>JAWZYV010007211.1:0-576075 GCA_038373885.1 Cheiracanthium punctorium
GCATACCGAATACCAACTGAATATTCGGTGCATCTCTATTACTTTGACAGCTATTTTTTTTTTTTTAACCTCAGACAATATAGCATCAAAGAATCTGCCTCTCTCTATATGTTTTAGTGAAAATCCATCACAAAATTCATAAAAAATTAACTGTTTCTAAAATTTATTTCCAATATTCCACAGCAAACAACAGCTACTATATTCAAGTATACAGCCAGAAATTTTAACAAAAATTTCCGAATAAACACTCAGGAATTGAGAAGGTACAGTCTCATATTTCAGTAGTTCAAATTAACTTTGTCTTAAACTCTTTTCCTGAAATATACAATACACCACAATTTCATAAATTCAGGGAAATAAATCTGTTTTATTTCTCCTTATTTGCAATATGATATACAAAATAGACTGTATATATATTTGTCCAGGCACAAAATGAACCCTCCCTTGAATGATTTCTCAATCCACCCCAGCTACTTACAGCATGTAATCTTTATAATAGAAAACAATAAAACGAAGTATCTTTTAAGAAAAACTTAGTGTAATAAATTACATAAGAAAATTTCTTCTCATATTCGTCTGTTATAAAGTAATTAATATTATATAAGTATCTATTTAAGTAGTCACAACAAAAAACAGTTACAGAATAAATATCGAAAAATTTACATGATTTTAGTTTCATAATTAACTCATATAAATTTATGTTTGATAATTAAACCAAATTCTACTACTTACTTACCAATAAGAATTTAAAAATTTCTTTAAACTGCCTAGTTTATGTTAGTTATTTTTTTAATGATCTAAATTATAATCAAAATCTTCTGTATAAAAAAATTCACTAGTTAAAATATGTTTCAAAATAAAAATAGTACTTTATTTGCATTTAGATAATGCAGAATGTAAGCAAAATTTCGTTAAAGTAAACATAATTAGTGACAAACTTTAATATTTTATTATGATTGCGAAAATAATTTTAGGTATACAACAATATTCAAGATGCTTAATTAAATTTATTAACATATATATGGTCTATTGCTTTTTTAAACACATTTTTTTAATGCTAAAGAACAAGGTTTTGTTTACATACACAACAAGTAGCTTTGGCGAGCTTTGGCGATAATGCAAAACGCACTCTTAGCATAACATTTGCGTTTTAACAAAACTAAACAAGCTACGAACCACTTTGGTATTTTAAATTAAATAAAAAAGATAAACTTACAAGAAAAAGACATTTTTTAAGGTGACAGTAAAAATTTTCAATAATAAAATCGAACTTACAAGGCAAATTTGAGCAGACGATCCGGGCGTCCAATTATCTCGTCGCATGTTGATCAACCATTTTCTCCTTTTTTCTTCATCTTTAGGAAATTTAGCCATTCTAAATCCGTTTCTTGAATGATTAGAACAATTTATGGCGGCACATCCACCCATAATAACAAATTTATTGGTTTAAAATGCAGAATAAGAAGACCATGCGGTGTCGCCAAGGACTGCTGCTAAGCCTCTAGTTAAGCCTAATGTGGGCAACTTTCAGACGGCGTAGGTCAGCTCTGTATATAGGAGCCTTATTTCGACCAGGAATCTTTCTACCCCACATTTTTTCCCCTAGTAGGGGAAGCGGGGTAGAAAGCAGTGCAAGTCCCGGAATTTACTCCGTATTTTTGCACATGTAAAGGGCCCTCAGTAGAGAAATTCGTTAAATATATTTCATCAGGACTACTAAAACCAAAGATGTAGTAACCACTAGTTTCAACATAACGAAAAAAAACTTGATACCTCCAAACGGTAACCATACTAATAGCATGCGTATGTGCAGACTGGCAGTTGCTTAAATCTGAATGATAACGAATTTTTCAATTGTCTTGGAACAACCTATATGCAAAAAAGAACTCGCATCTAAATATTTTACTTCTAATTCGTTTAATTTTATAAAAGACTACGAGCTGCGCATTGCTTGGCTCTTGCATGTTGCTTGGAACTTCGCACTATTTTTAATTATGTGAAACCCATGGAACACCTTGCGTATTAGTCAATTATTGGCGAATTTTCATAATTTGGCGAGTTGCGTATATGTATAGTTAATATTTAACTGTAGGAAAACAATACTTCGTATGTTTTCTTTGATAAAAACTACGGAACAGCTAGGCTTGCTTTCCACTAATGGCGACTTTTCATTATTTGGCGATTTACACATGCTCACAACCTAAAATTACTGCTCATTTAAGGTTCCCGGAAAACCGTTATCGATATATTACATAATCCTTTGCAGATTGGCGTATTTAGCACCACGAATTATATCATCTCGCTGCGCTAGCAAATATTCAAAGTGTACTATAACTGCTATGATGGCACAGTGAACGCCACCAAATATTTCTACTGGTAGCAAATACTCCAGCTGGACCGAACCGGCTTTAAAATAATCTGTATTTTAATTATTTTTCATTTTCAAGATATTGGGTTCTAACATTTTTTAATTCGCGGTTTAGATTCATCCTTCTTGGAAAGATATCATTTTGTCAGATCGTGCCTAATGCCAAGATGGCGCTTTTAAAATCAGTTACAATTAGTTATTCTGTTTTGGAAAAACGAATAATCGCTCATTCCAAACTCCTGTTGTCTAAACGAACTTACTATTTGAAAATTGTCAACTTTGTGTGACACACTTTGAGTTATTTATTTCATATACTTTTTAATTTGGCGTAAAAAGGGTGTAATTCTTTTCATATTTGTCAATTTCATGCGATTCTACATACTTGGAATGGCTTTCTTGCAAAGGAATGAATGATTTTATGCAAAATCTGGCAACCATTATGTTTTATTTTTTCAGTTTTTTATTAATATCTTCTAAAATAATTCGATTTTCGAAATTTAAGTCAGATTATCAGGTTCCTCGGAATTTTCCAAATCCGTGGACACATTTCTCGAAATTCAAATCCCCACGGTTTAGGAGAAGATAGCAAAACAAGCTATTGACAGCGGCCTTTACTTTTTTTTAGAATAGAGAGACTACAATTAATTTCCATTTTACATTGATGGCAGCCATATTAGTGTCAAAAATGGGGAGCGTTTTTGCTATTAAAAAGTACAAGACTAGAAAGCATTGAATGCTTCTTCTAGGCATTACTAAATCTATGGCTAAACCCTTAGCACGTCCCTGTGTTTTAATTCAATTTCAAAAGCATGATGCAAACGTTATATCAATTTCAGCTCAAGAAATTTTCATCAAACTCGTAATTTTCATCAATGTTACGTGTAAGTTGTTTTCAAAATACTTTGCAGAAAGTTATAGCTAAATGACATAATCCTTTGTGAATAAAGAATTTGAGTAAAAGCCGTTGATAACGTAATTCTAACGCATTAAACAGTCTTAAATGAGAGTCTCATTGACCGGTCTTTTAAAATATTAATTCGGTTCACATTATTAGGAATGCCAGCTTTAAGTAACACGAGAAATAAAATTTTCATTTAAATTTAACAGATACTTTAGAATACAACAGTAGAGATTTCAGTAAATTATGTTTCGGCAGACTATCAATTTTTAAATTATTTATCAGAATTATTAGAAGTAGTTATCATTATTTCAGAGGTATTAGAAACAATTTAGAAATTCCGCAAAATGGGAGATGCTGATATTCCTCGAGTTGTTATGATGCCAGCGGTTTTATGATACAAGAAAGAGTTGATTCCTATTTTAACGCCCCCACTTCCGCTAACCTAAAATATTCCCGTACTTTGGCGAGCTTTTTTAGTTATGGGTCTCTAGGAGTTATGCGCAAGTTTCAACGCTCCCAAAAGAACTAGATGAAAACTAAAGTGAACAAGTTAGCGATAAACGCACCAGTTAAGGAATTTGAAGACACTAATTATTAAAACTACATTAATTGGCAACCCAAAATAAATAAAAATGTAACGGACTGCTGTACTTGCATGTTGTTCAGAATCTTCAATTTTAATGTTAAATTATGATTGGCACATAAATGCGAAAAATCGTCATGGTAACTACATAAATTTAATTACCGCCACCTTAGTGAAAATCAGGGAAAGTCAAAGTAGGAATCAACCTAAGAAAGACAAAAGCACACTCATGGATTATGGTGCACATTCGAAACCATATTTAAAACGGTGAAGCATAGTTGGAATATACTTGGCGAAGATTGTAAAATAGTTTTAGTAGGCGGTTTTAAGATTGATTTCGCTTCCAAAGATAGATTTTAAATGAAATAAGGAAGAAAAATACGGCACACTCATGAATAATGATACACTTTCCAACTTAATGGAATAAGGAAGAAAAATAGGGACGACGCATTAATTATGATACTCTTTTAATATATAGCACTTAGTCCCAACTAGCACACATACGTTGGGTTATTGTTGGCACGTGGTTGGCACAAGGTTGTTACGTTGGGCAAACGTTGGATGTCCATATGGAAATGTCGGTATTCTGTTGGCTAAAGGTTGTTATGGCAAACGGTGGGTAAACAACCTTTGGCCATCGGATGGTTTAATGTTGTGTTGGGCAACCGTAGGTAAACGACCGTTGGCCATTTCATGACTAAATGTTGTGTTGGACAACCGTAGATAAACAACGAATCGCCATCGGTTGGTTAAATGTTGTGTTGGGCAACCGTAGGTAAACAACCGTTGACCATTCGATGGCTGAATGTAGTGTTGGATAACCGTAGCTTAACAACGATTGCGCATGCGCAGAGACACACATTCAAGAAACCGGGAAGCGATAGATTCATCTCCGTTTGCGTTTCCGTCATTGCTTGTTATGATGTGTTGATACACTTTTATAAAGTGATTGATATTTGAAATCTGAAACGAATATTTATCTTTTCAGCTATATTTCTGTGAATTTTATTCGTTGCATAGGTTCGAAGTAACTTGAATCACGATAACTATTATTATTGATGCATTGATTATAGTTCGATTGTCCATAAGCCTAACGATCTTCAAAGTATGTAAACAAACAACTTACTATGCAGCTATGGTAATAAATATATAATAATTGCACAGTGCTTATTAAAAGATGCGTTTTTAGATTACTAAACAATGCTAGACAGCTTAATAATAAAGTTTTATTTGCTCATAGTTGTACAACAGTCGAGAAGGTAAAATTGGACACAATTGTTTTCTCCAATAACTTTATTCTGAAAAAAAATCAACTTGAGCCGTGCTTATATTTTGCAAGATTATAATGACTAATGAGATTTCAGATTTAGAAGTAGTTATTAAACTAACGCTACTTCAATTTTGAAATCTTGTTGGTTGACAGTGGTTAATCAACAACAACGATTTAAATTTGTGCATCAAAATTGTTTTGTTGTTAAAGGTATGTATAAAATATTTTACAGTTTTAAGAATTCAGTTGTTTTAATATTTTACAAATGTGTTATAGTACTTTACAGTTCATATATATATCTATATTTACCAACTTCATTTTGTTATTTATTTATTATTTTAGAAGAGAATTTTGTATCTACACCTGTTATATGCTACAGGACTCAAATTTTATGGACAAAAATACATAATCTATATGCAATCAAATACTCTTTGAGAGTAATGGAAGAAAAAACATTTTTATTACTTTGACAAGTCTCTTCTGCGTATTTTAGTTGAATAAAAAATATCAGTAGCTCTTTAAGTAATAGGCTGTGACTGAGAGTTCAGGTCCTTGAACTGAAATCATTACTAATTTTTTAAAACTTTTCTTCAGACATTCTATTTTTTGCATTAGAGAAAGGATGCGCTATGGAAAAAAAGTTCTCTCTCTCTCTTTTTTTTTCAAAATTTTATTATGCGGGACGCGTCGTAACTTTTTTTTGCATACCATCAACGATTTTTTTCATTTTATGTGCTATAGCGTGTAAGCAGCATCACTAATACATTCTGTTGTACTGATATCTTTCTCATAGTCAGATAATATAGATGCACCCGTGTGTTGATACTTTAAAAGGTCTTGCAGATAGTTTTGCGGTGTTTCCAAGGTTTTGTGTGAAGTTTTTTCTTTTTTAAAGATGTACAGGTTCTCAAAAAGAAATATATTTTTAAGTCGTTGTAACACAGTTGCATTCCATATACGCGTGTAAGTAACGTATACACATATTCATATACAGTGAAACCTCTCTGAGCGGTCACCCCACCGTACCGAGAATATTTGGCCTCTCAGAGGGGGTGGCCGCTCTCAAGGGTTTTATTTACTATTATAAGATAAGTGCTATAATGCATGATATAAACAAGTCTGGCACATATTCCTTATTTAAAATGAAATATAGAACTTATCTAAAGAGAAATTAGTACTTTATTTAATGTTTTCTTCATCGATTAAAATTTATTTAAATGCTTGGTAATGATCTTTAAGAGTTCGGAAAGTCGAGTGGAGTCACTCCAGACTTTTTCTAGTTTGTTTTTTACTTTAAAAAGCATATCTCTAACCGGTTAGTTAGTAACCGTTTCGGAATTTTCGATAATTTCTCCGATTTCCCCTAAAGTCGCTTGTGTTGAAAGTTTAGCTTGCTCGCCATTATAAACATCGGGAAATTTCTCGTCAGGAACGGAATTAGCGCCGGAAAGGGACAAAAATTCATTTGTAGGACAACTTCAACACCTGATTGTCCAAGGGATTCCTCATCTTAGGGTGTGGGGAGAATACAAAAGAGATAACAGATTCAATTCCAGTTATTTCTGGGACTTATATTCAACCATAAACCTGATCTTGAGTAATTCGCTCAAAATTACAGCATAGAGTGAGTAGAATTTCCCGATAAATAAGATGGGTGATCCCACTCGGTGGCCGTTTAAAGGGGGTCGGGTGGCCGCTGATAGAGGTTATTTTAACATTAAGTCTATGAGCCAAAAAATCCGTGCCATGAAAAATTGGCCGTTTAGAGGGGTGGCCGTTCAGAGAGGTTTCACTGTATACACTAAGAATTCTATTATCAGTATGACAACAAAGTGTTTTTACTCTGCCAATCACTCATACGTATGCAATCATATCTTAGCCCATCATATGCATTCATACATTAGCCCAGGGCCGTACCCAGAAAATAATTTCGGAGGGGGTCCGACATTTCGCGGGGGGGGGGGTCTGACTTATTGATTATCATCATATTATTATATAAAGATACTCTCACCAGGGGCGTAGCCAAGGGGGGGGTTAGGTGGTCATAGCCCCTCCCTCATGAGGAATTTTTTGCCATACAAAATGTATATTCTTCACTACATTCTCACACACACGTATACATATATATGAGTTGTAGTAGTCGTAACCCCCCCATGAAAAATTTCTGGCTACGCCCCTGTCTCACACACATATAAATGTATATATAATGTGAAAATTTCGGGGGGGTCCGGACCCATAAGACCACCCTCTTGGGTACGGCCTTGCATTAGCCCAACGTATGCATTCATACGTTAGCCCAACGGTTGGAACGGTTATGTTGGCAAAACGTTAGAGCACACGTTGGCCCAACGTAAGAAATAACCAGTTGCCAACCGTTGGATAACCGTAAGCCAACGTGTCATTTCAACGTTACCCCAACGTATGTGTGCTAGCTGGTGTGTAGCACTCCGTATTTAAAATCTGAAAGTGTTTCAAATTTGCTTCTTTTTTTTTTTTCAGTTTTTTCCCAAAATGTAAAGCAAAAGGGGACAAAATTTAATGATAAAAATTATCTCACTTCCCAATTTTAGAAGAATCATCTTATTTTCATCTTATACACCCCTAGTAGCAATAACCCATCGGTCGATGAGAGGCGGGTGAGTTAAATCCGAGGAGAAGGAGCAATAGCCGATCACGGCTTTTCATCCCAAAAAGGGGAAAGTTCATCGGCAACTGGTACAAAATGTCCGCTCGGGGGGCCATAAAGCCGATCATCGTTTCCGGATGACTCCGATGAAATAACGAAAAGAAACGGATAAACGACTGGCAGCAAAATTTTCAAAAAATGTCCGTTTGTTTATTACGTTTTCGTTTTTTGTATGATAAATTTCCGTTTTTCTGAAAAAAAAAAAAGTCTTCCTCCCCCGGGCCCGAACCCTGAGCGTACTATTTACGAGATAAGCGCGCTACCCCTAGACCATCGAATCGTATCATGTGTAAGGCAAAGTGTGAACTACCGGTTACTTTAGTCTCAGATTGGGACTTTCGGTGAAATTTTGACAAAGTGTTGTTCAGCTATTATTAATAATAATCAAATTATTCGATTGGTAAGAAATTAATTTCACTTTTTACCAAAGTATGTTAGTAGCAACAACATTCATAATTATTAATTAAAAAACAATATTGCCAATTGTATAGGAATTTTAGTGTGATTTTAACTTTCATATATCTTGGATAACTTTTAAAAATTAACTGATTTCTCTTTTTGCTGTTTACATTAAAGAGGTTTCAAAAGAATTGCTCATTCTAATGAAGTTTCCATTATTCTTATAATGCAGCTGACGCTCAAATAGATTTTCTTTTCTTTTTCTTAAACACATTTTTAAAAAATTATTTAAATATTACAAACGATTTTTATATAATAAATACTTACATTTTTTTTTGTAAATATTTCTTTTCAAATTTAAATTTTGTGGGAGGGGGCAAGGGGGGGATACCACCCCCTGCCCCTCCCAACCCCAATACAAGAAATTTGAAGTAAATTATGCGTTTAATTCAAGAATTGTTCAAAATTTCCCTTAGATTATGCAAAGGCACATCTAAATTACGCAAATATTTATAGGAATTTGGGTAAAGTGTAAACCACTGGGGACACCTGCAAGGCCCGTTGACTATAGAGCTGCAGTTTCGGATAAGATATTGTTTTTCGGTTTCCCATCGGCGAAACTGCTCGTCTAGATCACTTCTATCCATGAATAAAAATTCATCTATTGCAGATAAACAAAAGTGCACTTGCCGATGACTGAATTCGACGAGTCGATGAGTTAACGATGAGTCGATGAACGACCGAGCAGAAAACAAGCAGTCATTGCTACTAGGGACTTTAACAATGCTTTAGGTCTGCTGGCGGTATTTACATCAGCCAGCTCCTATTAAAATGCACCGAGCATCCATTTTATAATGACTGTTTCTCATTATTAACCGCTCGGAATGAGTTATCGTCTTTTTAATATTTTTAATAGATGGTTTAGAAGACGATGATATCGCATTTCGCTTCAAAACTTCGCTATTAAAAAGAATATTAGCATTCTAAAACTATTACGTTATTGCAAACACTGTATAAATAATACATCATTGTGTTAATTTTGAGTTTTCTGAGTTTCTCTTCACACCTTTTTAAAGTACGATCTTTTCAATTATTTTTAGTATTTAATTATTATTAACATTTTAAATGAAATCTCACAATGAAGATAAAATTATGAAAAGCTATTATTTGTTAATGACTAATATTCTAGCTTCTTTTGCAACAGCTATATTTCTAGAGGGAAGTGTTAAATAATCCCGTAGGTCCAAACAAGCTGAAACCGAAACTAATCGTCACCATGGGCCCGTTTACATGTGCAAAAATGCGGAGTAAATCCCGGGACTTACACTGCTTTCTACCCCGCTTCCCCTACTTAGGGGAAAAAATGCGGGGTAGAAAGATTCCTGGTCGAAAGGAGGGTTAATGCGGAGTCAACCCCGCTTTCCCATGATGCATTGCGAGTTTTTCCCTGTACTCCGCTTTAACCCGGGATTTTCCATTTTCACATGTAAACGGGCCCCATAAGATCGTACACGACACGTGGAGTTTCAAATACCGCCAGATGACGTCACGTGCAAAATGTCCCCAATTGTTTTTCAAAACTTACACCCTTTTGACGTCATTACTGAAGCGTTGCTATATCCGCACACTCTAGAATTTCACAAACTTTTCGAAACAGGAAAACATAAAAATTACTTTAACTTTCATCATTTATTTGTAAACAACATGGAGGATTCGAGTTTCTGACTGTACCACAAAAAAAGAAATGTTTCGTCCTAAAAAACGTATAAAATCCCTTAGAACTAAGAGAGCATCATCTGAAAGTGAAGATGAGAAAGAAGATGGAGATATGAGGTATTTTAGTTTTAATTTGTTTCTGATAAATATGAAAGATTACAGAAGTTTCCTTGAATCTCAGTTGTTTCATATTTCAGAAACGTTATACGGATAATACACCCTGCTGCTCAATTATTAAAGCTTGTAAAAGATTGTGATTAAATATTTTGTTTATATTTATTTATACAGATCTAATGTCCTCATTAATTCGCAAATTCCGTACTTGGTCTACTAGTGTACCATTCTTGACAGGGCCCTTGCTAAAAGGGTGGGGGAGACTCCACACCTAACACTCGCCAAATTCTATTACACTTTGCAAAATTAGATACCTAGTTGGCAAAATTGGTGAAAAAATTTTAACACAAACGATAATTTACTCTCTGTTTCTGGTACACTTGGCAAAATTTCGCAAATCCTGTTGGCAAAAGTCAAAAGCTAGCAATATAGGGTTGATTCCTACTTTAGGACCCCCACTCTCGCCAACGCGACGATAAATATTGATATACAGTTGCCATTACGATTTTTTTGTATTTATATTGCAGCCATACGGCAAAGGGTTTATTCGTAAATTTCTCTCAGTAATCAGCCGGTATTCCAGTTGATTTTGCACGTGATCAGTCA
Source organism: Cheiracanthium punctorium (assembly GCA_038373885.1). Taxonomy (NCBI): domain Eukaryota; kingdom Metazoa; phylum Arthropoda; class Arachnida; order Araneae; family Cheiracanthiidae; genus Cheiracanthium; species Cheiracanthium punctorium. Next base: position 10,644 of record JAWZYV010007211.1, read on the forward strand.
TGAGTTTTGATCATTGATAAGGCCGTTGCCTACGAAATGCTCATAATATGTCATAGAGGAAAGTGGAGAGCGCTTCTTCTAAGCTTCCAATACAATGTATTCGTAACAAAATTGTATTCCTCCGCGAGAGGAAGATGGAACCATTGGAGACCAAAAAAAGCAGACGAACTCTATGTAGATACATTGATTACGGCGATTGAATGACTATATTGAACTTTCTTCTTTACGAAAAACGATTGAGAAACGACAACGAAAGTAGAATTAAAAATAACGGAACTCAAAAGAACGTACAGCATGCAACTGAGCAATTTTCTTTTAAAGATAATATGTTTTTCACGTATATTTAATATCGCAGGTGTTAGTTTCGTTTTCGTATTTTCAATTCGGAGACGGATTAATGATATTTTGTGGCGGTTAGTTGAAATTTATATCATATTACAAATAATATTTCTTAACATTTGAATTACATTAGCTTTCAAATATAAACAAATAAAATATGCAATCATTGCAAGACAATCAGTTGTTATATTGTATAATAATACAAATTAAAAAAATAATTTAGGATGCACATAGTTCTAAGTTTGCAATTAAACCATAAACGGTACAGATAAATGTTCCTTTTCTTCATTACTTCGCAATTAACCAAAATTATTAATCAAAATACACGGATCAAAGCAATACAAACAGAAACTGAAAACACAATTAAACAAACCATACTTTATAAATTTAAAAGGCCGATTTTCATTTTTCAACGTTTATAATACATTATGTAAGAATATCAAAGAATTTTACAACCGTTTATACAATCGAAATAATTTTCTTTGACATTCCAGATACATGAACATTACATCTGCCATACAGGCTCAACTGTAGTATGTGAAAAAAAAAAATGCTAGTCCTGATGAAAGTATATTAAAAATAATTATTTAACCTGTGAAAAGTGACACTAGGCTTCTTTACATTTGACGTATTAGTGCAATCAGTAACACAACAGGCTACCATCTCTATTTCAAAACAAAGTTTTAGTAAAACAAATCTCTATCACCATACAATAACAAGGGCTTCCCGCTAATCTTCTGGGCTCCAATCAAAAGAAAATAGTTCCGCGGCGGAAAGTTTCTGGAAACGCTATGTGCGTCGGTTGCTCCCTCCACTTTCCTCTGTGTAATATGTAGTATTGCGTAGGCAACGATAAGGTTTAGTATCCTTTTACGCATTTTGGATCTGAGTTTAGAAAATTTCTATTGGCTTTTACCCAGTAAAATATAATTTCGCAAACACTGGATACTAAATTCCTGTTTTATTTTCATATTGGTACGTATTAATAGGAGCAGACGATTTCAACTCATTTATATTAGCATCGTCAAGCTCAAATAAATCTGATACGGGAAATTTGGTTGCTAGGGTAACTTTAAATATTAAAGTATACATATGTATTTTTACTTTCCGAACATGTACCATGTAAGGAAAGTATTGTAATCATGAAAAAATTCGAATTTGAGATTTTGGTGTATTTACACGTTTTGGGATCTTCTGAATTCATTTATGCTATTTTTACGAGATGTATGTATGTGTGTGTGTGTATGTGTGTGTGTGTGTATGTGTGTATGTGAGTGAACACGATAGCTCCTGAACGGGGCATGCGATAGAGCTCAAATTGGGTATACATGTTATAAACCACCGTCGCAAGACCGGTATTGATTTTGGTGTGTATAGGACTTATAGTTTTTCTACAGGGCTACGACAAAGATTTCTTTTACATTATGGCCTATAGGGAGAAATTCTTGAAAATGCGCTAGCGTTTAAACGGTACTTCCGATTGAGCTCAAAAAGTGTATATATGTTATAAACCACCATCGCAAGACCTGTATTGATTTGGGTGTGTATAGGTCTTATAGTTTTTTTACAGGGCTACGACAAAGATTTCTTTTACATTATCGCCTATGGGGGAAATTCTAGAAAGTGCGCTAGCGTTTAAACGGTACATTCGATTGAGCTCAAATTGGGTATACATGTTATAAACCACCATCGCAAGACCGGTATTGATTTTGGTGTGTATAGGACTTATAGTTTTTCTACAGGGCTACGACAAAGATTTCTTTTACATTATGGCCTATGGGGAGAAATTCTTGAAAGTGCGCTAGCGTTTAAACGGTACATTCCATTGAGCTTAAATTTGGTATATATATTTGAATTATTCATCGATTAAAATTTATTTAAATGCTTGGTAATGATCTTAATCGTAAGTGTTCGGAAAGTCCAGTGGAGTCACTCCAGATTTTTATTTATGCATTAATGATATAATTTAATATCACGGACGCAAAAATTTCTGGCATCTGAAAATTGGTTGCTAGGACAATTTTAAATGTTAATATTTTAACTTAAAAGAATTGAGTTCTTTTCGAATTTATTAGTTGATAACTATTTCTAAACAGCGGATTCGGTGAATTTATCTATTCTGGTTCTTAATTTGGTGAGGTGTTTTAAATTTGCCTTGCAAATTTTTAAAAATCATTGCAGAATTAGTTCTTTTGTTAATTATTTTAACATTCGGATTCCATTTCCTAAAATTGTTGCGATTCAACATACTTCACTGGTTAAAATAAAGTAAAAATTGACGAATCCGCTTTTAATAAAGGAAATACATATAAATTTAAAGAATCTGCTCATAAATTCTTGTCAAATGAAGTCATTTGGAACATGTAAGTACATCATTACATTTATTTTACTTGCCAACTAATTAATTTTTAATAATTGTCGTCAAACTCCGTATTTGGTGCGTTTAATGCTGAATTGTTCACATTAATTTCATCCAGTTTCTCTGGGAGGCGTTAAACTTGTGCGCATGCGCGATCACGGACTATTGACAGGAAGGTTCGCCAAAACGCGGCGATTTTTTACGTTGGCGAGAGTGGGGGTCCTAAAGTAGGAATCAACCCAATATAGTTGATAAAAAATAAGTAAGTTAGTAAAAACCGATATTTCACTTGGCAGTTTATCGATTACCCCCCACCCCCCTAAAAAAAATCTTAGCAATAGCAATGGCTCTGATTCTTGATTTTGGTTTACTTTCATTAGTTCGAAAACATACTACTGTGTATAATTTACGGTCTTGGAACAGCTTTAGTATGGCCCCTTTTTGGCGATTTTTTGATTTGGCGACAAAATTTTGTTGCCAAGGGTAGACCCGGGTTTGCCGATCGGAGATTTTGACGAATCCCCGATGCAAACCCGGCTTTGCCGAAAGTAAACAATGGCGCAAAAGCGCTAAAAATCGGCTTTCTAAAGAGATAAAATTTTTAATTAAATCATTGAAATGCAGGTTTTTTTAAGTTAAAAATTTAGCAAAAATGCATTTTTTAAAATTTACTCTCCAAAAAACAGCGCGGAAGCGCAAAACATCGGATTTAATAAGTGTTTTTTTAGTCAAAATTGATGAAACAACAGCACATAAAATGAAAGGGTGAAGCCATCTGCCTGCGCTAAAGCAACGCAGTTTACCAGAGTGCGGGACGAGGACCCTGCTTCACTTGACACTCCATAAAAATGCATTAAGAATGTTTACGTCAACAACTATAAAATGGTTAGAGACGTCCACAGTAATTAACACAAAAATGTTTGTATGGGGGGGGCCAGCCCCCCAACCCCCCTGTTTCCTTTAAAACCATACCTAACCACGACCCGTACCTAATTGACTTTTGAGCCCCACAAACCTTTCCATCGTTCACCTTATGGCATATCCAGATAAATCCATCAGAAAGCTTCTTTTTAGGCCCAACCTTCATAATCCCCCCCCCCCACACACACACACACACTTCAAACAATTAATCTCCTTTCTAATCATCCCTACCTCCCTCAAAAACTCCAGAAATAAATCGCCATTGTTACATAAAGTCGTAACAAAATTTCTATTCGCTACACCTGGCCTTCCCAAGGTATACCTATTATTAGAATAGGTCCAAGCTACCTTGTCCTGCTACAAGCCCTGATACCTCAAAATAACACTTAAAGGCATAATAAAATCAAATTAAAATCAAACTAAACTCAAAATCAAAAAAGAAATACCTGGAAACCTTCTACAGCAACGGACTGCTATCACCCACACGAACTCGAGCTGAAAAAAAAATGTAATGGCGGATTGACGAGTCAAACCGCGCACGTTTACGAAAACGGGGCTGCAAAACTTAATGGAAGGAACAAACGGTCGCGATTCGCCGGAGCGTGGAGGAGAAGGAGCGCATCCGTGACGTCTAGCTAGGAGCTAGGGTTGCCATGTCCAGCTCCTCCGCTCCGGAGCATCCGCCGAAGGGGTTACCATATTGGCGCCCTTATCGCGCCAAAGGGACCATACTAAAGCTGTACCATCAAAATTTCTCTGCTTTTAATAATTTTGAAAATATAACTACAGTACAGGACCAATTAACTGGAAACCAGAAAACCAGAGAAAATAAAGATAGGCCGGGAATAGTTTTTCTTCTATCTGATAGATGGCGCCACCAAATTTTTAACCAGAAAAACTTAATAAGAATAGACTCTTGAATAGTTTCTCTCTAGAATTGTATTGTAAGTAGAACCTCTCAAATCCGGAATTTCTATAATCCGGACAAAATTCGGCCTTCCAAATAATAATAAATTGGTATTAACCCCCCCCCCCCAAAAAAAAATGCTTTTTTGTATCTCCTCAAAATGCAAATATATGACAGCACCAAACATAATGAAGACTTCAAGACATTTTATGCTTGTTTTTTTTTTCACAGTTTTTATTTATTTTACTCATAGAAGGTTTTATATTCACTGCATCAAATCCCAAAGATGTATGTGCACTTTTGAGGCAGATAGATACGATATTTTCGTCCGCCACCGCTTTGTACTGGTGGGTTTGCTTGCCAATTCTGGTGAATTAAAGTTTGCAATTTCATTATAATACTAAAACCAGAAACATTATTCTTGTTAATAGAATAGTGTCGGACAGGTTCTAACATTAAAAAAAAAGCATAATTATAAAAAAAAACACTCTTTTAGTGGTGGCATGCCCAGCAGACAATCACTTCAAAAACAAAACAAAGGAATCTATCAAGGCAAAAGCAGATGAAAAGATCATATCCACCTGCGTTGCGTCAAAAGCGCATACACATTTGCAGAATCCGAAGCAGGCCAGAGCGTTCGCTGTTAAAATGAAAGAGCGAAAAATGTAAAAGAGAGGAGGGGGAGAGAGTTAAATAAACACTTGGACCGGAAGCAAGTTGATTACGTAATATGACTATATGAACAGACATCGAGTTGTTTGTTTTAGGCTTTGAATGCTGTGTGATGATGTTTTATTTTTTCTGATATTTGTTGCATTTGGGTTTATTTTAAGAGTGATCAGCATTTCTTGAACATGCCAATTAATTGTATGTTTTACTGTAATAATAAATTATAAAAGGGTATTTGTACAGTATTAAACGATATAGCACGATCCTGATGTATATATACATCAGGAGCGTATTTAAGAAGGGGGCAGAGGCGGGCCACGCCCCCTCTGAAAATATAAAGCAATTATTATAAAACATGTATTTTAAAACGTATTAACTCAACTATCATTAAAATACCGGATCGCTCCCCCCCCCCCCCCCCCAATGGAAACTATACATGCTACTGACATGTATAGATGAGGGTGCTTTTGCAGCACTTTTTATAGTTGATATTACAGAGTTTCTATAATCCGGAAATTTCTGTAATCCGGAATCGATAAAGTCCCAGCGATTCCGGATTTGAGAAGTTCTACTTAATCATAAGCGGCACCACGTGCAAATTATGATTCAAATGATACAGTTCAGTTCGTAGGCCACAATATACACTCATGTCCATAAATTAAGGATAATTCAGAATCATACAGAAATTGATCTCTAAAATAAAAATTTCACCTGTGGAATGATCACACACATCTTGAAGAAGAATATGCAAATTACAGGAAACCACCAGATGGCGTGGATGGTACGTCACAATGACGAGAGTGTAAGAGAGGGGTATATAAGGAATGGTGGGAAAGAAGTAAAATTGTTCACAAGCGCTGTGAAAGCCTTTCAGTGCAAAAACCGCATAGTTATGGCACAAAGGAGGCATTTGGATGATGTTTTACGTGGCAAAATTATCGGACGACTGGAATGTGGACGTACCCAGCTGGAAGTATCCGAGGAACTTGGAATCGCCCAGAGTGTCATCTCCAGGCTTTGGCAACGATTCCAAGATGATGGTAATGTGAGTAGGCGTTACAGCACAGGTCGCCCCCGAGTTACAACGCCGAATGAGAACCGCTATTTGGCAGTTACTGCCAAAAGAAACAGATGGAGTACAGCATCAGACCTGTCTCGTCAGCTCTCCTCAGCTACCGGTACGACAGTTTCAAGGCAGACCGTGCACAGACGCTTAGGGCACATTGGTCTATATGCTCGTAGGCCTTTCAGATGTGTTCCACTTACCGCAACTCACTGTCGCCTGCGATTAACCTGGAGTAGAGAGCATGCATTGTGGACACCGCAACAGTGGTCTTGTGTGATGTTTTCCGCCGAGTCCAGGTTTAGTTTGGAGTCTGATTCTCGCCGGACATTCATCTGGAGAGCGCCAGGTACCCGTTACCACCAAGAGAACACCATTGAAAGACACCGTTACAGTGATGCAGGATGGCTCGTTTGGGGAGGAATTATTCTTGGTTCCAGAACTGACCTGCATGTTCAGAGTGTAACGATGACAGGCCACATCTATCGGGATGTCATTCTGGAACAACATGTACATTTGTTTCGGGACGCCATGGGTGCTGAATTTGTGTTTATGGATGACAACGCCCGTCCTCACCGTGCAAACATTGTAGACGAATGCCTTCAATCGGAGGATATCACCCGTATGCATTGGCCAGCATACTCACCGGACTTGAATCCAATAGAGCATGTGTGGGATATGCTTGGCCGACGAATTGCAGCCGTCAACCCCCTCTCACCTGTCTACCGGAACTTCGGAGTGCATTGCTTGATGAGTGGCGTAATATTCCCCAAGATCAGATTGATCATTTGATACTCAGCATGCCTAGGCATTGTCAGGCCTGTATTGCATCGTCCGGGAGACATACTCCGTATTAACCATCCTACTAACCATGTTATACTGTTTTTTGTAAATAGGTTCTTTTTTGAAATTTGGTCAAGGGAGTAAAACTTGCAATTTTTATTAATTATGTCAAACATATAGCATCTTTTTTGCTCTTTACTTTTTGTTTAATAAATAGACTTTACAAATAAGTCAAATTTGTTTTGCTTCTTTCTCTTTCTTTGCCTGAACTTCATTATCCTTAATTTATGGACATGAGTGTATTACAATAATGTTACCTGCTGTATAAACATAGTTTATATTTTTCATCAGTAAGGTATCTGGGGGAGGGGCTATGGGTCTTTAATGCCCTACAAGACATTGCTTACAGGTAATGTTTTGCTCTTTAGTTACATCAAATGAGTTCTTTTGTTTTTTTTGAAATTTTCTCCTCTCAAAAAGAATTTACATTCCTTTAGTGTAAGAGATTCTGCTTTATTCTACATTTTACTTGGATCAAATAAGCTTTTTTTTTATTTTTTAAGTTAGCCACTTCCAAAAATAATTTCTGTATCCACCACTGATTTTCATCTGGAAATATATAAATAAATTGCTTTCCCATAATGGAGTTTTATTATAACCAAGCAACACAACTTCAAAGTTTATGTATCAAGTTCAGTAGATGAATCACTTTCTTAATAAATAAAACTTAAATCCAAGTTGTTATTGTTCTTTTCAATAATATGAAAGCATAACTTTAATTGTATCATGTTCAAATTTTTTCAGCTCCTTGCTAGAAGATGCAAAAGAGCTCAGAAAACTGAGACAAAGACCAAATGGAGTTAGGTAACTATTCCATTATTATAGCTGTAAATTGAAAACATCGTTGTGAGCAACCATCATATAAATACAATGAATTGCGATAGTTGTTTTTATACCTATATCTAGTTTTAAAAAAATAATAAAACATTCCTTCATGAGATAGCATATCTTAAATTGTTAGTAGAACTGTAAAGTCTTTTCCGTTGTCTTAGCTTTAAAAGCGAAGTTGTTATCTATCTAAGTAACTATATGAAAATGTATTATATTGATCTATTTCCTATTGGACATTTTTGGTCAGATAAAATGTGTTGTACATCATTAAGCATTTTGTGTTTGATGTTTCAAGTAACAAAATTGCATCGATCCAAAACTTTTTGTGTTTTTTTTTTTTTCCTTACAGACATGATTCAGGTTAGAGAATCAACTTTTTAATTGATATTTGGTACATTTTCTTAAATGATGAGTTTAAGATCTGTATCACTAATCCCCCCACCCCCTTTCTTTTTTCTTTTCTTTTTTTTTGCTTGTTTTAATTAAACATAATTTTAGTCCATTTAGAAGGTCATATAATAATTTTTATTGAATTACTATCATTATCTTTAACTTGTTTGCATGCTATTATCTTTTCTGCAGTGCTATCGGTTTGGCTTTAGGAAAGAAACTATCAACTCAAGAGGAGCTTATTGCAGTATGTTAAAAAAATAAATCCATTTAATTATAACATTAATCATTTATTGACTAAAGATGTACATTGTTTGCTTCTTCATCACATTACAGGAGGATCCCTTTAAGTTGAAAACAGGAGGCTTCATTGATATGAAAGCATTGAAAGGCAAAGGAAAGTAAGTTTGAATTTCTGTTTTCTCACGTTTATTTTTCTTGTGTGCATTTGTTTGTGCTAGAATGCAAATGGATCCTTTTATTTGAGTTAATTAAAACAAAGCATGACACTATTCTGCCTATTACTTGTTTCAGTGTATTGTGCTTAAGAAGTCAGTGCTCATAGTTAACTCAATGCTTAGATACATTCTAGTATTGATTAATAGATTTCATTAAGGATTTTGTAATATCCTCAGTTTTACATTACCCGATTAACTGTAAGAAATAACTGAACTTTATTAACTGTAAGACTTTAAGAATAACCATAAAGCATTTTTGTAATTTATATGTGGCAACAGTATTCATCTCATGTAAAACCTATTGCCGTAGCTGCGATCATGTGTACTTTCTTATGTATTTAACATGTTATAATTAAAGTATTATTTTTCCTTAAAAATACAGTATTCCGTTGATCATACTGTCTGTTCCACTCCCTCTCGTATATGTAGTTTTCCATTTGCATCATTAAATGTTATTTAAATTTTTTTATAATGTGCATGCACAAACTTGAGGGTATAAAATTTCATCATTGTGGTAGTAGAAAAACATAGATCATATGTGGCAGTGAAATAAAACTTCACAGACGACTGTCTGGATGCTGATCACACAATAGGGCAGTTTCACTTGACGTCACAATTCATTCTTTTTAGGACAGACATTCCACAAAAACGAGGCAAAAACAAAATTATATTTTGTTATTGGATTCAGTTATGGGTAATTTATTTTTCTCTCAGCTCAAAATCATGTTTATCCATTTCTAGTCACTTTTCACGTTGATTCTAAGCACTTTTTCTGCGGCAAAGTTGGCAATACTGCTTATGATACATTAAAGTGATATAATGGTTATAAGGTCCTGTCCAAATCATAGTTGAATTTCATTTTTGTTGTTGAAGTTACAAAGCCAAAGCACTTAGTTTAATTGGAGCTTATAAGCATATTTATATCTAAAAAACAATGAACATTTGCTTAAAAGGAACAATAACCAAAAAAGCAAGATAAACACTAAAGTGCTGCTTCTTAAAATTTCACTCTATACAGGTGCTCAGCATGCCTAATGTCCCACAGTGGCCTATCACTAAACTCCATTCCCGTGAAAACATAGAAAGTGAAGCATCATTGGGTTGGCCAGTTCTTGGGAGGGTGAGCTCTTCTCTCAGCTGGACTGCTGTGGGATCGTGTATGCTAATGGGAGCTGGTGCACGTAACATCTGTTCATCTCTCCAATGTCCTCCATGTTCAAATGATACCTCTCGACATGCTGATTTCAGGTGCTAGGTCTCTCATTTAGAATTGGTGCAAAATTAGGAGACACCGAGCAAAATCAGTCTTTATTCTACTGGAGTTCATTAAAATGGATACCGCTCCCTTTCGCCCTTTGACATCCTATTTAGAGGATCTGGCATTGCTCTGTGATTGCCACAGGTCAATAAAAACAATGGCATGCCTAATCACTGGCGTTGCCAGTCCCCTCCCCCTCTCCTCTTGCGAAATTTTTTTTTCAGTTGATATGTAGTTAGTGTATTAGATTCAATCGATTTGACTTTGAATTGTAATATATATATATTGCAATTTATAAAAATGGATTGTGTCAGAATCCTTGCCTGTGGCATTTTTCTCTGACATTCATTCTGATACAAGCTTTCTAGACCCTTTCAAGTTGAGAATAGAAAAAAAAACAGCCAAGGTTAAAAAGTGCCTTTAATCACTAACCCGAGGTCATGCCTACACATCAGAAAAATACACATCTGGACAAAAATCCCACACCTACAATAATATAATCTCTCCTCAAGCTCATTTTCGTTGTACCCTGTGAAGTATCCCCAAATGTTATCTGCTTTCAGGATAACTTGTGGTATTTTTAAACTCTGGTGTATACAAAAATCTTTCTTACTTACTAAGGACAGTAAAATTTCAAGGAGGGGCACACTGGTCACTAGGGTCTAGAAGCTCGTGTTTTTTACTAGTGTGTTGTGCTGCCGAGTTGGTCTAGTTCGAATAGAGATTTTGGCCTCAAGAAAGTGCCGGTTGAGTCATGGGCGCCCATAGGAATTTTTCTAGGAGGGGGCAAATTTCAAACTTTTAACAAATTTAGTACTGTTTTTGCGATTTGTTTACATCATGAGACACTAACCTAAATCTCTAGGGGGGGCAAGTGCCCTACCTTGCCCCCCCCCTATAGGCGCCCATGGGTTGAGTTGAAGTATAGGAGAATTTTTTACTAAAATTAAAAAAAATATGCATAGTTCGCTTGCTGACAATGAAATTTAGAGGAAGTGGAGAAAAAGCTATAGATGAACAGATGTATTTCCAAAAAGCAGATTTCAGAAAGCACATCAGGAAAAGAAATTCATGTCAATTCTTAATATTTCATTATGTATTTTTAAATGATAATATCTTCTTAAGTATATTCAATATTTGTATTTACCATATTTTTATTAATATGTAATTTAAGAAATATTTCCTTTATACCCTTTCAACTAACAAGAGGGTAAATATGTAATTTGTTTTTCTGTTCAAAAATTTTATAAAACTTCATAAATACTATCTTATAATATATTTTGGCAAAGAATAAATAAATATTTGAAATATCTAGGGATGCACAGAATATCTTGCTAATTTATCAGTATCCAAAATATCATCGGATATCCGAATCACAATCACTGATATCCAACTACTCTGCTGGATATCCGACTCATAACTACATAAGCTCTATTGGCAGTCCACTAAGTCTGTATTTTTTAAATAAAAATTACTCTCATTAAAGTTTTCTTTTTAATATTTTTACTACAGTTAAGTTTTAAAGTTCTTTAAAATATTTTAAAGTGCTATCCTTTGTAATTTTAAACCACAACCAATGAGACCAGCAGTTTGGGTTTGAAATTAATCTGGAAAACCAGAGCTTAGTACCTTTATTTTCTGATTTTAAAATAAAATACTAAGTTGCTTATTATTATGTGACTAGATCTATTTTTATTTTTGTTTTTTAAATTGTATGTTGAAACTTTATACTTATTCAGGGTGACAAACAAACTATCAATTTCTAACTCCCTGATATTTTTATAATATTCTCTGTCATTCAGCCAGATCTAACTGTATGAAGCCCCTAGGGACTATGAAATTTTTGAAGCACCTCTACGAAAACCGTCTAGACTTGAAGATCAATGAGGATTTCTTTTTAAGGCCCTTTGACCTCCACTTTTCAATAAATGCCTAACCAATGGGTTTTATAATATACACGCTATTATTGTGCTTTGAAATACAAATGTATTCTATTTTGTTAAAATGCATTTAACTGAACACATCACAGAAATACTCACAATTCTAAATGTGTCATTTAGAAATCAGCTTCACATCTACCTCCAATTTTTGATGCACCTATTGCAGCTAACAAGTGACTTAGCTTTAAATATTTCTTCATGCACTCACTAATACATTAAATATGATTTTCTAAAACTGTTATAAGTTTAATTCTAGTTTTACTTTTTCTCTTTGACTTGCCTCCATGCGGGCCTCTGAAATGATCGAGGCCCATAAACTAAAGCCTACTTAGCCTAATGGATAATTCAGTCCTGCTGTCATTTCAGATCAGAGTACACAGAATTCATCAAACTAATTTTTGCAAATTCCCTGATATTTAAGAAACTTTTTGTAAAACTTTCACAGGGCTACCCTTGAGAGATGAGTTCGGGCTCATTTTTTAAAGCCTGAAGACTTTAAATCGAGACCGCCTGATCCCGAGCCCAAAATTTCAGCTAATAGCTAAATAAAAGTCAGTCAATTACTTCACTCATAGAATATCATAAAGTTTGCTGTTTGTGCAAATTACATACAAATATAATAGTAAACTCTTAATGCACTTAATAATTCTTTATATTAAAGTTTATGAAAAAATAATAATTAATTTAGTTCTCCCATGAATCCCTTTTTAAAATCTGTTTTGAAGGAGTGTGTTCAATAAAAGAGACATTTCTCAGGAGCTCGAGCCCGAACACAATCATGAATTACAGAGTGTTCCCAAGCCTAGTTCGGACTTGGGCTGAGTCTGTCTCATCTCTAGTGCCCACCCCTGCCCCCAACTTATGGCTCACCTCCTAGTCATAATTTTATCTAGGTTTAGATACTCAGCAAACTAAACTGGTACAAAAGCATATATATACAGAGATTATTATATTGACGGAATATTAATTAACTTGCAAAATTAATACTGAATAGCATCTTTAAACATATATTTAAGGATATTTTTGAAATTGCTTATTAAATTATATTCTAGTTAGAATTAATAATCAGAATCTTATTTTTAATTATATTTAATAATTATAATATTTCTAATAACAATTAATAATTATAATCTTATTTTTAATTATGATTAATTAAATAATTATTCAGTTGGTCAAAATTGTCTGTGCCCCTCCCGAAACAAAATCCTGGCTACGCCAGTGTGCCTAGTGGTAAATTTGGGCCTGAGTGTTTAAATCAGTTTTTGTTAGCTTAACAGTTATATAGTTTAATAAATGTTTTGTGTTATTTTAGAGTTGGTGGAGACGACCTGGACGCTGTAAATTTGGGCAGTGTCTTCTCAGCTGAGACTAATAGAAGAGATGAAGACGCTGATATGTAAGTATATTATATATAATCTTGCTCCACATTAGTTGAGTCAAAGCTTAGCTTAGATTTTAAGAAAATATTTCTTGAGCTTTTATTGATTTCATTAAATATATTTATAATTTTGTGATTTACTTACATACCTTTTATGAAATTTTAAAACAATTCAATATTTTATATTGCATTTGATAAAAAAATCTGATCAGTTTATATTTACTAACAGAAACAAGACTTGCAAATGTTGAAATTTCAGATTTCATAGGGATTTGCTTACCATCAGAAGAAATAAAAAGCACCCACAATTAAAATACCATAGCAAAATTTTTGCAAGTACAGTATTTTCATTATCTATCAGTAGAGTAAATACTCAGTCCTTCAGATGTGTGAGTATGTTTAACCTTTTATGTCTAAAAGGTACAATGTGATATCAATAACATTATGTAAAAAATATTTTAAAGTTGTACAATTTAGAATATAATAGCGATATTTGAAATATTGTTATTATTTTAACTGCCTGATAAAAAATTTCATATTTATATATTATTTATAAACTTGATTGTTAAAATTTCTTAAAATATAGTTAGGTGACAAACTGTATGTGGCCGAACAGATTAGTATATCAAAAAAGTTCTTTAGCTGTGTACCATGCACTGGATGATTTGCTCAGCTGCCCTGTTCTTCGTAGTTGAATCAAGTGATGATACACTTTTTTCGCATTGCACTATCTATCCATGTTCTTCTATCAATATGAAAGTGGTTGCATATTAAAGACTTATAAGCTAATTAACTTGTTTATCTGTAGGATGAAATACATAGAAGAGGAATTAAGTAAAAGAAAAGGAATTTCAAGTATTCCACCTTCTAAAAAAGAAGCTTTGTAAGTACATCTTTTAACTTAGTTTTGAAATATTTTTCTGTTAGTTTGTTGATGTAATATGTGTAGAATAGAGCTATTTTGTTTTCTAGCATTTTCATTTAATCATTTTCAAAAACTCATATATCCTGAAATAAGTTTTAGAAAATTAGTTTTATTATTGCTGCTGTTTGGAGGTTTAAGAATGTTTACTTAATATCTATAATATGAATAGTTAGAGCCATTTCTTTAAAATGAGGAAGAAACTGTAAAATTTTAGTCACCACACACACAAATAGCAGCCCACGAGCTAACTTTTTCAGCCTGCAGACTGATGGAAAAACGAGGGAAAAAGTTAGTAGCAAGCAAAACTTGCCATTTTCCACAAAAAACTGTTTAATATTCTAGAACTCTTATAACTCAATTTTTTCGTAATTCTTTTTTACATAATTGCATTTTTGCCGTTTAGTCATCTTTGTTTTAGTTATTAAATTAGTCTTAACTCACTTTTTAGAGATTCTGTGTTAAATCATGTTGGGTCATATGAGGCGTTATAGATAAAAAAAACAATAGCATCTCTTGAATTTTCCTAAAGTATGATAGATAAAATGACTTAATTTGGCATGAAGTCAGCTTAAATAATTTAGGCATTATTCAAATCATCTCTTTGCCAAAAATTGAATTATTATTTATTTAAATGATTGAGTAACCAGGAATTATCCCAGATTTGGACAATTATGGGTCACTTTTTTTTATAGTAACTAGGGGCCAAGGCCCCTAGACTTACTACGCTCGCTTTTCGTATACGAGGCATTCGACCCCTAATGAGGCTTATTCGTAAAAAATGGCATAATTTCAACCGACAAAACCCGAAGATTGGATGAGATAGAATGTTACTGAGCTACACATTGCTTGGTTCTTGCATGTTCATCGGTACATAAAAATTTAAACTTCACGCTACACTAGACTCCGCCCGTAGCACAGTAGATATTTTGTTATAGGAATCCGTGTTGTACGAGTCCTGAGCTATACTCCACCTGGAGTGCGGACTCTGCGTATAATTGCTGGAAAACTTATTTGCACTGCTCAGAAGCACAATAGGATGATTCATGTTGCCATTCAATAGTTATAGTAATTAGGAGCTAAACCGTAATAAAATCAGAACATCTGTTTCAGCTGTATTTTTAATTATGTAAAACCTATTGGACACCTTGCGAATTTGCCACCCATGGCAATTTTTCATTATTTGGCGACTTGCGTATATGTATGGTTAATAATTAGCTCTAAGAAAACAGTTCTTCATATGTTTTTGATAAAAACTGTGGAACAGCTAGGATAGCTTGTCACCAATGGCGACTTTTCATTATTTGGTGATTTACACATGCTCACAACTTATAATTACTGCTCATGTAATGTTCCCGCAAAACCATTATCCATATTTTCATATACATAATCCTTTGCAGATTGGCGTATTTAGCACCACGAATTATTTCATCTCGCCGTGCTGACAAATATCCAAAGTGTACTATAACTGCTATAATGGCATAGTTAACACCACCAAATATATCTATTGGTAGCCAATACTTCAGTTGAACCGAACCGGCTTTAAAATAATCTGCATTTTAATTATTTTTCATTTTCAAGATACTGGATTCTAACATTCTGGAATTCAAAGTTAAGATTCAACCTGCTTGGAAAGATACCATTTTGCTGGGTCATTCCTAATGCCAAGATGGTGCTTTTAAAATCAGTTACAATTAGTTATTCTTTTTTGGAAAAATGAATAGTCGCTAATTCTAAACTCCTGTTGTCTATGCAAACTTACTATTTAAAAATTACCAACTTTGTGTAATGCACTTTGAGTTATTTATTTCATATACTTTTTAATTTGGCGTAAAATGGGTGTAATTCTACTTCATGTTTGTCAATTTCATGCAATTCTACATACTTGGAATTGCTTTGTTGCAAAGGAATGAATGACTTTATGCCAAATCTGGCAGCCATTATCTTTTATTTTTTCAGTTTTTTATTAATATCTTCTAAAATAATTCGATTTTTGAAATTTAAGTCAGATTATCAGGTTCCTCAGAATTTTCCGAATCCGTGGACGTGTTTCTCAAAATTCAAATCCTATACTCAGTTTGGCTTGTTATTTAACAGAAAAGCCAAGTACTAAAAAGTGAATGAATACTCAGTACATCCCTAAAGATATCCATTTCTGTATGAATTAAAGATTAAGTCAGATATCTCATTTTAAATGTTTAAACTTAGCTAGATGTTTGCTGTTTTTCTAATATGGTGCTTAAATAAATGCAGGGTTTTCTACTTTATTTCAATCAATTTATATCAGGAACGGTAATCTTTGTGAGTAAAGATTTCTTGCTTTGTATTAGAGTAGATTTGAGTAATGAATTTCACAGTGTATTTTTAAACAATGCTCAGTAACACTATTACTGTACTTTAAAATTATTTAATCTATAAATGTTATTTTTAATTTATTTTTAGGGCCCAAGTTGATAGTAGCAGTGCTCATGAAAGTGAAGAAAGTGTTGGTAGTGAAGGGTAAATTTAATATTTTATAATTTTGTTAGTTTTTCTTCTTTCTTCAAAATATGCTTCCTTGCCAATAGTTATGAGATAAACGTACCCTTAAAAATTGAAGAATATTTCAATGATCTGACAAGCACATTCTACTGCCATACCTATGATTAGGGCTTCAAATCCTTAGCTGGTCAAATAAGTAAATGTTATAAAATAATAAAACTCTTTGTAAAATAACACCATGAAGGTTACTTGAATAGCCAAGCCTTGTTGCTTGAAAAATTATTTCCAGGTACAGATATTAATTACAAGATTTATTACCAAGATGTAACACTAAAATAAAATTAATCGTTACATATAATTAACTAAAAATCATTAAATAACTTTTAAACCCATTCTGCTTTCACTGATATTGACCAGTGCAGATCATTAGAAATTGCCTAATATTGGAAAAAGGTTAGCTGTTAGATATTGACTGATTCAGCCTTTACTGATACCGCTCAATATTACAAACACTGTTTGAGACATTGACCAATGTTGCATGGTACTTGAGATAAATGAGTAAACAAAAAAATGAGGTGCGTAACACATTATTTTGACAGCAAAATGTTACGTTTACTTCGGTATCTCTGAGATTTGAGTTTTTATATTGTGAATGGTTAGCCATGATATTCTTGCATTTATCATCAAAGGCTTTCCATTGTTGGAATCTCTTCACAAGAATCCATATTATTTATTCTGATGCAAGTGATAATTATATCCCAATTTTCACAGATGCATTAGAATTGTAATTGTTTTGTATTAAGGCAAACCTATACGAGGGGTTTCTACCTCAGGAGGGGGAGGGGGCAGTTGTAAAATTTTTTTTACTGTCTACTGGGTGGCATGTTGCCCTGTAAAAGTTTTTTGTAGGAAAAGTTATTTTTTGTTCTCAACTCAACTCTGAGTTGTTATGTTGTAATGCAATGTATTGTGTGTGTAAGAAGGCTAATTCAATGCGCGCACCTGCTCTATATTGAGCATTACATGATTGGTAATCTCCATGAGGATTCTCTCTGCGAAGTACCAATTGATTGGCGCTTAAGCATCCCTCTCTAGGAGTCTCAAAGAGAAATCTCTTCAGGTTGCACGGGACTTGGCCTAGTGGGTGGTATATGGAAAACCTTTACCCAAAGCCCCTGGGAGAGCTGTAGTGATTGGCATGCAGACTAGTGATGCCATGACGAACCTGGACCACTGTCCACCCGTCATCTCAACAATACCATTGCACCAATGGAAATCTCAGGACACCACAGTGCACGAGCATACTTGTACAGCATAGACTAAACTTATCTGTCTAAGACAGGAAGGAAGTCACAACTATGGTCGGAAGAACTCGTCTTCCATACAACGTGGTTCACCTATTAGTTCTTTGCTCCATACTTGTGCATGGCTTGCAAGAACCCTTTTCTCTGGATTGTTGCGGCATTGCTGCAACTATCCTGAAATACATACACCACCAGTATTTCAGACTTTATGCACCACCAAAGTTGTTTTGATACATGCACCACCAGTATCATTAGCTAGGTCCCCTTCCAGCTGTCCCTGGTATAAGGGCCCATTAACTTAGTGAGTCTCCTAGTGCATCTGTGAAGCGGGTCAGGGCCTTGCACCCTTTATCACTCCACATATGGTTATTGAATGTTGAGGCATCCAATTTTGGACGATACTGATTTCTCAGTTCTTGCAGCCCTGGACACAATGCCGGATTAAGCTAGCGCGGGGCCTGTAGCAAATGTTACCAAGGGGCCCTGTGCGTTAGTTAAAGGATATTAGTCATTTAAATGGGGGGGGGAAATTGTACCCCCCAATTTTCACTGTGTTCCTGGTTGGGAACATCGGTCATTTCTGACTAAACTTTTAGGATCTATACTTTGACCATACTTTTATGTCTAGTTTAAATAATAAGTGAAATAAAGAATAAATGAAATATGTATTTTTAAATTTAAGTGAAGATATGATTGAATTAAGCAGTGGCGTAGGAACTTTGAGAAAGAAGGGAGAGTTGGGGCGCACATCGTAGGGTTATAAATTGGGTTATAATTACTGTATTTTTGTGTGCATTATTGACCGATTTTAATAGACAAATGACTGTTTATAAAAAAATCGAAACACGACTTTAGAAACTATTTAATAAAAAAATCTGATGTGTACAACACATGACTTCCTTGCACAGCTATTAAATCAAAAATATTTTCGACGCACTTCCTCTAAACATATTTGTTTGACAGAGATAAAATATCAGTAATAGTAAGGTTTAGCGATTTCTGGCCAAATATTTCGATATCGCCAAGCTGAGTTCAGTTTGAAAGATTTCCTTCTGACACTTTATTTGGCGATATTTCACCAAAAGCCGACAAGCTTGAGATAGTTTGCGAGATTTTGGGGATAGCCAAAGTAGTCATCGACCACAGACTTTCAATGAATTGAATGCATCCATACACCTCAATGTATTTGAAGTCATTTGGCTCAACCTGTAAATAAATTCCCAGTCGATTGCCGTCAAAAAAGATATTGAAAACAGTTAGATATTACAATAGTTCTAAATACAAAAGTTCAAAATTCTGCGGATTAAAGTTTTAGAGTTATACAAAATACAAAATAGTTTTTGGCCCCAAATTTGGCGATATTTCCACAAAACTCGTCAATGTCGACGACATATGGCGAGATTTTAAGCATGGACCAAACAATGAGAGATTATCGCCAAATTTAGTGATATTTCGCCACAACTCGCAAGGACGATGACAAATGGCGATACTTTGGGCATGGACCAAATCACTGACTATCGCCAAATTTGGCAATATTTTGGCAAAACTCGCCAAGGTCGACGACAGACGGCGAGATTTTGGGCATGGACCAAACAATGACTGTCTACAGTTGTATTATATTGAAGATGTCCATAGACATTAAAGTACTGAAATTCTTTTTGGTGGTCCTGTAAATAAACTCTCTAGTAGATTGGAACCAAAAATCGAAATGCACAACTAGATGTTACAACAATCTTATATTTGAAATTTCATAATAGTTTTTGAGATTTGAGAGTTAAATACGTACACACGTACACCAAAAGTCGCCAAGCTTGGCGAATTTTGGCGTAGTTCTTGAGGGATGCACGTGACTGTGGTCGGACCATTACCCTACTTATGTGGTAGGATGGTATTGTGCTTGAAATGGATGAATGCCCCTAAAATTGCCATTGGCCGTAATGTATTGGAAATCTTTTGGGTGTTCCTGTAGCAGAACTATAAATGATAAAGACACTTTTTTTAATGGAGAAATTCATTTTGTAACTTTTAACACCATATATCACATCTGAGTCATTTGAAATAGCCCAATACCACTAAAATATGCTGTAATGAATTTCGGCCCATAGAGCGTAATGTATTTAGAATCTTTTGAGCCGCCCTGTAAATAAAATATGCAGTCGAATCGAACCGAAAGGGGAGCAGCACAAGTAGATGTTACAACAATACTAAATATAAAGTTTCAACATTCTACGCCTAATAGTTTTTGAGATATAAGAGTTTAATGAATTTCGGCCCATAGAGCATAATGTATTTCGAATCTTTTGGGTGGGTCCTGTAGATAAACTATCCAGTCGAATGGAACTGAAAAAGGAGGTGCACAACTAGGCATTGCAGCAATCCTAAATATAAAGTTTCAACATTCTACGACCAATAGTTTTTGAGATATGCGAGTTTAATGAATTTCACTCCATAGAGCGTAATGTATTTCGAATCTTTTGGGAGGTCCTGTAGATAAACTATCCAGTCGAACAGAACCAAAAGAGGAGGTGCACAACTAGATGTTACAACTATCCATAATATGAGGTTTTGACATTCTACGCCTAATAGTTTTTGAGATATGCGAGTTTAATGAATTTCGGCCGATCAAGCGCAATGTATTTCGAATCTTTTGGGCAGTCCTGTACATAAACTATTCATTCAATTGCGACCAAAAGGGGAGGTGCACAACTAGATCATGAAAC
The DNA here is from genome assembly GCA_038373885.1 of Cheiracanthium punctorium. Taxonomy (NCBI): domain Eukaryota; kingdom Metazoa; phylum Arthropoda; class Arachnida; order Araneae; family Cheiracanthiidae; genus Cheiracanthium; species Cheiracanthium punctorium. The sequence goes on from JAWZYV010007211.1 coordinate 31,427, forward strand.
AATCCTAAATATCAAATCTCAACATTCTCCGACCAATAGTTATTGAGGTATGTGAGTTACATACGTACGTACGTACAGACGGCATGGAAAAACTGGCCACAATAGACTCGCCGCTGGTCAAAATGAGTTGCAGACGCGTTTATAGGATCGTGCATGCTAGCTTACGATGAGATGCATCGAAAAAATTCTTAAAATTAAATTTAGAGGTAGTCAAAATCGGTTTTTTCGTCGAAATTTGGCCCCCAAAATTTTTCGGGATCACATTACTTCCTTATACTACGTACAAGGAAGTAAAAATAAATAATAAAGTTTTGATTCCAATTATATAATAGAAGCATATCAAAATATCATTAGCTCTTTAATCCAGTTATAATTTCTTTTATAAAACAGATATACTTAATACAGAACTTTAGCCACACCATGGCCGAGTGGAGAAGACAATCAAAATAGTAGACAGTTGAAACGTGAAGACCTTGGGTCGGTCTGGAGTTTTGGTCTGTTTTCTCTAGATGTAACATGAATACGCATTAGAACCCCATAGAAAGTCTTCCGACAAAGGCACACTCCATCCTAGGCAGATCGCCTTTGCATTGTGTTACAATAATCAACACACTTAATATATATAACTTTAGTTAGTGTTTACCATGTAGTAACTGGAGCATTGAAGAGTCCTAAAAACATGTCATGTGTTTTCCACAAATATTTCGCCAAGTATTGAATACATATGGAAACCCTCAGAAATAGCTACAAATATTTCTTGTATATTGAATCATTTTGAAAAGTTTGATTGAAAACAGACCAAAACTCCAGATTACAACTTCATTAAAAAATTCATTCGTTTTTTTACTGCAAAGCCCCTGAAATGATTGGGCCGATAGTCTATACAGTCTACTCAGCCTAATGAATAATCCGGTCTGGTGACGAATCAATACAATTTTGTGACATACACATACACATCCATTTTATAAAAGTAAAATAGGATTGTTGATATTAATTTCTTTTTTTCTCGTTGGAGGCAGTCACCCCCTCCGACCCCCCTCCCTTTAATCCGTCCTTGATCCAGCCCTGACTCTGCTCTTTCATTTTGGCTCTTAGTTTTCTTTCTGTATTTTGTTTATTTCTGGATTCATCCTTCCAATTAAGACAAACTTGTAACATTATTAGTAAGGACACTTTTTATAGCCCATACTGAAGCAGTTGGTCCAAGTTTCTGGATATACCCTCCCCAGGGACGTAATTAAGGGGGGTCCAGGAGGTCTTGACCCCCCGTCCCCCGAAATTTCCATTTTTGTAACTAAAATGATAATGATATAGTCTTTTTGTGAAAAATTCAGCCTTTATTACTGTTTGGACCCCCCCCCCCCCCAAATTGTTTTCCTGGATACGTGCCTGCCCCTCCCCTGAGTTGTGATTTTTGTCAACAAAAAGATAATTATGGAGAATTTCTTTTTTGAAAAATTCTGCCTTTCACACCGTTTGGACCCTGTGAAATTTTTTTTCTGAGAACTGCATTTTTTGTTTTACAGTGTTTTAAATATACTCTTGTGTATGTTTCTTATTGCTGTCCATAGAATATACTCTTTCAGATTCACCTAGGTAATCAGTTGGCTAAATAATGCAGGCATGCAATAGGCAGATTAAGTTTATATTTATTCTCTGAATGAGTTATCTACAATTGATTTACAGTTACATAATAGAGCTTCAAAAATTGTCTAATAAAAAAAATAACTGGAAAAAAAGAAAGGAAGAATTATGCTATTTATCTTTTGCTAAGAAAAAGTTTCATCTTGGGAGGGTAGAGGAAATGAAATCTTTCAAGGTAAAGGCACGATGCCCATAGCATTTGCTACTTCTGCTATATGGCTAATCCGGCACTGCCTGGACAGTTGGTTACAATATGCAAGCTATTGGCGGGGGTTCTCAGGCGGTAGTTGCAGTTTGGTAAGTTGCAGTTCCTTGTCTCCTTCAGGGAGAATCTTCGAAAATAGGCCGGGAAGGGACTGTGGTTTGTCACAACCCAGTTCACCTTCCTATTTTCCATGTTCTCTTTTCACTCACCTTCGAAAAGATAAAAAATGTAGAATGCCTCTTCCAACCAATGTTGCTACAGTTTCTGGGCTTTCCAAAAATAACCAGTCATAATTATCACCAATACAGGATGATTTTTTTTTGTTAGTTCATTTTTTTACACACACAATACATCACATTACAAAATGACAATCCAGAGTTAAGAACAAAAAAGAACATTATCCTACAGAAAATTTTATAAGATGACATGCCACCTAGTGGACAGTCACAAAGTCATTACAGACAATGCTGTGTATGTGACATCAGACTTCTTTTTTTCTTTACTGGAGAAGTTAATTTACAAAGTAAGACTCTACATTTTCAATAATTGTGAAGGTTGTTTCTTTTAAAAAATGATAGGTGTCACAGGACTTTTGAACAAACAAGGTTTTCCAAACAAACCAATGATGTTAAACACTCAAAAATATTAATAATGCTTCTCCATCCACTGCACTATGTAGTATGTGTGTATTAACAGTGAATCTATGTGCCTAATGCAACTTTCAGAAAAAAAATTTAAACACAAAAAATGTCCTCAAAAATTGCCTGAAGTATTATCTGTTTAGGGAACTATTGGAAAATTCCATATTTTAAGATTTTTTTCTGATATTTTTTTGCAAATCTTACATGTTTATTGTAATCATTCATAGTACATCTTGTAAAGAGAATTTCAAAAATTTTTTAGTCTCTATCGTAATTGGATTCTTTAAAAAGCTGTTGGAATTTTCTTTATTTCTTAAAAGAACAACCTTATAATCTTTAATTATGTGGTTATCACAATTATTAAAAAAAAAAATCTGTTTTATGTTTTTTTTTTTTTTTTTTTTTTTTTTTTTTTGTTCTGTGTTCTTTGTTTTTCTTTTTTGTGTGTGTTTGTATTCGTGCATTCTTTTTTGCTTTTTATTATTATTGTTATTATTTATTTATGCATTTTGTTTGTCCTTCTTTTCTTTTCTTTTTTCCCATCCCTTTTTCTTCATGGTTTTACTCGCCTTTTCTTTTTTCCATGTGGCAACATGTTTGTTTGTTTATCTTTTTCAGTTCCGTCTCTTTAGTGAGACAAAGGGCTTTGACTGAGGAAGACCGAAAGAATTTTTGGTCGAAACGATCATATCAGTTTATAAGTAACATTTTATGTGTGTTTTTCACAAAGCTTTTATTTATTTTTTCATTTTGACTGCTCACAAGAGAGACTACTTTTAAGGATATATCATCATTGTCAAACCGATATCTGCTATTTGCAGAGTTTCTTTATTATTACCAGTTTTTATTAACAGTTATTATTTGACAATATTCTGGCTGATTCTCATGGCAAATTTTTTTTTTTTTAGCGATCACAGTTTGCTGTACAATTCTTAGAGTCACATAGAAGTCTTTTTATACGAAAATTTGGTTCGTAAACTAATCATAAAAGTCAAAATGTCAAAATTTCCGAAAAAGGCACATATCAGATTTTCATTTAACAAAGACGATGTGCTGTTTGTTTTTATTTGTAAGTGATAAATATTGCTCATAGTTGATGCAAATTTTATTATTGAAATTTTTAAAATTAGTAATTTTATCTAGAATTATGTACTAAATTATAACACAAACATCATAGAATTTTTTAAAAACTTTTAGTTACAGTGAGTGGCTATAAAGATCATTCTCTTTGAAAGGTGTAAATGGCAATTTTTGGTATTAAATATTTTCAATATGTACATCTATCTATACATATTATAAAACAAAGTCCCTTGCAACATCTGACTGAATGCGTTATCTCAGGAACTACCAGCTCAATTTGAAAAATTCTTTTTTGTGCTAGATAGGCCATTTAATGAGAAAGGTTTAAGCTATATAACAAAACAGTACAACAAATCATATGCATGTGTATCAAATAATAAGGCAGTTCTTCCCAAAAATGTTTTCAGCATAAACCACATGAATTTGTATAATTGTAATAAGCAGTTTCTTTTTATGTGATCAGGTTACAAATCATTTTAATTTAAAGAGTCAAGTGACTCACCATCTATATATGAAGTTTATTTATAATAAAAATAGATCAGCTAAAAACATAAAGTTAATTTTTCTTTTCTTTCAATAATTTCAGTTTGATATTACGGGCAAAACTGATGTCATTTTGATGTTGTGGGTTGAAAAATGCATAAAAATTTATGGAACAGATGAAATAACATTAGAATGAAATTATTTTTCATGAGTATAATAAATCAGATTAAATATCAATTTAAGTTAATAATATCTGAAATAAAAATTTAGTCACAAGCAAAATAATTTCATAACTTTTACAATTTAAAAATACATGCATTACAATGTTAAAATACACACATTACAAGTTTTAAATTTGTATAAGTCCAAAAATTTGGTCATTTATACTCAAACATGCTATTTTTCTGCTAATTTCTGCTTTCTTACATCATTTATAATCATTCATTCTCAAGATCGTTGTAAGCCAGTAATTTTTTGGTGGGGGGATGGCTGGAGATCTAAGTTGATGGTATTATTTCTCCACTTTAAGGCATTTTTCAGTGTAGCTCATATTTATTTCCCTTTTTGCCAGAGTAAAATTTGTCACAATCGAATGTTGCCAAATTATGTGTGGAAAATTGTACTTCCAGCAAGCCAATTTTACTTTTTTTCTATCCTTTTGAGAATAAATATTTTCTCTTTAGCATTTTTTTATTTAAATTTCCAACAAAATAGAAGTAAAATTTAATTTAATTTTTTTATTTACTTATTTATTATAAATTTCTGATGGTTAGATACACTTTTTTTAAAAGTTAAATTAAAATACATGTATAACATTTGACTTTGTGAAAGTATCTCATTATCAATGTTTGCTAATTATTTTGAATGATATATGCTGCATGTGCTTGCCTACAAGTTTATTTTCAAATTTAAAATAACTTGTCAAGAGTGACACATGTGTGTATTTTGCAAATTCTTGATATTATACTTCAGCTTGCCAAGTTCAGCTTTTTTCCCTATTGTACATCGGTACACTTTTCAAAACGAGCAGTCTTTTTGATCACTCATTGTAATTGAAAGCATAAAGAAAATGCTGTAATGTTAGTGTTAAAAAATCCATTGTATTCATTATTTTATTTAATTAAGAGAAAGGCAGTTTCCTACTTTGACTATATTTATCACTATTATTTGCTCATCCTTGAATGAAAGCAGGGATCAATCCAGGAATTTTTTTCCAGGATTCCATTTTTGTGAAAATTGTTCATTTTTGTGAATTTCGACCAACTTTTGTAAAAGTCACCTTTTCTGTTAAAACGATTTACAAGAAAAGTCAAATATAGGATAAAATGCCAATGAAGATTTGTTTTAATCAATTGTAGTTTTGAGAAGTGGCCATTTTCATCAATCGTACTTTTGTGAAGGGGCAATTTTGATTGATTGTACTTTTGTGACAGGGCTGCAAAATGGACTCAAATTTTGTCTGCATCGATCCCTGGAAGGGTAAATGCCTTCCAATGGATTTTCCATAGAAATTGCATATTGAATAAAGAAAACAAAACTTTGGTACTGTAGTGTACAGTTTTTAAACCTATTGAGATATGTAATTTTACAAAATGAAATTATCTGATTTATTTTCCCCTACCGTTTTCTTTCTGAAAATAATAATAATAATGTACATATTTTTAATGACATTAGCAATAACTAGTTAAATTTAATTCAGGCCACTCAAGACAGATGATGTACTATTTGAAGTGCCTGAGCACTTGCGACGATCAACAACAAAAAAATCTGAAGAAATGTTATCAAATCAAATGTTATCTGGTATCCCTGAAGTAGACTTGGGGATAGAGTAAGTAATATTTGAAATTTCATTTTATATTTTTACTTAGAGACATTAAAATATATATACATTCAAACCTTGTTAGTGCATCACTTAAGAAACCACTTAAAAATGACTTACTAAGCAGAGTGACTTCTTAAATGGAGTTTATATTAAGCGGAATTCTAAATGTTTATGTTACAAGTGTGCCTATAATTAACTTGCATTATAATTTATATAAATTATTAGAATAAGAATTAAAATCAATAAAGTGGATGACAAATTAAGGAAATTATAAAGACAGTAGATAGTACTTAAAATTCAGCTGCACCAATCTGCCATATTTAATCTGTCATTGTACGAAGTCAAAACAAAGAATATAGTCCTGGATAAATTCCTAAAATTTCTTGATCAGGCAACAATTTTTGTCAAGAAAAATGCTGAGTCGTGCTCAACAGGAATGAAGTACATTTGATAGATAACCTTGACAAAGAAATGGGACTGAGTTTGTATACTGCACTCTTAAAAATGACATCTTAAACAGAGTGGTTGAAAAAATAGTGATGCAATGAACAATGTGTGAGAAGGCGTATTAAAAGGTCAGGACTTCTGAAAGATGATTTAATATACAGAGTGATGTCTTATCCATGTGACTTACTTATGAGGTTTGATTGTATTAAAATAAAATTAATGATGTAGCTTAAAAGTTTTTCTGTAATATGAAGTATTATTACTTTACAGAAATTTTATACTGTCACAAATTTCAACACTATTTTAATTTCTGTTTCAGTTTTGTTGTTACTTTTTGACAGTATTTCTTTTATCACTGTTTCATTAATTGAAAAATTGGATACTTTACTGGCTGTATAATCCACAATATGCCATGAAATAAAATATTTTTTACTGTCCCTTATCTTCACAATAGATAGCAATAAAGTAAGTAATGTATTTTGGATAAAGTGCCTTGCAAATGTTTGCCACAAAAATCAATTTTAATGTAAATCAAAATTCTGTTAATTTTGTTTTTAATATCAAAGACTAATTTTGATCATAATTTTTGAAAATTCATGCCTTTAATAATTATTTTAAATTTACCTTCTAATTTTTTCATTAATTGATATTGCAGACCCTAATTATTGCATGAGCAACTGGGGCTTGCGCTATGGGCACTACATGCAGATTTAGGTTTTTTAAAAAAAACTAAGTTTGAATTGAGACATCTCTATCTATATTGAGAAAAATTTGAAAAGCATTCTGAGCACAGTATTTTATAGGCAATCCTTAAAATATTGCAAAATAATGATTTGGCTAGTATTTTATCAAATTAAATAGCAAGGGGGAAAAAAACTGGATTACTTTTAGATTTTAAACATACTATAGTGTTAAATATTAAGTGTACCACTATTCATATATCAACTTTATGTGTGTGTGTGTGTGTGTGTGTGTATTAAACATGGTATTACGTTTTCTTGTAGCATTCCTATGTAAAGAAATTGCATATTGAATATATATATATATATATATATATATGTAATAATAAAATAGCCTTTGACAATTTAATTTAATTTAAAGTCATCTGAAAAACACTCTTTAATCTCTGTGAAACAGAGTACTTTCACTGTAAGGTTTGTTTCTTGGCCAGACAAATATTACTTTTAGAGAAAACTAGCTGAAGTACCCGTCCTCGACGGGTTAGTGAATGCAAATTTCCAAAAAGCAAGAACTTTCGTCAGCATTGTAGGAGTACACAGAATGGATGTAGAATGTTGCCAAAGTAAAGAAAGCGAAGTTATAATTTTTATGTATTGCTAAAATATTACAGGTTAGAGAGTAACTAAGTAATATCATTTCATTCGCTTTAGTCGTAATTATGTGATGCGCGAACGAATATTTACGCATATTGAAATAATTTTTGCAAAATCTCAAAATTTAATCAACATTTTTGAAAAATTCGAAGCCCAGAATTTAAGTTGAGTGACAACCTATCATGTCACCCAAATTCGTTTCATTCCCTGCAGTCTTTATTTCGTGATGCTGGAAAAAATTTCAGCATTTTAAAACGATTTTCGAAAAATCTCAAAATGCAATCAAAATATTTTAAAAATTCTCAACGCCTATAAATTAAGATTAGCAACTACCTATCATATCAATAAATTTCGTATCATTCGTATTAGTCGTTATTACGTGATGTTTTAAGAAATATAAACTATTTTGAGAGAATTTTCACAAAATCCCAAAATCTAATAAAAATGTTTAAAATTTGGACTCCTATAGTTTATGTTGAGCAACCATCTATCGTGTGACCAAATTTCATATCATTCGCTTTAGTCGTTATTACGTAATGCGGGAACAAAGATTCACTCAGTTTTAAACGATTTTCATAAAATCTCGAAATCTGATCGATTTTTTTTAATTAGATGCTTCTAGTTTAAGGTGAATGACCACCTATCATTTCACCAAATATCATTTTTTCACCTTTGCAGTTATTACGTGATGTGCGAACACAAATTTACACAGTTTGAAATGATTTTCGCAAAATTTCAAAATCTAATCAAGATTTTTTTTAAATTCGATACCTATGTTTTAAGTTGAGTGACCACCTATCATGACACCCAATTTCATATCATTCGCTTCAGTCGATTTTACGTGATGCTTGAACACAAATTTACGCACTTTAAAAGGATTTTCGCAAAATCTCAAAATCCAATCAAGATTTTTTAAAAATTGGATGCCTATGTTTTAAGTTGAGTGACCACCTATCATGACTCCCAATTTCATGTTATTCGCTTCAGTCCTTTTTACGTGATGCTTGAACAGAAATTTACGCAGTTTGAAACAATTTTCGCAAAATCTCAAAATCTAATCAAGATTTTTTTTTAAATTCAACACCTATGTTTTAAGTTGAGTGACCACCTATCATGTCACCCAATTTCATATCATTCGCTTCAGTCGTTTTTACGTGATGCTTGAACACAAATTTATGCAGTTTGAAAGGATTTTCGCAAAATCTCAAAATCCAATTGGGATTTAAAAACAGGTAAAAACACATTAAAATCTGTATGTAGCACTATCGGTGGCGGCCACCACCTTCTTCAGCATAGGTTTTGGTTCCAAATGGCCAGCTCTCTTCCTCAGCAGGGTGTTCCACCCAGGATCGATCTGCGCATGCGTCATATCATTCACAGCGCTGGTGGTGAAAATAGTATTCACAGCGCTGGTCACGCAAAAACGTCTTCAGTCGTTTTTGCGTGATGCTTGAACACAAATTTACGCAGTTTGAAACAATTTTCGCAAAATCTGAAAATCTAATCAAGATTTTTTTTTAATTTGACGCCTATGTTTTAAGTTGAGTGACCCCCTATCATGACACCGAATTTCATATCATTCGCTTCAGTCATTTTTACGTGATGCTTAAACAAAAGAAGCGTCACGGACAGAATGACAGACAGACAAACTTTTTTTTGAGGGTCACATCGGATTCCTGGGTGATTGAAATGGATAGAAATCGCAAAATTTTTGAATTCCAAGAAATGTACAGACAAAAGTCTAATTTTATTTATATAGAAGATTTTTGAGAGCACTTAAGAATCAAAAGTGGGAATTAGGATAAATTAGCAGGCATTTGTGGTTTTTGGTGGCCCAACGTACTTGGGCTAAGTAAGTAATTGACATCACTTTAGAGAACTAATTAGAGAAAGGGTAACGCCCATTGCGCTTAGACACAAGTTGAGAAACTAGGGGTATGTAGATCAGGAGCGAGAAATTTGTGAGGATTATCGATATAGTAACTGCGTAGAAAACATGCTTGGAGTTTGCCGATAGGTCGCTGGTCCTTCTCCAACCAAGTATGAAAAATAATAAAGATCTAGGTTAACCTCAACCAACCTCGACTGCCATTCTTTCGGAAAAGAAGAAGTCATTGCAAAGAGAGTGCCCAACATTCGTGACATACATGTACATTCAATGTTGTGAGAAGTTTTAACATTATTCTGCTAAAAAACTAACTGGGTGAACTAACCTAAGTGAATTAGCTTTACTCACTGGGGTATTTTTTATGGCAGTCAAAAAATGTGACATCATAAATTAAAAATTGCATTGTATTGATAAACTCCCCTGCACAATGTATGTCATATTCACAGTTTATGCAATTCTGAATTTCTCTTTGAGATTACACAGCTTAATAATTTCCCTGAGACTAAAATAAATAAACTATCTTCTGCTGAACCATGAAAGATTGAAATATTTAAATTGAGCATTTCAGGGGAGAGACATGTATAAATAATAAGTAGTATGAATAGATATGTTATAATATAAGGTTTAAGACACAATATACCATCAGCCCTTTTTGTTTTTCTTATGTCCATATGTTGGAAATTGTGGCATACTCTATGTTCATTTGCTTAAAGAAATTCATTCTTGCACTTTTTTTTTTTTTTTTAACATAAAGACGATATTTTGATTAAGTCTAAGGAAGAAATTTTATTCTTTTTTCCCTTTTTTTTATGAGTAGCATTTTTGTCCATTGCTTAAATCTAAGAAACTGAATAATTTTATGCTTTGAAAAATGGCTGAACATGGCAGATTGGATGCTCTGCTTTTTTTTTTTTCCGTTTCTTATCAATATCTTCTAAGCTAATTTAAATGTTTAAATTTAGTAATTTAGGTTCAGTGGGAACATCATCCCTTGTTTCCTCCCAATTTTTTAGGCTTCTCCTGCCTATTCTATTTGTTGATTTAGTTGTTGATATTCTAATTATAATGACCTAATTATAATGTTTGCTAAAACAATCATTACTGTATTTTGAAAAATGATCTAGACAAAAAAAAAAAAAGGATTGATAACAATAGCATTCTAGTGCCTTAAAAAAAGTTTAACTGTCAATATAATTTCTTTTCCTTTTTAAAATATATTTTTTATTGAATAAAATTACTTTATGCCATTAAAGTATAGCATGCTTGTATTGTACCCAGTATTACTGAGTTATTTGTCAAAGTGCATTAATAATAAACACAAAATGTTTTTGAGATTTGAAATGTCTCTCTAACATTATACTTCCTAATGTAGATTACGGAGGTAATTCAAAGATTCACTAGATTATGCTAAAAGTGAAAGAATTTTTACATTGTGAATTACCCTGGTTAATATGTTGAATACAGTGAAATATAAAGTAATTAAAAAACTTTGTAAAAAACACACATAAGAAGTAAAAGGAAAGAGGATACGCATTTCGTTCAAAAATTGTTTTGAACTTCTTCAGTCCAAGCCCTTCGACGTAAAGAACACAGGGCTTTTTACTTCTTATGTGTGTTTTTTACAAAGTTTTTTAATTACTTTATCGTTTAACACCAGTATTTTGAGTGTTTTTTCAGTTGTTTTGTTTATTTGGACTATTAACACTCACTTTTGTTCTCTCTTTTCTTCCTTCCTTCTTCGTGTGCTTTTTCTTGGTTATTTCTTTTCTGTTTTTGTGTTTTCTGTATGGATTCATCTTTGTTTAACCGTTTTTCCCGTTTACGATTGAAACGTTCTCGTTTCTTGAATCATTTAGGTTTTCTTGTTCGATGCAAACGCAGTAATGTCATTCCTAAGTTCATTGACATTAAGTGCAATATTCACGGTTCTTCTCGTGTTGATAAGGCTCTGAATAGGTCTAAGCGTAGGTTTTACGGGCTTTTATTCAGGATGTTCGTTATAAAGTTTCGATTCTTGAATCTGATCTTTATGATCTCCATTTGCTTTTGAGTAAGTCTTACCCTGCGTTTGCTAACTGGGAAAAACGGAATTTCGCTTATGTTGAACAACGTTCTATTTCTCACAGAGCTACTTTGGATAAGAAATTCCAAGCTCTTCTTCCGGTTAGGTCTTCCCTCGGTTCTGTTAGTCCTCTTGTTCAGGACACTGTTGTTAATTTGTCTTCACATGTTTTAACTGATTCTCAGAGAGATGCTCTTAGTTTAGGTTTGAATTTTTCTCGTGTTAGTAACGTTTCGGTTTCCAAACTTATTGCTCCTATGGAAAACTCCTTTAAAAATAGTAAACTTTCTTCTAACCAACTTGATACTTTGCGACATCTTATTGCTAATACTATCTCTTCAAATAATATGCATGCCAAATCTAACCTTTCTCGTTCTCAAAAAACTGCTCTCAAAGAACTTAATTCTAACCCTAATTTACTCATTACTAAAGCTGATAAAGGCGGCCAGACTGTTTTACTTGATAAATCTTCTTATGTTGATTGTATTAATAACATGCTAACCACTGGTCCATACACTAAATTAAATTCTGATCCTACTAACAGTCACCTTTCTGAAATTAAACACACTGTGAAGTCCTCTGTAATCTTAAATGCTCAAACTAAACGTTATGTTATTCCTTCTATTGCTAACTGTGCTCGTTTCTATGCCCTTCCTAAAATTCATAAACCTTCTCTTGCCTTTCGCCCCATTGTTTCTAACATTGGTACTGCTTCTTATAACCTTGCACGTTTCCTCTCGCATACTCTTTCACCTTTGACTGCTAGTAATACCCACACTGTTAAAAACTCTTATGATTTCGTTAACAAAGTTAAGCTTCTTTCTCCTACTAATTGTAAAATGCTTTCTCTTGATGTTAAATCTTTATTCACTAATGTTCCTATCCAGGGTGCGATTGACTGTTTGGAAAAGCGTTTACGCGAGTTTCATTATTCTTCTATTGAGATTAAAGAGTTTATAGCTTTAGTAAGCGTTTGTATTAAACAAACTGCTTTCATTTTTAATGGCTCTTTCTATAAACAAACCGAGGGTCTTGCTATGGGTAATTCTCTCTCACCTCTCTTATGTGATATTTATATGCATTATTTTGAAGAGAAGCTCTTCAAGGTCTTTAATTTTCCGTGCTGGGTCAGATATGTTGACGATACTTTCGTTCTAGTGGATTCCAATTGTGATATTTCTAATTTACTTTTGATCATTAATTCTGTCGATCCATGTATCCAATTTACTCTAGAAGAGGAGTGCAACAATTCTTTACCTTTTTTGGATGTTCTTGTTTCTAGGAATCCTGACGGTTTCTCTACTTCTGTTTTCCGCCAGCCCTTTTCTATATCTTTACCTCCTCATGCCCTATCTAATCATCCTTACCAGCAAAAACTTTCTGCTTTTTACACTTATGTGTTTCGTGCTATCAAAATTTGCTCTGATTCTTCTTCTCTTAATAATGAAATTAGTTACTTAAAATCCTTAGCTGTTTCTCGTGGTTTTAGCCCCTCTATTATTGATAAAGCTGTTTCTAAATTTAATAAGCCTAATACTTCTACTAATACTATTAATTTTCACAACGAATTAATTGTACTACCTTTCTTTTCACCTTTATGCTACAAAATTTCTAAATTTCTCAAAAATTTCGGTTTCAAAGTCATTTTTAAACCTGTTAATAAACTTAAATTTTCTTCCCTTAAAGATCCTATTCCTACTGAGAACCGTTGGGGTGTTTATTATATTCCTTGTGAATCTTGTGATTTGGGCTATATTGGTCAGACCAGAAGAGCTCTCAAATTTAGGCTCAAAGAGCATGAGAGATATGTCTCTAAGCACGAACTTTCCAAATCTTCTATTGCCTCACACCCTGTGTTCTTTACGTCGAAGGGCTTGGACTGAAGAAGTTCAAAACAATTTTTGAACGAAACGCATATCCTCTTTCCTTTTACTTCTTATGTGTGTTTTTTACAAAGTTTTTTAATTACTTTATCGTTTAACACCAGTATTTTGAGTATTTTTTCAGTACAGTGAAATATGTTTAACACAAAAAATTGGTTAACACAAAATGGTATAGTCTGGACTGTATACTGTGCAACTGAATCGAACCTTTTAAATTGAAATTCTTTTAAAACAAAACAAACAATTTTTTTTTTTTGTCCTCTCAGCGTGTTAAACTTTTTTCACTGTATTTAGATCAGCATTTTTAAAACTGTTGGTATGTAAACCACAAGGTTTCAGAGTCTTTCTATGTGGTTGATTAGATTTCCTAAGAAGACAAATGTAAAATTTAAATAATGAAGTCTATTTTAAATTATAGCTAAAAATGTCAGATTTCAGAGAGAATAAAAATAACTTTGTCTGCAGAACATTGTGATTTATAAAAGGGATCTTTTAATAAATAAATAAAATAACCTGAAAAATGTACTTATTTAATTTCTATACTTTAGTGGTAAAATCTTTATTGTATACAAGATGTCCCCAAAACATGGTAACACTAATTTTTTAATCTATTAGTTAAAAGTGGGCAATGTAAATTGAAAAAAATGTTCAAAAATAAGGTATCAAAAAAGAATATGGTTTTTTTTTTTTTTTTTTTTTTTTTTTTTTTTTTTTGGTATTTTTTAAAAGTTATGCTTTTTAAATTTGTATATAACCCCCATACAAAAAAACTTCCCAATTAGTAAAATGTGCTACACTAATGCAGTGAGTTAGAAAATTTCAGCCTTTTATTATAAGTCTCACAGATATCTTTAAAAAAAGATGATATGGGGCTATACCTGAATTTGAATGTGAACGTTTAATGGAGTGCAAAAAAATTATTTTCTTTCATAATTTCTGCATGACCCCTGAAACACAATCATCCGATGTGATCTTTTCCCCCTTTGACATCTGTTGAAAAGTGGTTTAAGTCAGCATATACTTATCTTCATATCTCCAATGCTTTTTTGATATAAATCTCAAATTTTGTATAGCGCCTCATTAATGCATGGAGCACATTTTACTAATTGGAAATTTTTTCGTACAGGGGACGTATACAAATTTAGGAAGTTTAACTTTTCAAAAATATATAAGAGTAATTTTTTCTTAATAGTCATTTTTCCTACCTTATTTTGAATATTTTTGTCAATTTACATAATCCATTTATCTCTAATACAGGACAGGATGACTGCTAATTCATGGTACAAACTTCCCAGCCAGCCACGATACATTGAATTAACGTCGCCGTCGACGTAATCATCGACGTTAAAAATCCTTGGATATGTCCACCTGTTTGCCCATCGAGCGCTGAACTTCTAGACGGCGTATCACCCGCGAGGGGCGACCGTGAGAGATAACAATCTCGCTTAACTTCGGCACAAGAATGAAAAAGGGTGACCACCAGGAAGAGAAAATCCCCGATATTGGTCGAACACTCGTCGCTATAACGGCAAAGGGAGACAGATTCTCGGAATCCGTTTATAAAATTCAGCTCATAGTGGTTGATTTTACGTTATACGTTGTCGTATCGCTCCAACAGGACAGAGAAAACCGGCTTATATTCGTCTAATAGAAGTCGTTCTTTAAAGACTTCGCAGAATTTGTCGAATTCTGACCATTTATAAACGTAGTAATTATGCCACAATTCCAGACATTCAGAGAATAGACAAATACCATTTACATACGTCGTGAAGGAATGGAAATTCAAAATGTTCTGATCTTGTGAACTTTTGCCGTTTAAAAAGGAAACATTTTATATTTCTATATAATACATTTTAATATTATTTTGTTAGCTAATAAAAAGTAATTTTTAATTAAATGTGCAGAAATTACAAGTTTTAAATTAACTTCTAGTCGTTTAGATGAAATTGTAAAATATACATTCATAAAAATTTGAACACAGAGAAAATACATTAAAGAAAAATATAATCTTGATTTTTTTAAATTTAATTGATCAGTAACTTGCATAAATAGCTTATGTCTCTATTTTACATTTTAAAGGGTTTACTTTTTCCCCCCGGTACATTTTATGAATTGTTTTTACTGTAGGGGGGGGGGTAATGCTGTTTAATTCAATGCTATAAACAATCTAAATATCTTCATTTATTGGTGAAAGATGGTGAAAAAGTAACTTAAAATTAAATAAAATATTAGTAAATTTAGTTAAGTAAGGAATACAGTTTAAAATGTAATTTTACTAACAGTAAATATAATTTACTTATTTTATATAAAAAAGGTTACTTTTTAACCAATATATGAAAATATTTAGATAGTTTATAAGAGTAGATTAAATAATTTTTTGCACCCTTTTATTAAAAATACAAACCCTTTAAAATGTAAATTAGTGACATAAGTTGTTCGTGCGAGTTACTTATCTGTTAAATTAAAAATCAAGATTATATTTTAACTTTAATATATTTTTGTATATGTTCAAACTTTTATGAATATAAATTTTATAACTTTATCTAAACGATTAGAAGTTAATTTAAAACTTGTTATTTCTAATCATTTAATTCAAAATTGCTTTTCATTAGCTAACAACTAGTAGTATAATGTATTATATTTAGAAATATAAAGTGTTTCCTTATAAACGGCATGTGCACCCGACAAGAAGTTTGAATTTCCATGCTTTCACGACGTATGTAAATGGTGTGTGACTGACATATTCTCTAAATGTCTGGAATTCCGGCATAATTACTACGTTTATAAACTGTCAGGATTTGACAAAATCATCAAGGAACCACTTCTATTAGACGAATAAGCCTGCTTTTTTATCTCTATAGTTTATTATAGTTTTCCTGTAATAAAATATGAACAAGTTTTCTATCTACAAATCCCCCCCCCCCTCTCACCCTCCCACGAGAAAAATTTTGTCTACTTCATTACACAAACAGTTTTTTATTTATCTCTCTTAATTCTTTGATTTGTTCAATTTTACTACTCCAAATAGGTTTAAATTATATACTAAATGCACACATATTAGTATACAATTTAAAAAGAAAAAAAAACTTTGCATAAAGTGCTTTAATCTGTTTCATTGTAAGTTATGCCATAATGCAATAATAAGTTGACTTTTGTTATAGTAAGTTTACATTAAATAAATTCGTGCTTAAAAAATAATGAGAAAAAATATTTCATATGCTTAAGGTAAACAGTTGATTTTATGCCAATTGTACCTTTATATTTCACTCTATAATACAAATAAGAAGACATATAATTAGCAATTTAAAAGAAAATGAATAAAAGAAACAAAGCACATAATTATTAGTTAAATAATTATTTAACTCACCTCTAAAATTCTGATGGCTGGAATTAAAATTTGTAGTTACCCCGATAAACTTTAATAACATCACCGGCCAACACAATTTAAAGAGAGCCCGACAAACTTATTAATATGCCAAGCTAACGATAAATCGTGTTAACATTGAACTTGAAAAATATTCCAAGAGATACTTGAAAAATATCCACTTTTATAGTTAAAACTATGGAAATTTTACTCTTCTGTGTAGCGCAGCTCCTGAGCTCAGCCATTGAGCAAGAACACGCTGGAGCGAGTTCTGCCCTTGCATAAAAAACTGCGAAGTACGAGCCACGCGAACCATGAACGAATACACACACAAAAAAGAAAAAAAAAAAGCATCTGTTTTCTGAGAAAACGGTTGGGGTGGACATGTCAAAGGTCGTGAGAAAGGACACGGTAACGTTTGTCTCCCCTGCACTGTTTATTCGACGTTCAACTGACTATTAACTAAGCTGAAAAAATTTCTCGATGCTCAATCGTGTTTCTTCTTGGCAGGCTGGGGGGGGGTCTCTCAGACCGCCGAAGCCATGAGCGGAAAATCGGCGATGTATTGACGGATCATAGACCTCGTGTGGGCGACTAACATTAACAGTCAAAGATAGCCGCCTCCCTGACCAAAATCGAACGGCTCTTTATAACGTCGACAACACTATGTATGTTTGATCTCTTTTAAATGCTATTTTTTGCTGTAATTTTTCATCGACCTATTTTCAACATCGGGAATACGTAATTTAAACGTGTGTGTGCGCTTGCTGGGTTTGTGGGCTGATACAGGACATTGTAACAATCACATTTTGTATAGGAATGTATGGTCAAAAGTGAAGCGTCAAAGCACAAACACAGGAAAGAACAAATGACAGGGAAAGTATTTATTTTCATAACCTTGTTTACAAGTGGAAATTAATTTACAATAAGTGTTAAAAATTGCATCCATCAGCATTTATGAATACTTACAGTGTCGGTGCAACGATTGACGAACACTTTCAAAGATACCAGGAATTTCATGCCTACGTGCAGCAGCTATGGATACTCGAGCAACGAGATCTTCATCAGAGTCTACTGGAGTGGCATAAACGTCATTCTTCAAATGTCCCCATAAAAAGAAATTGAGTGGGATCAAATTGGGAGAACGGGATGGCCAACAGATAGATCCACCATGTCCAATCCAGTGCATGCCAAATGCCGCATTCAAGTACTAACGAACATCTAGGGTGAAGTGGGCTGGCACCCCATCATACTGAAACCACATGCGGTTTCTAATGGTGATTGGAACATGTTGTAGCAGATCTGGTAAAACTTGTTGAATTAAAATGAGATAACAGTGGTCATTGAGGTTGCTGTGGCAGTAGGTATGGGCCAGTCAAGAAGTCATTTACAATACCAGCCCACACATTGACACTGTAGCATTCTTGAAACGCATGTGATGATTGCATTGTGTGAGGATTCTCGTTTGCCCACACATGGCAATTGTGCTTATTAAATACACCATGTAAATGTTGCCTCATCTGTAAATAACACATGGGCAGAAAAGTTCAGCTACAGTGCACATTGCTGCAGAAACCACTGGCAGAAATTCCTGCACAGAAGATAGTCTTCTGGTTTCAAAGCATGTACATGTTGATAATGGAAAGGTTGAAGATGATTATCGTGTAACACTCTTCAAACAGTGTATTGACTCACACCTACAGTCTGTGTGACAGTTCTACTTGACTCGGGTGTAGCAGCCATGATTTGCAATCTTCTTTCTTCAACTGTTGCAGTGCGTACAATTGTTTGTGGACCAACAATGTGTCTGGTAATGTGAAATGAACCTGTTTCACAAAGTTGACACTGTAATTTCTGAAACATTCTGTGATCCAGCATTTGACTGTCAAGATACTGCTCACGATACATTCATAGTGCAGATCTGTTGTTTCCATTTGCCCAGCCATATATGTAATGCATGTCTGCTTTTTTGGCAAACGTAAAATTTCCCATCACGGATGAAAACTGAAACAAGAATGGTCTCTCTTCCCTAAATCTGACTAGCTGTCTAGTAGTAATGGCAGCAACTACTACGTTTTTCCTCCGTCTCCTGCATTTGTTCTTTCTTGTGCTTGTGGTTTGATGCTTCACTTTTGACCATACATTCCTGTACAAAATGTGATTGTTCCAGTGTCCTGTAGTAGCCCTCAAAGTTTGTACCATGAATTAGCAGTCACCCTGTAGATAAAGAATTAAAACATGTTACCACCTTTTTGGGACACCCTGTATAGCTGTCTGTAATACTATATACTAATATTTTCTTTTTTTTTCTTTTCTGTTTTTATAGAGAGCGTATAAGAAATATTGAAGCAACAGAAGAAGCCAAGTTGAAAGTTTTGAGAGAGAGAATGATTAAAAAGGATAAAAGTATTTCCTTTGTTCCCACGAACATGGCAGTGAATTTTGTTCAGCATAACAGATGTATGGCTAATTTACATTTTTTCTGCTGTATTTTTGCAGTATTCTTAAGTTAAGAAATTAAGTTGCATTTTGTAATGTCAGGTTTATTTTAATAATCTGAAATAGCACTTTCCAAATTGAGGTCCTTGGGATCTGCTCTTGTAATACTTTTAAAATTTCAAAAATTGGCTTGTTCATACATTTCATTATTGTGATTACAAGTGTTTAATTTTTAGTCACTAAGGTTATAGTTATTGAATCGAGAACTGTAACAGACAAGAATGTATTTAAGGAGGGGATCCCAGTTGGTCCAAAACACCCCACCCCCTGCCAAATTTTGATTTTTGTTGCTAAAATGATGATGATAGTCTTTGTGAAAAATTCTGCCATTTTTACCGTTTGGACCCCCTCCAAAATGTTTATCTCGATACGTGCCTGGTAATAGACTTTGAATTATTAAAATGAATGAGTATTTTCTATTAAATTAACAGAAAAAAAAATCTACCAGGTAAATTGTCTAAAAATAAATAAATAAATATTGTTGCAGAAAACTCTTCTAGTTTCTGGGTTTGTCATTCTAAAGTCCAGTAGGTGTAGAAAGTTCTAGTAAAGAGTCCACTTGTCTGGATGGAACACGAACTTTATTCCTTCTAGAACTTCCTCAAACAATCAGCTGTACAAATTTCATAAGCACAATCAGACCGTAACATGCTTATAACAGTCCGTATAGTACAGAAGCTTTCTCAAATGCTATAATTTTTACACAAAATAAAACATTTCCACAGGCAAAAACTCAGTGGAAACTTACAAGGGAAATCGTAAACAGTCCCTCAAGACTCAGCAATGAAAAATTTACACAAAGCACAAAATTTACACAAGCACAAAACTTAAAAACAAGGCTTCAAAAAGCAAGCAAACTATAGCACGATTCACAGAGCAATGCAACATACTAACTCATCATAAGCTCGATGAACACTGAATTGGGGGTCTGTCGTGCCCATATTTATAGAAGACGCAGAAGCTTCTAGAGAAAACTATCTGTGGAATGTTGTAGAACAAACTTGATTTTGATTGCGTAATAGAAGGATAATAGAGTAATATTAGACTATTAGGTGATTTTAATGTAGAAAAATCAATTTTATAGGCCCCATTGGGAAAATCGTGCCAAATGTCCGAAATGGCACCAAGCTTGGTGACTTTTTGGCCAAACGTAAGTCCCCAAAAGTGATGTTAGCCATGACGTAAGAGCAATATTTCTCAAGATTTCTAGAAAACACTATATTAATCAATGGGGGAAACCCCAAACTCCATATCTCATATTCTAGTTAACTGATTTTGATGCAATAAAATGCAAAATTTAACTATTTGATGCATAAAATACAAATTTTAAACCCCAGAAAAGTGGGTTCCCCCTGAAAATTCGTAACAATATCCAAGGAGAAAATTTGTATGTTTAATATTTCTTTCAATAAAATTCTTCATAATATGCTTACAAATATTAAGTATTTTAAATCTGTAAGGTACAGGATGTCTCAAAAAAGTGGTAACATGCCTTAATTCTTTATCTATTAGAGATAAGTGGGTACTTTAAATTGAAAAAAAAAATGTTCAAAATAAGGTAAGAAAAAAATTACATAAAGAAAAAATCTTTTTTGTTAATTTACAAAAGTGACACTTTTTAAATTTGTGTATGGGTGTCGTACAAAAAAAATTCCCTTTTCTACTAAAATGTGCCCCATACACTAATGTGATGTACGAAATTTCAGCTTTTTATCATAAAACCTCAGAGATATTTTTAAATAAAGATAATCAGAAGCTGTACATGAATTTTAATGTGAACATTTAATACTAGAGTGCAAAAAATTATATTCTTTCTTATTCAGCATGAACCCTGAAGCATGATCATCCAACATGATTTTTGCCCTTCAAGAGCCATTGAAAAGTGGTTTAAGTCAGCATGTATATTAATCTTCATATCCCAGACATATTTTGGTTATAATCCTCAAATTTTATGCATCACCCAGCTCATTAATGTATGGGGCTCGTTTTACTAACTGGGTATTTTTTTACTGGGGCTACAAATACTGGATATACAAATTTAAAAAGTATAACTACTTGAAAATTTAGGAGAGGAATTTTTTCTTGATGTTTTCTTTTTTCCTATCTTATATTGAACAATTTTTCAATTTGCATTGCCCACTTATTTGCAGTAGATAAAAAATAAAAGCACATTACCAGCTTTTTTTTTTGGGGGGGGGGCACCCAGACATACAGCAAAAAATTATTTTTGCAGTATGCCCTGGAAAAATAATTTTTTGCTGCAAAAACCGAGCATGTAAGTTACATGCATCCCCCCCCCCCACACACACACACACACTCTCAATTATTGATTTATTAGATATTATTAGCCTTGTCTTTTTTTTTTTTTTTTCCCAATGCAGCAGGAGCTTACAGACTTTATCCTTATGCCATACAGAGATCAGAGAAGCACAAAACAAACTAAGAATAATTAAAACATTAAAAGCACTAAAAACATAAAATCAGGTAACTAAACTGTTCAAAGAGTCTGGCCTCCCAGTATCGGGAATTAATACAGCTCTTAGAGCTGAGCAAACAAGGATATGATCGGCATCCATCATCGCACCACTGCAGCAGAGGGGGCAGGCAGGACTATCCACCAAATTGAAGCGGTAAAGATGGGCATATGAACAGTCATGTCCAGATGCCAGTCGAAAGGCAGCCACTGCATTACTTCTTGGACAGTCGGGGAGATTGAGGATGGCATTTCTCCATGATTTTCCCTTCGATCGATCTTTTAGTAATGACGTATGTGCTGTCTTAAACATTTGATTAATTCTTGATGCGACTGACTTATAGCTAACTAGATTGCATGGGGCCTGATTAACAAATGCCTTTCTGTAATATGAGTTAAATCTGAAATGGTATGTTAAATGTTCAATTTTCTTTCAGTCAACATTGAAGAAGGCGATCAACCTAAAGCTAAAAAAAGGAAAGAAACTATTCCAACAAAGACATCACCTTCTGTTCCAGTTTCTACTGGTAATCTTTTTTTCTGACATTTCTTAGAAGTATTTTTGTGCTTCATACATTTATTTTGATCAATCAAGAAAATGGCTTTTCTAATGTTCTCACTCAAAAAACCAGCAAAATGGAAACATTCTCCCATCCAAAGAAAATTAAATTACAAATTAATTATGTAAGTTACCCAAATATTGGGCAAATTTAATGCTGCAAATTAAACAGTGGGGGGAAAAATAGCTAGTCCAGCATTCTACAAAATGATACGCCAGCAATTTCGAGTTCATGGAATAAGGATGTTTGCATAGAAGTTCATAAATACTTCCATGCAAACGTTTTAAAAAGTACAGTGCAAATCTCACGTGCACAACACACAGGGTTCTGCCAGCTCCTCCAAATCATACCAAATCAATAATAATGTGCCAATCTGCTACAAAAAGGTCATTTTTGGAAAATTTTTCACCAATCTCAGCAAAGCTTCACCAAATTTAAATTTTTCTGTATGCTGCAAACATTTGAAAATCTTCCAAGTTTTGCAAAAATTATCACACAATCATTATAATTTCAATATTTTCCCATTGCTCTTAAAAGTGAATATTTTCCCTTTGACATTCATATTTGTTTAAACATCTGATGTTATAAGAGTAAAAGGCAATCCCTATTTTGGATTTTATAATTTTATTTGTAATCTTTTTAATCTGTTATCAATTTTTTTTATATACCACTGCCAGTTACCGATATGTATTAGTAAATATTAGTTTTTGATTAAAAATAGATGTTTTGTATAAGTGTATGAAATATCTCTAATTCTTTAATAATTATTATTTCATCCAAAAAAAGCTTTTATTTTTCACTCCACAAATTGCTCCAAAAAGTAATTTCATCTGGCACATCGCTGAACATGACATACGTGGTCAGAAGCAAAACAGAGCCATTATACATTCAGCTGAGATAATCACGAGGGGAAAACATCACGTGATGTCCAAGGATAATAATAAGCAGTGTTTATTCCTACAATCTCATTTAAGTCATATTTTGACTTTTGGTTTTCATGATATGAATCTGCAGTAACTGTAACAGTGCAATTCAATTTTTCATAAAAAATGAAACAAAGCCACTTCTGAAATCGGTACCATAGTCAGCAAAGCATTATCAGTCAGATTACTAAAAAAGTTATCGACAAGTAAGGATTCATTACTTACTTGGTCGGTTACAAAACATGCAAGACCATATCAAAACCATATTTACTTGACTTAACCACTTTATCTTTTACACTGGCATATTGATGGTAAACTTTAAAAACAACTATTTTTACATAAATTTGAATGCAAAAGAGCGCATTTTTATTATAAGTAATTTCTAGAACTAAAGTATGTATATGTATTTTTTTAGGACCCAAACTTCCTAAAGGTAAAGGAGATGATGATGAAAAAGCAACTGACGACTTTCATTTTGAGAAGTTTAAAAAACAGTTCAGAAGATTTTAATGCATTTGTAATTTATTATTGTGTATATAATGTGTAATGTAGCTGCTATAATATTTTGCATAAAAATTACAAAAAACTGCATGACTGATGGTTTGATTTTCAATCTGTACCTCATTCTTATTTCAAATATCCTGTTGAAAATAATATAAGGAGAAATGCACACTTTTTATTTTGTATGCCATTTCAATTTTTTATTCTTATTTTTGAAATTTTGCTTCTGTTTATGTATTTAACTCTTCAACTTCAGAATTAAATAGACTGGCTCCTTTGTTCCAGTTTTGCAAAATTCCTTGTATTTTCATACCTGCCAACATATAAAAACATTTATCAGGAGCAACTTGGGAAAATATCCGCAAGTTTGAAAAGTCTTCAGGAGCAGGTCTTTGCATTTTTAAAAGGTTGTAACTTATTCACGATATGCATCAATAATTAGCATAACAATATTAATCATTAATTGTAAGATATATTTATACTAGATCCTTAAAAATGGAATTGAATTCATCTTATATATTTCAAACTCAAAAAGAAATAGATCAATGTAATTAATAAAGTAAATGGGTATTGAAATCACTACTTTTAAACCTGCAGGGCAATGGATTGTTCTTTTTCCCCGTAAGATAAACATTTTCTTTTGGATTTTGCATGCAATTTTCTTGAGGTCAACTCCAAGGTTGGTGATTTTTCACAGAAAAATCATGTTGTCCAGAGTAGTAATCCCAGCAAGCGCACACACGTATATATTACGTATTCCCGATGTCGAAATGTCGAAAATAGGTCGAGGAAAAATTACAGCAAAAAATAGCGTTTAAAAGAGATCAAACATACATTGTGTTGTCGACGTTTTAAAGAGCCATTGTATGCTGGTCAGGGAGGCGGCTATCTTCGACTGTTAATGTTTGTCACCCCCACGAGGTCTATAATCCGTCAGTATATCGCCGATTGTCCGCTCATAGCTTCGGCGATCTGGAGAGACCCCCCAGCCAGCCAAGAAGAAACAGATGGAGCACCGAGAAATTTTTTCAGCTTAGTTAATAGTCAGTTGAACGTCGAATAAACAGTGCAGGGGAGACAAACGTTACCGTGTCCTTTCACACGACCTTTGACCTGTCCACCCCACGCGATTTCTCAGAATTTTGGAGAACACCGAAGTCACGTCACAGATGCCTTTTTTTTTTCTTCTTTTTGTGTGTGTATTCCGTCGTAAGAATCTCTTGGAATATTTTCAAGTTTAATGCTAACACGATTTATCGTTAGCTTGACATGTATTAATAAGTTTGTCTGGCTCTCTTTAAATTGTGTTGGCCGGTGTTGTTAAAGTTTGTCGGGGTAACTACTAATTTTAATTTCGGCTGTCAAAATTTTAGAGATGAGTTACATAATTACTTAACTAATACTTATGTGCTTTGTTTCTTTTAATCATTTTCTTTTTAATCGCTAATTATAAGTCTTGTTATTCCTTATTATAGAGTGAAATATACAGGTACAATTACCATAAAATCAACTGCTTACCTTAAACATATAAAATATTTTTTTCTCATAATAAGCACGATTTTACTTAATGTGAGCTTACTATAACAAAAGTCAACCATTATTGCATTATGGCTTAGAATGAAATAGGTTAAGCTTTTTTGTGCAAAGGTAATTTTTTTTTTCTTTTTAAATTGTATACTAATATGTATGCATCTAGTATGTAATATAAACCTGTTTGGAGTAGTAAAATTTAACAAATCAAAGAATTAAGAGAGATAAATAAAAAACTGTTTGTGTAATGAAGTAGACAAGATTTTTCTCGTGGGACGGGGGGGGGGGGGACTGAAATTTATAGATAGAAAACTTGTTCTCATTTTATTACATGGAAAAAGTAATAAAAAAAGCAGGCTTATTCGTCTAATAGGTCGTTCCTTGACGATTTCGTCGAATCCTGACAATTTATAAACGTTCTAATTGTACCTCAATTCTACATAATTAGAGAATGTGTGAGTCACATACTATTTACATACATCGTGAAAGCATGGAAATTCAAGCAGTTCTTATCTTGCGCACATGCCGTTTAAAAAAAAGGAAACACTTTATATTTTTAAATATAAAACATTTTACTACTGGTTTTAGCTAATGAAAAGCAATTTTGAATTAAATGTTCAGTAATAACAAGTTTTAAATTAACTTCTAATCGTTTAGATAAAGTTATAAAATATATATTGATAAAAGTTTGAACATATACAAAAAATATAATCTTGATTTTGAATTGAACTCATAAGTAAGTCGCATAAACAGCAGATGTCGCTTTTACATATTAAAGGGTTTCCATTTTTCCCTGGTACATTTTATTAATCATTTTGACTGTATTGGGTATTTTTAATAAAAAATTATTCAATCTACTGTTAAAAGAATCTATATATTTTCATATACAGGTGAAAAAGTAACTTTTTTACATAAAATAAGTAAATTATATTTACTATTAGTAAAATTGCATTTTAAACTGTATTAGTTAACTAAATTTACTAATATTTATTTAATTTTTTAAGTTACTTTTTCACCATTTTTCAACAATATATGAAATTATTTAGATTGTTCATAACTTTGAATTTAACAACGCCCCCCCCCCCCCTTTTTTTATTGAATATACCTAATACAGTTAAAACAATTCATAAAATGTACCGGGGGAAAAAGTAAATCATTTAAAATGTAAATTAGACTTAAGCTATTAATGCGAGTTACTGATTAGTTAAATTCAAAAAATCAAGATTATATTTTTTCTTTCATATATTTTCTGTGTTCAAATTTTTATGAATGTATATTTTGTAACTTTATCAAAACGATCAGAAGTTAATTTAAAACTTGTTATTTCTGCATATTGGATTAAAAATTATTTTTCATTAGCTAACAAACTAATAGTAAAATGTATTTTATAGAAAAATAAAGTGTTTCCTTTTAAACGGCAAAAGTGCACAAGATCAGAGCAGATTGAATTTCCATTCCTTCACGACGTATGTAAATGGAATGTGCCCATTCTCTAAAGGTCTGGAATTGCGGCATAATTACTACGTTTATAAATGGTCAGAATTCGACAAATTCTGCAAATTCTCTAAGGAACGACTTCTATTAGACGAATATAAGCCGGTTTTCTCTGTCCTGTTGAAGCAATTCGACAATGTATAACGTAAAATCAACCACTATGAGCTGAATTTTATAAACGGATTCTGAGAATCTGTCTCCCTTTGCCGTTATAGCGACGAGTGTTCGACCAATGTCGGGGATTTTCTCTTCCTGGCGGTCACCCTTTTCCATTCTTGCGCCGTAGTTAAGCGAGATTGTTATCTCTCACGGTCGCCCCTCGCGGGTGATACGCCGTCGAGAAGTTCAGCGCTCGACGGGCAAACAGGTGGACATATCCAAGGATTTTTAACGTCGATGATTACGTCGACGGCGACGTTAATTCGATGTATCGTGGCTGGCTGGGAACATATTTACATAGTCGTTTCAGAAGAACTGGATCAGTAGAAAGGTATGCAGTTTGAATAGCCCACCAAATGAATCATGAGGAAGAGAGAAATTATCTAAAACTAGCTTTTGTCTGTGACTTCTTTTACATAAATTGTGTTTTCATAATATATTTTAAATACAGGGACTTTTGTTCTTGCATATATGTGGAGGACAGTGTTTGCAATTGCAGTAAGGTTTGCTTATCTAGGCTAAGCTTAAGTTCTGGGAAATAGTTGAAATTTTCATTCTGTCCCATGTAAATCAATTGAGTAGCCCATGTTTTAAGGTTTGTGAAAATAATTTCTGTTGATTAACCGTGGAAAAGGTCTTCCTGCAAAAATTGATATAATATTGGCAACACAAAGCTAATTTTCATTATTAAACACTAAAATTAGAAATGAATAGCCAAGGAAACAGCTACTAATCTATATAAATAAAGCAAAGTGTAAACTGTCCGTTAGTTTATTTGTTTGTCTGCACCTCATGTAGCTCCGAAACTGGTGATCGTAGACCTACCAAATTTTGTATAGAAATTCTCCAGGACAGGTCCTGACATACCTTAAAGCGATTTTTTTCAAAATTCGAATTATTTTAGGAGATATTGATAAGAAATGTATTGCAAAAGGCTCATTTTTTCGCTTCGCCATTTCGCAATTGTAACCCAGCAGTGGGAAAAGGGAGAATTTAAGCATATCTAGGTTGCCATATTTGGCACATTTATTAAATGATTCAGACTCTTGAAGTAAAAATAAAAGAATAAAGATTTTTTTTTTTTTTTAGATTATTTGTAAGGTTATTTTTTTAATTAAAATATCGTGTGCATGTGAAATCAGAGCAGGAATGAAATGTTTTATACTCAAAAGAAAAATAGGATTTGGAAATTTTCCGGGGCTAAAATGTGCAACTTTTTAATTTGGCGAAAAATAAAATGTTTGATATGCAATTTTGAGAAGATGATTCTGGCGCTTGGAGCAATTTAATGAGAGCATATTTCTAAAAACAAGGTTTTATTGAAATATGGTGTTGAATTTTAATTTTCGGTGCAGAAATAAAGCAATTATTAAGGCGATTTAAGACGGTCTAAATTCAGAATTTTCACTAAATTAAGTCAGTTGATTTAAGTTGGTTGAATTCTACCAAATTTTGTATGGCCATTTGCCAGCACGGATCCCTTCAAAATTCGAATTAGAACACCTGTTGTTTATTGCCTTATATTTGAAGCCAAAATGCGCCAACTACTGTTGTTATTGTACGACTAGAAGTCAAAATCAGTTGTGAATCAATTACTACTACGAGCGCTCTTCTGAAAACGTGAAAAAAGTTTCGTATTCCAAAGATTTCGTTTTGTGTACATAGATATTCTTATGTCCACGCTTACGATTTCTTTGCTTGGCTCGATTTCCGCTTATAAATACTTGATTTATTTGTGAAAAGAAAAATTAAACTGCATAATGTAGAAAAACAATTCTAAAGCCTCTATAAATAGCGCAGTCTTATCTCTTTTCTTTTTGTAAAGGGTTATGTAATTTAAAATTTTTTAAAAATGTCCATTTTACGTAGTGTTTGAGGTATTTATCGCTAAAATGTCAACTTAAAAAACAGCATGATGTGGAACATAAGACATTTTGAAAGTGAGAAGTTCACTGCAAACGGTCAAACTTTTCACTTTTTGGATAGCGAATGACGCTGACATAATTTTTTTTTGTGTCATTATATTGCAATGATCCCATGTTAGTACATATGATGCAAACTTTAAGTCAAGAGTCAAATATTTTTGCTTTTCTAGATTGCACATCCCTGGAATTAATTCGAATTACATATGTGAGGAAAATTTTAGTTTCCTGCAGTGCGAAGAACGGGCACGCAGCTAGTATAATATATATGTAGGCATAATAAAATCCCTGATACAGTTACTTTTGCTAGCGAATAAAAAAGAGCACACTGTTGAATTTTAATGTGTACTTTTATTAAAACGATGAAAAATTCATTTAACACTTCATACATTCATAGATACATTTACCTTGAGCGTCTAGAAATAAAATATAATACTGTATACATCCAGTATTGCAAAAAGTATCCATAAATTTAATTAGAAAATATTCTGTCATTATACACAATAATACTTTGAGCACAAAGGATACTTAAACTCTTAAATAACACAACAGGAATAAATTATGAGATTGTGAATGTCCTTAAAAAATGCGTTACATTACCAGAACTATATTTAAAAGATACAAAGTACATTTCAAATTCAATAATATATGAAACAAAAGAATAGCATTTTCTAATATAAATAAATTTCTATTTTTAAAATATAAAATATTCTCAATTAATCTTTTTATAAATATATTCAGGTACAAAACCCGTATAAATAATGCACATACTTGGCATATGAAATTATCTGTACCAAACTTGACACAGCAGGTACCATATTTTGATAGAATATATAACATACTTTATAACAGATCTGTATATAACATGAAGAACACTGTTAGTTTTATAAAGGAAATGTATACCAATAATCTAAAGGGATAGCTATATAAAAAATTAAATGACACTTAACTGTCATCTTAATTTTTACTATTATAATAGAAATAGGCAAGTTGGAATGAATAGCACATCAATGATACATGTAAACTATCTACATGAAAATTGTAGGAATATTTACTTGAATTCAGAGTTCTTCCACAAAGTTTAAGGCTGCACAGCTACAAAATATTTGATCTTTCAGTTTAAAAAAAAAAAATTCTTACCTTGGTTAACATAATAAAGACGAAAAAATATACTTGTGTGCATAGTTTTTCAAGAAAAAGAATTCAACAACCTTTTATTGATATCTTTAAAATATAAAAAGCTCAACTTTAATATCTTATTTATATATAACACCCCCCCCCCTCCCAATTTTTATTTTGGCTTTGAAATGTAATGTTACTATTACATATCTACTGACAAGGAAAACCCCCAAAAGGTTTCACTCTTTCTTTCTAACCATTTTATTTAATTTTTTATATTAATCTTTATAAATACAATTTTACTCATACCTCTTTGAAGATATGTATCTGTCTTTTAATGTGGCTCAGTACTTTTCTGATCTCTTATTTGATCATTAACTGTAGGTATGAAACTAAACACCTGACCATAGCCTGATTTAATTTTCAAATTTATTGCAATTTTTTTTTAATGTAACTTTTCTCAACACCTTTCTTTTGATAAACTCATTACCACGAATTGAATGAAATAACATTTTTAAAAAAATTAGGAGATGTGTGAAATTCTGTTACTTACAACTTTCCACCTCCTCCTCCCCCCCCCTTTTTTTTCAACATTTCATTTTTATAAAGGTATAATATTCAGGTTCTTTTTGGCCCTTTATTTTGTTCTTGAGGTGCGAAGTTACAACCCAGATTATAAACTGTTGAATAATTAGAATGTAAAAATGCCACCAGCTCTAAAACCAGATATTATATATCTTAGACTACCTGATAACTTCAGTGGTTCACAGAACATACCAAGCATTTAAAAGAAAATACTAATATTTTTATAATAAACTGAGAATTTCTAATTCAGCCTTAAACTAAGTGAATTGTAAAAGACAGACTAATAAAATATAAAACTAGCAGTATAAACTTATACAAGTTGACCTTTCTCAGAGGATGCAAAGAGTAATAAATAAACAAATAAAAGCCTAAAACTAGTGTTATTACACCTATTGTTGTGTTTAAAAAATAGTAGCAAAAATAGAACAGTATAAAAGTTAAATTTTTCTTGTGCATTTGAAACAAAATTAGCAGCAACTATAACAGATTGCTGTAAGCACAGTGCAAAAATCACAGCATTTTTTAAGCAATTTAGCTTGAGCTCTTGCATATATTGTGCATTTACATGGCAGTGAAACATATTTAGCAAGCATACAAACAATTAAGGCCTCATATAGCTGCACTGTTTCTCACTGCAAAATTTTTTTCAATACTGTGTACAAACTATACTTATATTTTTGTTCTAAATATATTGTACATGTGTAGAATATTTTTGTTTTAAAAAAACTATTGTATGTTCAAGAACAATCCAGCTTCCCTTTTATTTTTTTTACAGGCACTATTGCTTTTATCATAAGTAAGGCAACAGTAAGCTTTTAAAAAAAGTTAATTTCAAAAGGTTTTAAAAATCTTTAAAATTATCTAAGTTAAATTATTAAATGCCAGTTTTGATTGTACATATTATAAAATTGCTTTTGCAGACTATCAAAATTCTCCCTTTGTTTCAAAAACAGCAACGAAGATTTCCCTTCTCTTGATAACATTGGTCTTAGAAATAACAATTCAAACCAAACAGTGCTAGGTACAGAAAAATTTCTTTTCTACCATCTTTGAAACAATAAGGGTAAACATGTTAAACATGATGTTAGCTATAAAATATAAATGTTTGTGTCATAATTAAAAAAATTCTTTTACACATGTCAAAAAGTAACACAGCAATCCACAGACATGTGTATCAAGTATGCTAAATAATAAGAAAACTAACACGAAATTAGTTAAGTTTTTAAACGTGGATTAAACAGATCATTTAACACTTAAGGCAAACTGAAGAATGATTTGTACAGTATTCTTGTTCCCATGACAAAATGAATAATGAAAATTTTCAATCACAACCTATTATGTACAACTTCTTAGACTAGGAGGTGGTCAACACATTACTCATGTGCCACACAGAGGCTCAGTACATTTCGTTGTGTTTAAGTTAGGTTTATAATTTTTAATGTTCAATTTGAAAAAGCTGTTAAAGATACGTGCCTCTCAATAGCGCTTAATGTTGACTTTTCCAGTCATGGACTACATAATGAATGATGATACAACTGAAAATAAATCTAGAATTTTATCTGTAAAAAGTTAATTTATCTTAAAAAACTAATTTGATATCTTTAAATGATAATTCCCAATTATACAGTCAACATTTAGTTGAAATAATACCTTTTATCTGATAGGAAAAACATCGTTTTTTTATAAATAACTTTTTACTGAAGTGGAAAATTTTAAGTACTCACAGAATATGAAAAATTATATGTTTCTGAAAAATGCATACTTCCATAAGAACTGAAAATGCTTTTGTACAGAATAATAATTCTGATGCAGTTAAAATACTTGCATCATAAAGCATAGCATAGTTTTGTCTTTGGAACTTTTGTAGTCTCTCTATATATATCTATATATATTTAAATGTATGGAGAAAAACAACACTCAAATTACAATTGTTTACTTTAGAGGCACAGCACATTAAAGTTCACTTTCAGTTTGATGAAAGCAAATACACATTCAAAGCAAATGAAATGGAGGAAACACAGTGATGCTCTTTGGAATAGAGTCCTTTAAAGAACAGCTTCTCACTTGGGAGATGATGGGGACTGAGGATCCCGAAACTTGTTTCGCTTATCCAATATCTTCATCAATTCTTTAGACATGTAATATGGCTTCTCAGGGGAGCCATCATTTCTTTCACAGTCTTCCACTAAAACAATAATAATAAATGAGTACAGTATTCTTGTTCCCATGACAAAATGAATAATGAAAAATTTCAATCACAACCTATTATGTACAACTTCTTAGACTAGGAGGTGGTCAACACATTACTCATGTGCCACACAGATGCTCAGTAAGTTTCATTATGTTCAATTTGAAAAAGCTGTTCAAGTTGCATGCCTTCCAATAGTGCTTAATGTTGACTTTTCCAACTATGGACTACATAATGTATGATGATACAATTGAAAATAAATCTAGAATTTTTAAAAGTTAATTTATCTTAACTTTAGAAAAGAGATCTATGATAAATAATAATGAATGCCTAAGTTATTTTGGTACAGCTTTGATATCATCACTTTTTGAGGCAAAATTGTTTCATTAGTACCTTCAACAACACAAAAAAAGTAGTCAAAACAGTATATATATATTTCTTAATTTAAGTAAACAAAATAGCATATTCCCCCCCCCTCCCCAGTTTAGATAAAAATGTCAGTTTAGTTGTTTGTCAGGATATTATCCACCGAAAAAATGTCTGCCAAGGTAAATACAAGCTTTTAATACACTAATGAACAACATATATAAAAATCAGATTTAATAAAATACTTTTGAAATTTTATCATTTTTGTCAATGTTTAAAGTGTTTGCCATGACCTTGGAAGTGCGATAATCATCTGCCATTGTTATTTTTAAATAATAATTATAATATAGTTTAAAGTTTTTGAACAGCAGCCTTTATAAAATATTTTTAAAGTTGGTGAAATTTTCATACCTGGCACACCTGAGTAACTCAAAGGTCTACCTTACCGTGCTTAGCGAGACCCTGCCTTTGGGTGACAGGTATGAGATACTCGCTGGTCAAAATTTCAGGTTTTATAACCTGAAATTTTGACCAGCGAGTAACCTTTAGGTGCCTTTGTAACCTTTAGGTGCCGGCTACTGGTTCTTAGACTATAAAGGCCAAACATTTTTAAAGTATGAGTTCAGGGGTGTTGCAGCAGGAATGTCATTTTGCCTCAGAGAAGCCACTTTGGATCCCCCAAAATTACTTTTTGGCTCAGACTGTATCAATAAAATTAGCTATATGACTCACAAGGAGGAGGCACGCCTTCAGGGGCAACGAATTTCAATTATCTTTGGCATAGTGGTAGTATACCATGTGAATATACTACGTGTAAAATACTGAGATGCAATACTTAAATACAGCCAAGAAAAATTAATATTTATTTTTGAACCACTTCATCAAAACTTTAAATGTAAATTACATGCAAATCCTGTTGAGCACCATGGGGTAATCGGCAAGGCTGTGGATTTTCACTCTGGCCTTTTGGGTTCGAATCTCATGTTGCAAAAGAATTTTTTTCTGCTCTTTAATACACTAATTGATGTTTTTATTATTTAAATTTTATTTCTACTTGTAAAATCTTTATTTTGGAATCAGAGTTTTACAAATTCAAAAGAACTCACTTTTTAACACTCACAAAACCCAATATTTATTTAAGGTAAATCTCTTTTTGTCACAATCGTAGGACTTTTTTTTTTCTAATTTTCACCCATTCGTCATGTCACAGCAACAGAATTATTTTTTTAAGAGCCTGTCATCTGTTGATGGGCCGTCAACTTTAAATGTCAAACTATACTCTCCATCTCCAAGCCTAATATTTTTATGATGCTGTTAAAATTTTTAATAGACATATTTAAACACTGAAATTTGTTTTGAACTGTATTATAGTGAAAAATATGTCAAGAAGCGAGTTCTTCTTGTTGTGATGAAAACACTGAAAATTCTATGCATGGTGTTGTTTCGAAGCAGCGACTAAAAGATGGAGTAGCGTATTACGAGAATTAACTTCTCAAAAATAATTTAATGCAATGGCATCTCTTCTGATACACTGTCTGAAAAAGCTATGATGATAGGCACAGAACTGTATAGTAATACACTGGATGTGTTGAGTGAAAAAGTTTTTAACTGATGAAGAATTGATCCATACTCAAGAAGAGTGTATAGAAGAAAATTTTGTCTATATACCAGACTGAAAAACAAGAAATTAAAGGTCATAAGTATACTATTGATTATAGTATAGTTATAATTGATTATAGTTATTATATTCAAATAATCTTAACTGTAATCAATTGTAAAAATATACGTAGAAATAAAATTTTAAAAATATATAAATATACAAAAATATAAAAATAAATAAATATAGTAAAAATAAATAAATGAAAAAATAAAAAAATATTTACTTTACTAAAAAAATTAATTACCAGCACTGGTGTATTTAATAAAAAAAAAAAAAAAAAAAAAAAAAAAAAAAAAAAAAAAGAACAGAAATTTTTTTTTGTGCAGGATGAGATTCGAACCCAGAATACTAGAGTGGAGTTACTGATTATGCCACAGTGCTCAACTTTTTTTGCATATAACTTGCATTTAAATTTTCAGAGTAGTGGTTTAAAAATAAATATTAATTTTTCTGGGTTGTATTTGAGTATTGTGTCTCAGTATTTACATGTACTATATTCACATGGTATATTACCTCTATGCCTAAGATCATTCAAATCCATTTCCCTGAAGCCGTGCCTCCTTCTTGTTAGTTTGGATCAGCCATCTCTTCTATGTGACTCAGTAAAAATCGTTTTTTAAAAAAAAGTAACCTTTATTTTATTTTATGTTTTATGTATTTTTTGGATCATCTAAAAAATATGTAGAGTTATTATTAATATATTTATATGTAGATTTCTTTTAACAAAATTCAAGGTAACAGCAAAATCATTTGGCTAAAATGAAATTTCGTTACAGCAGGGATTGTGCCGATGCACGTCTTTTATGAATTTTTATAAAAGACCCATTTTCTTTCAAATTACCGGGTTCCGATTTTATAAGACAAAGGCATAGTTTGTTGGTTATGAAAGGTGATTTTAAGCATAATTGGGTGGGGGGTGGGGGGACATCAATCTTCACAAATGATTTGAAAATATTTTTCATTGTGGACTATCTGAAAATATTAATAACAGGAATGAGCGGAAAATTTGAAAAAAGAAGAAATAATGTGAACTTTGGAACTCATCAGAAAATAACATGTGAAACAAACAAAGAACACATACTTAAATAATATTTATTTTTTTCTAAAAGATGAAAGAAAACTGAATTGAAATTCAATTTAGTAACTTTTAGTTATAAATACTAAGCATATAATTTGTGTAATACATTTGTGTGTGAGAAAAAAGTTTTGCAACCCAGAATAAAGAATACTGTGATAGATCATCTGGAAAGCAATTTAAAGAAAGAAGTATGAGCAATTACATTTATATCTTGTTTGTTTTCATAAATATATTTTTCCTTCTCAAAATATTACTTGTTTCAACTTTTAAATTCTTTTGAATCATTTTCATTCATATCAGAGCCAGTCTTATACAATGACTTTTCTTTTTTTTTTTCCCCCCCCACCTTCAGGGGGGGGAAAAAATTAATGTAACAAAATTAGTAATGTGGGTCAATTTTTACTCTGAATATATTGCAGATTTGAAAAAAGGTATGCTAAAGGGAAAATGTTCATTATTAAGGTGGATGGGAAGATTGAAATTGTGATGTCGGCAAAGGCAGCATAATACTTATTGAAATTTTTTAATCCAAAAAAGTTGGATAATACTGCAATTCGTCAATCTACAAAGTATAAAGAAAGGAGAAATCCCCTACAAAATAAGCAAAACATCCGATTTTCACAAATTGGCAGAAAAATCTCAGCTGGTGACAAATGTCTCCATTGGGCCAGCAAATTGATCCTGCGATGACTAACATTATCAGCAATTTTGACAAAATGGCACAAAGTAGACTTTAAAACATGTAAATGGCACAAATAATAAAGATAGCGGCCGCCATCCTGTAGACGTATATGAAGTTTGGAAATAGTTGCCTTAACCTTGCAAAAAGTTTTTTGTTTTTTTCAAATAGTCGCTTTTCGCCTATTCTTGTTTAAAAAGTTGCCGAAGCTCAAAAATAGTCACAAATAGTTGCCTTTTAGTCACCAGTGGCAACCCTCATATTATATTATATTTCCCAGTTGTTTCAGATACATACACAATTTATATTTTCCTCCCTTTATTAATAACTAGCTGCGTGCCCGTTCTTCGCACGGTAGGAAACGAAAATTTTCCTTTCATGTGTAATTCGAAATTATTCGTGATGTGGAATTAAAAAAAAAAAAAAAAGAGCAAAATTATTTGACTCTTAATGTAAAGTTTGTGTCATGAGTACTAACCTGATCATTGCAGTATAATGACTGAAAAAACTACGTCAGTGTCATTCACTATCAAAAAAGTGGAAAGCTTAATGGTTTGCAGAGAACTCCTGGCTTTCAAAATATCTTATTCAGGGGCGTAGCCAGAGGGGGGGGGGGGATATCGGGATATATCCCCCCCCCCCCTGAAATTTTTGGATTAGTGATGAAATTCCGTCTATTTATGCATATATAAGTTCATATACCCCTCGAAAAAATTTCCAGGCTCATATCCCCTCCCCGAAAAAATTTCCTGGCTACGCACCTAGTCTTATTTTTAGGCTCAAGTTGTAGCATTAAATACCTAAGACACTACATGAAATGGAGCACCATTTATCTCTTTCCGAACATGTACCATATAAGGAAAGTATTGTAATCATGAAAAAATTCGACTTCGAGATTTTGGTGTATTGACACCTTTTGAGGTCTTCTGAATTCATTTATGGTATTTTAAAGAGATGTATTTAAAATAGCTGCGCACCCGCTCTTCACGCTGGAAGAAGGGAATATTTTACTACTAAAATCATATCTGCATGTGACAAAACAGAATTTCATTTTTAAAAAAGTTCAAGTAATCTCCTCTGTTGAAATTACTGCGGGATATATTAACGCAAATTAGAATTACTTTTCGTTTAGTTGGTTGTAAGACAACCGTTGAAACAGGACACTTTTAATTTCATGAAATATTTATTAACCTGGTACATTGCGATTTATTCATATTATCTTTACAAATCTAATAATACTACCTATTACGTACATTAATACTATCTATATTCGCTTCTCCCTCTTCAAGGCTCCCTTTAAAGAAACAGCTTAGATTATTTGGCCTCAATGGGATCTTTTGATTCTGTGGCGATTCTTTGCAATTTACGCATTAGCATAAATAATAATCATTTCACATAATGGTTGCCATTAAGGAAACTCTCCATATATATTTAATTTATACATAGATAAGATGGGCGTATTTAGCGCTGCAAACCATTTCATCTTACTGTGGGGAGAAAATATCCAAGGGGTGCCATTTTAACTATCCATGTATCTAATATAGCGATATCTTTTATATCCTCCATAGTCCTGTCTCCTGAAAAACATCAAACTGTGTAATCTCGAGGAGCTACTTATTCCCACTTTAATTGTGATAGGGCGTTAGAGTTGCAGAGTTTACAAATTTCACGCATTTTTTTATTTATGGCGTCACTGTTTGACTGCCGTAAAGGATACCCCGGTAGGTTGAGGCAGTTAATTTCGATATTTCGCATAATTGTTTTCAAACGGTATCATTAAAACTTTGCGTTATGTAACCTTTATGGAGGAACGTAATTCAACGTTAAAATAAAATTATACTCGCACAGGGATGCTACACCTGCGACATTTGCGACGAACTGAGACAAAACAGCCGGCCTGCACCATTTTGCGACATTCGGTACGATTTTGGCCGTATCTGCGCAATTCTGCGCCAAAACAGCGAACATGAGTAATTTTGAATCTGACTCACGGGAGCACGCACCGCGCGACCACGTGCTGAGAGTTGTGCCGAACATTCCGGTCTTCAAAATAAACCTCCGGCCGGTATTGGAGAAAGAAAAGCTCCCGGTGTAAAGGGAAGGGGGGGGGGGTTGACAGTTGAGTTTCCGGTCTACGTTACACCTACTGCAGCAACCTCGCTCATTTCGTAGCTACCACGTGGGGAGGAAAGAAATTCTTTTCGTCTTACTGCCTCTTCCCCCCCCCCCCCCCAACTAGCCAATATCCATCCAAATACGTCATTCGAAATTAGGCGAATCTCTATCTGAACGCATTATTCCTTTGTCAGAATGGATTAACTGCACGTGATGGATTCAGTGTTGCCAAATCCTACGGTGGAGGGGGAAAAAAAAAGAACAAAAAAAGCTGCATATGCTCTCAAATTACCACAGATACATAACAAAAACACATATTTTACAGCTGCGGAGCTAGTATATAAGAGAGGATGGGGAGGGGAAAAAAAACCTGGCCAGCTGGATCTGTTTATTTAAATCTTAAAGATTCCAAAGCGGCAGCACGAAAAAAAAAAAAAAGCCCAACAGCAGAAATGCAGAAAGGCTTTGGGTACTTCCGGATTTCGGAATTCCGGATAATCGGACGTATGCTGTACTTATATACCTAATATGTAATTTTTATCATTAGTTCCATATTGGGAGACCCCTGACTTCATTTAATATGAAAACATGATTATTTGATATCACTGTGCTAACATACATTATACCTTTTAAAATTTTCAAAAATTTTGTTCTCTCCCCCCCCCCCCCCCCCCCCCCGGAGACCAAAAAAATTTCAGCTAACTTTTTTTTTGGCAAATCACATCCCTGTTAAAAATCCCCTGAGTCCCCTAATTTATTTTTATTGCATTTCAAATCTTCTGGCATGCTAAATATTGTCATCCCTGGTTCAAGCCTAAGAATCGTCGTACTGTTTGGTTCTTTTTTCTTGAACTTTCTTTTAATTATCAAATTGATGGGGGAAAAATTATTTTAGTGATAAACTGAGATAAAATAAATAAAATTGGGATCTGGAGTTTTGGTAGGTTTTCTCCCAATGTAACGTGAATACGCATTAGAACCCCTTAGAAAGTCCTCCTACCAAGGCACCCTCCATGCTACGCAGATACCCCCACGTGCAGGTTTGCCTTAACACACATAAACAAACAAACAAATAAAATTGGTTGAGAGACAAACTTGAGAAAACGAATTTTAGTTGAGACATACCGAGAAAAAAAGGAATTTTGATTGCGACAAACTGAGACAAAAAGGGATTTTGACTGAGACGATGCTGAGACAAACTGAGGTTTTGACTGTAGCATCCCTGCTCGCAACCTGCATGCGTATGTTAGGCAACGCCTGCGCTAAATTAAATGCCAAAAATAAAAATAGTAAATACAAAAAATTTAATATATCGCGCTTTGAAACGAACTTTGTAACTTTTAAAATGAACATTTTCAGCGCCGTGAAAATATTTCAATTTTTAAATAAGCACCGGATTAAAATACCACTTCTAATAATAATAATAGTGAATTTCTTAGTTTATTTCTACAGTAAATTTTTATCAAAATATCGTCTCCCTGTGTTGAAAATAGAGCTGGAATAAATGAGTTAAAATTATGGAGTAATTTTTACGTATCTTAAAGCATTTGACGTCATAGATCCTCACTTGCGAATTGAAATTCGGATATCCCATTTAAAAACTCGATTGGTTGAAAAAATCCTTTTTTCTAATCCTTTCTGTGGCAACAACCGAACATAAATTCTCGTGCCGTGATCGCAATGTAATGAATGGCGTAAGATCGCGTTGATGCTATTAAATTGTAAACATTAGGCTGCATTAAAATTCGTAAAAAATCATCTAATTTACATAATTTTTTCATTTTTATTTTAAAAGAGGGAGAAAAGAATGTTTCACGATTTGTCAAAATATCTAAAAGTCATGACGGATAGAATTCAAGATGCGACAGTTTTAAAATTATTTTACGAAAAACAATCGCGAAGCAGATGCTTAGTAAAAAAATTCCTAAAAATCGGCAAATCATGTTACGTATTCAGAACAAACTGTTTTTAAAAGAAAATTTCCTCCTCTATCTGATGATACAAATGCCATTTTGCTGCGAGCGTAATTTCCGCCGTTATTACAAATTAGGTGAGAAAAAATGCCAAAAATCGCATAAAACATAAAAAAAAAAAAAAAAAAAAAATTCTAGGTCGAATTTTGAAAAAATCGCTTTGAGGTGCACAACTATTTATTTACATCTTCCCGAGTACCAAATTTGGTGTTTCTAGGTGTAGCCGTTTGTCCGTAACGCTGCCGACACACACACACAGACACCTTCTTTTATAATAAGTAGAGAATACAAAAATTTCAACTTTCAAAACTCATTTTAGAATTTACTTCCCTCTTTTAGCTGTTAAAGAGTAACACAGACCTCAATGATTAAATTGCAGGGTCACATTGCGATCATCACTATGGTCAGACATAGTATGACTCATATCATGACTATGTGACTTGACTGTTTAGCAAATTCACTAAAGGTCACAGAGCTATTAGGGTACTTGCTTTTAAATATAGTTGGTTAGATAAAATTAGAATTATCAGTTCTTTTGTTTTTAATGTAAGAAGAAAACAAATAGCACTATAACATAATTCAAATTAGGTATACTGACAAATCCTAATCTGTGGTACTCACAGATATGCATATTTAAAATTAGCTCTATGCAAACTTTCCTCAGCTGGCAACACAAAATAAAATGTTACAGTATGCATGCGTAAATATACAATACTAGCCGCCTTAGTGATCAGTTGGTTCGCCATCTTAATAAATCTTGTGTTCTCACTGGCTTTCTTGGCACTGAAATATCTCAGAGATTCTGAATGGAATTTAAAATTAAGATGGTTACAAACAGGGGTGGCCCTTGGGTAAGGGGCGCAGCCTGCTAACGTAAAAAAGTTGCCCCCTTTTATCCTCTACTTAGTTTTTGAGTTCAACATGATGCCCCTTCGAAGTCAGCGCCCCGATGTGATGTATTACCTTGCTTACCTTGTCGGGTTGCCCCTGGTTACAAAAATAAGATGGTTTAGTAATAAAAACCTGCAAAAAAGTACAAATTATTTCCGTCCTATATTAGTTCTGAAGAGCTTCTAGATATATCGGCTGTTATCATCAAACAACAGAAAGGGGAAAAAAAAAAAGTAAAAAAATTAGAAACACTTTCAGATTTTAAATATGCACTGAAGTGCTATATATTAAAAGCGTATCATATCCATGTGTCTTCCCTATTTTCTTTCCTTATTATATTAAGTTGGAAAATGCATCATTATTCATGAGTGTGATTAAACAAAATTAAAATTGCTATTTCTAACATCCTTTGTCTGTATGTAATACATTAGAAATAGAAGAGGAGAAAGATGCACAGAAAAATGCATAATTCAAACTGAATGAAAGTTTCAAAAACTTATGTTTCGTTTGTTTGTTTGTGTAACATGTATTTCGGATTTGTGTGCTTGGCCCGTAGTCTGCTTATAAATCCACGTCAAAAGAAAAAACTTATTCAGGTGATTTTATTTATTAAAAACAGCGTATTCTATAAGTTTGCTAAATGTGTTGACGGCTTTGTAAAAAAAAGCTTAATTGTATTTTTTTTTTAGGGGGGGGTTAAAAGGTAGTTTTTTGTATATTAAAGGAACAGTGTTTTTTTTCGAGTGATAAAAAGTAGCCTGTCTGTTAATCCAGAACTTTAACTGTCTTTATTCCAAATTTCATCCAAATCCGTCAAACCATTTCAGTGTGAAAGAGTAACAAACATACAAACATTGACATTTATAATATTAGTAGGATTTATTCTACAAAATTAAATTAGTACAGATTTAGTGAAATGAAAACTAAATACTCTGAAATCAAAACTCTGAAATCAAAATTCATTCCAAAAACACAAAACCTAAGTCTATATATTTTAAACTTATAACTGGAAATAAACATATTAAAAATTTTGTTTTAACAATTAAAAATTAAATTTCACATACACTATTTATAGTCATCTTGTGACTATAAAATTATTTGCAAATTATTGCAGCTTTTTTTTCTAATACTAGTGGCCAAGGCCCCCAGACTCGCTACGCTCGCTTTTCGTATGAGGCATTCGGCCCCTAATAAGGCTTAAAAGTACATAAAAATTTAAACTTCACACAACAGTAGACCCCCTACCCCTCATAACACGGAAGATATTTTGTTATGGGAATCCGTGTTGTACGGGTCCTGAGCTATACTCCACCTGGAGTGCGGACTCTGCTTATAATCGCTGAAAAAATTATTTGCACTCCTCAGAAACACAATGATATTTAATGTTGCCATTCAAAAGTTATATTAATTAGGAGCTAAAGCGTAATAAAATCGGAACATATGTTTCAGCTGTATTTTTAATAATGTAAAACCTATTGGACACCTTGCGAATTTGCCACCCATGGCGATTTTTCATTATTTGGCGACTTGCGTACATGTAAAGTTAATAAAAGCTACGGAACAGATAGGATAGCTTGCCACCTATGGTGACTTTTCATTATTTGGCGATTTACACATGCTCACAACCTATAATTACTGTTCATTTAAGGTTACCGGAAAACCGTTATCCATATTTTCATTTACATAATCGTTTGCAGATTGGCGTACTTAGCACCACGAATCATACCATCTCGTCGCGCTAGCAAATATCCAAAGTGTACTGTAACTACTATAATGGAATAGTTAATGCTGCCAAATATTTCTATTGGTAGCAAATAATCCAGCTGGACCGAACCGGCTTTAAAATAATCTGCATTTTAATTATTTTTCATTTTCAAGATATTAGTTATTCTGTTTTGGAAAAACGGATTATCGCTAATTCTAAACTCCTGTTGTCTAAGCGAACTTACTATTTGAAAATTGTCAACTTTGTGTAACACATTTTGAGTTACTTATTTCATATAGTTTTTATTTTGGCGTAAAATGGGTGTATTTCTACTTCATGTTTGACAATTTCACATGATACTACATACTTGGAAACGCTTTGTTGCAAAGGAATGAATGATTTTATGCGAAATCTGGCAACCATTTTGTTTATTTTTGCAGTTTTTTCATTAATATCTTCTAAAATAATTGGATTTTCGAAATTTAAGTGAGCTCATCAGGTTCCTCGGAATTTTTCGAATCTGTGGGCACCTTAGTCGAAACTTAAATCCCCACTGTTTAGGAGGAGATAGGCCAACAAGCTTTGACAGCGCCAGCGGCCTTTACTTTTTTTTAGAATAGAGAGATACCGAAATTAAATTTCATGCTGTTCTGGAAACTCGTGGAATCTTTTCGCAATCGAAAGATTTCGTTTTGTGTACACAGCTATTCTCATGTCCATGCAAACGATTTATTTGTGAAAAAAAAATAATAAACTGTGTAATCTGGAAAAGCTTTTTTAAACGAATTTGAATCCCAATTGTATGATGTCATATTCACTTGAAAAGGGTAATTTTGTCACGCAAATGATTTACTTTTTTGACTCTCTGAAATAAAATGGTGCTGAAAATAGCGAAAAATCGCTTAAAAAGGAGGGAACAGGTGGATTTTCAGATTTTTAAAAAAGCGCAGATTGTTTTCTATATTTTTATACATGATCATGAAAATTTTCAAGCGGATCGTGCAAACGGTGAAGAAGTTATTAGGCTTTTTGTGTTAACTTTGTAAATTTCATGCGATTCTAGATACTTGGAAACGCTTTGTTACAAAGGAATGAATGATTTTATGCCAAATCTGGCAACCATTCGGTTTATTTTTTCAGTTTTTTATTAATATCTTCTAAAATAATTCGATTTTCAAAATTTAAGTCAGCTTAGCAGGTTCCTCGGAATTTTTCGAATCTGTGGGCACCTTAGTCGAAACTCAAATCCCCACGGTTTAGGAGGAGATAGGTCCACAAGCTTTGACAGCGGCAGCGGCCTTTACTTTTTTTTTAGAATAGAGAGATTCCATATACCACAAAAATCACATTTTTAAATTAAATAAGTGGCACCTAGCAAAATAAAATTATAATAAAAGGACACAATAACAACTAATAAATTATATTGTACTTACAGAAACACAAAAACAGGGTGTCAACAGCCATTCCATATACACTAAAAAATGCTGAAGCT
The DNA here is from genome assembly GCA_038373885.1 of Cheiracanthium punctorium. Taxonomy (NCBI): domain Eukaryota; kingdom Metazoa; phylum Arthropoda; class Arachnida; order Araneae; family Cheiracanthiidae; genus Cheiracanthium; species Cheiracanthium punctorium. Next base: position 76,192 of record JAWZYV010007211.1, read on the forward strand.
ATTAAGTAAGATCCAATAGTAATAAACTGAAAAAAAAAAAAAAAAAAAAAGCCATCAATAACTTTTAAACTATACGCAATTACTACACATAATTAGTAAAATGCAAAAGGAAAAGCAACTCTCCTAAATGTGTAAAATAAATACATCCATCCAGAATACTGTGATTTGGACAAATATTCCCACAAGCTATCCTACAAATGACATAGCCAATAGTAGGTGTCAAATTAAGATGTGTTGTTTCCTCAAATATATTAAAGTTTCAGTCTGATACATCAATTATTTCATATAACAGAAGTGAATAAAGTAACCATAGAGTACATAACAAACAAAAAATTAACAAATCTCTGCTAATATACAAATAGTACCTATTTTGAAAATAGTACTGTAATGTATACTAAAATTAACAGAGAAATTTAAGGATAACTAATATCCCACTTTCACTAAAGGTTTTCTTATTTACAGAAAAATAATGCAATATTTTTCTACAAATAATTGTATTTTTTTCTTGAATATAAATTTGAGTTTTAGACACATTTGCAAAACTTCTTTTTAAATAAATACACAATAGAACTGCTTTAAAAGTTCTCACTTATAATGTATTTTTCCTTATAAAAGATTCAATTTCTCTTGTTCTGATTAATCTCTACTTCTTTAGTATATTAATTTCTTTTAAATAACTCTTTAAAGATGATTATTTCCATCATTGCCTTTTTCCATACGTTGTTAGCATCTTTTGCTAATATCTATTGTTTATCAGAATTATTAAAAAAAAAAACTTTCTATAAAAATGCAAGCTTTTCTTTTCGGTATTTCAGTGTATTTTCCTACTTATCATCAACATACAGGAAAGTAGTCAAGAAAATCTTTCAGGTGCAGTGGAAATAAAAGAAATTGTAGATAAATCATAGGAATTTCTGCAGGATAGATAAATCATAGGAATTTCTGCAAGCTTATGCTGACTAAACCAAAAATTTTGGGTGTGTATATATCCTGATATCTACGCCCCTGTCAACATACTTGTTTGTAACACTTGAATTTAAATAACTTTGATTGAAAAGGTTTTTCACAGTTAGGTTGGCAATCAAAAGAAATCCATCTTGTTTTTAAAATTAATAATAAATATTAGTGGACCAGAAAGTAATGTTTTTTTTTTTTTTTATTTGTCGATATTTCACCTAGTTAATACTACTAAAGTTAATAAACAGAAATTTGGCATGTAAATGAGTTTTGTAATGAGGGTGCTCAGACGAAACACTTGCTCTAAAATGTAAAACACACAAATTCCTAAAAATTAAGTTCAGGATATTTTGAAATTCCCTTTCCAAAGAATGTGGGTGGCCACCCTTCCTTTTCCTCACTATCTTGAAAGAAAAAATTACATAATTCTTGCTTTAAAATTTATTAATTTACAACTGGAAACACTTATGACAGTTTTATTTGTTTGAAATCAATGTAAAAAACAAACAAACATTATTTTAAGGTACACCTACTAAAAGCTTTTTCTTATTCAAAAAGTTGGATTTACATTTTTTTCACAGCAATTAATTAAAAATTAGGACTTCAACAATCTGTTAACAGGATTTAAAATGCAATATAACACTTACGATTGGTGGAAGTAAGTTATAATTCAGTTCAGGGAGATCTTTATATACCGTCTGATTAGTAGCAAACAGGTAAAATGATGCAGATGCTGAAATGAGAAAAGTAACATGAGTACAAATTTCTCAAAAATTACAATTAATAAAGTATCAATATAAATATGAAAATGTATTACCTGTAAATGCTACCACTACTAGTTTTCCCATAAACAGCAAAAAATCAGTTATTTTGTCGAGAACAACAACCCTAGAAAGTAATTAGAAAAGTACGTTTAAAACAGCCGAAAACTTTCAATTACAAATGCATAATTCATAAAATAAATATTCTACATACCGCACAATATTCCTCATTAACAGCATAAATGCACTTCTAGCAGAACTGCAAAAGTTCTTACCATAGATAGCAATCTAAAATTGAAAATTCACTTTCAATTATAAAATTAATCTTGTATAATTCAAATCATAGTAGCTAAAATCCATAGATTAAAAAAAGTCAATTTCTGTCATAGTTGTAATAACAGTTCAGTCTGAACATCCTAATATATAGTAACACTGATCAATGACTGTCAGTGACAGTTCAGCCACTCCACCTTTTACAGCCATTACTCCAAAAACATTAAAAAGCTAAGCTCGAAAATCGTAGAAAAATCCACATCATTTGTACAATCAACTTGATATTTTTCATACTTATGTGAAAAAAAAAAAAGTATGAAAATTTGGAACACTTTCAGATTTTAAATATGCACTGAAGTGCTATATATTAAAAGAGTGTCATAATCCATGCGTCCTCCCTATTTTCTTCCCTTATTCCATGTTAAGTTGGAAAATGTACCATTATTCATGAGTGATTTTTTTCTCCCTTGTTCCATATGGCACATCTTTGGAATCGAAATCTATCTTAAAATCACCTACTAAAACTGTTTTACTATCTTCGCCAAGCATATGCCAATTGTACTTCACCATTATAAATACTGTTTGAAAAAGGCATCATAATCCATGAGTGTGTTTCTTGTGTTGATTTTTACTTTAACGTTCTGACTCCTGCCAAGGTGGCGATAATTAAACATATGCAGTTATCATGACGATTTTTGTATTTATGTAGCAACTGTAATTCTGAATTAAAATGGCAATTTGGAACAACATGGAAGTACAGCATTCCATTACTTATTTATTTATTTTGGGTTGCCAATTAATGTAGTTTTGATAATTAAGTGTCTTAAAATTCCTTAACTGGTGCATTTATCAATGATTTATTCACTTTAGTTTTCATCTAGTTATTTTGGGAGCATTGAAACTTGCACATAACTCTTAGAGACCCATGACTGCAAAGCTTGCCAAAGTGAGGCAATTTTTTTAGGTTGGTTGGGGGTGTTGAAATAGGAATCAACTCTTTCTTGTTCCATAAAACACATCTTTGAAATCGAAATCTATCTTAAAATCGCCTACTGAAACTGTTTTACAATCTTTGCCAAGTGTATTTTGACTATACTTCACCATTTTAAATAGTGTTTGGAATGGGCATCATAATCCATGAGTGTGCCGTGCTTGTCTTTCTTGTTTCATAAAACACATCTTTGGATTCGAAATCCATCTCAAAATCACCTACTGAAACATTTTTACAATCTTCGCCAAGCATATTCCAGCTATACTTCAAAATTTTAAAAGCTGTTTGGAAGGGGCATCATAATCCATGAGTGTGCCGTGTTTGTTTTTCTTGTTCCATTAAACACATATTTGGAATTGAAATCTATAACTTTGTACGACTTTCAACATTTTACTCTCTCCCATCTCCACAAATGGCCTTCAAATGGCCAACACATTTGAAAAGATCTTCACCTAAACAGTTCATGTCTACAAAGTCGGATAGACACAAATCTGGGACTGAACGAAATACCATCCTAGTGCTAAAAACAAAATCAAAATTACTATAAAAATTTGAAAATCCAGTGATTCCCTAATATTTAAGCAACTGTTTGTAATTTTCAGCTCCTTTATGCCAAGAGTAAAAAAAAAGCTAATTACTTGAACAACAAAATTAGGTACTGCAAGTGATACTGATGCCACAGTTATCAAGCTTTATATAACTAAATTTGAGATTCCAATTTGCTTAAAATGACTTTCAGAGATTAGCCAGTTTAACTTTTTACATAAATAAAATGATTTCCTCTGTGTGAAGCATTGGTATCAGAGGGCTGTTCCCAGAAAACACAATCTTATGAATAGAAAAAGTTTCCACAGAGATTTTGCATGTTTTCAAAAGTGCATGCAATTATGATTGCTGTAACTACTATAATAAAAATTTAATATGAAATAATTTATTCTAAGAGGTAAGATTGAATATATTAAAAGCAGACATACTTTTATCAAATGTTTTCTCTAGTGCCCACTGTAATTGCCCCCAATAAAGAGCTTTATCTTCTAGTATAGAAATGCAGGGTGTAGATTCAAAACTCACATTCTCCACTTAGAAAGTTACTTCTTTAAAAAAATGCGAAAATCTAATAAACAAATATGATTTACTGGCACATTTTTTTGCTGACAGTCTTAAACCTGTAATAATTCTGGTAAAGCCAGAATTGAAATTTCAATATGGAAAATGTGAATTTTGCAAATGTGAAGAATAGGATATGAAATATCTACACCCTCCAATTACTTTTTCTAGATAATCAATTTTCCCAAACATCCAGCACTCCTGATGAAAGGACACAATTGCTAAAGAAAAAATCTGATGTGTCCAACACATGACTTCCTTGCACGTCCATTAGATCAAAAATATTTTCGATGCACTTCCTCTAAATTTATTTGTTTGAAAGAGATAAAATATCAATAATAGTAAGGGTTTAGCGATTTCTAGCCAATATTTCGATATCGCCAAGCTGAGTTTCAATTTGAAAGATTTCCTTCTGACACTTTATTTGGCGATATTTCACCAAAAGCCGACAAACTTGAGATAGTCAGCGAGATTTTGGGGATAGCCAAAGTAGTCATTGACCCTAGACTTTCAATGAATTGAATGCATCCATACACCTCAATGTATTTAAAGTCATTTGGCTCACCCTGTAAATAAATTCTCAGTCGATTGCTGTCAAAAAAGATATTGAAAACAGTTAGATATTACAATAGTTCTAAATACAAAGTTAAAAAATCTACGGGTTAAAGTTTTAGAGTTATACAAAAATAGGAAATAATTTTTGGCGCCAAATTTGGCGATATTTCGGCGAAACTCGTCAATGTCGAAGACATTTGGCGAGATTTTAAGCATGAACCAAACAATGACAGATTATCACCAAATTTGGCGATATTCCGCCAAAACTCGCCAAGAAACGATGACAAATGGCGATACTTTGGGCATGGACCAAAAGACTGACTATCGCCAAATTTGGCGATATTTCGCCAAAACTCGCCAAGGTCGAGGACAGACGTCGAGATTTTGGGCATGTACCAAACAATGACTGTATTATAATGAAGATGTCCATAGACATTGAGGTACTGAAATTCTTTTCGGTGGTCCTGTAAATAAACTCTCCAGTAGATTGGAACCAAAATCGAGATGCACAACTAGATGTTACAACATTCTGATATATGAAATTTCATAATAGTTTTTGAGATTTGAGAGTTAAATATGCACACACGTACACCAAAAGTCGCCAAGCTTGGCGACTTTTGGCACAGTTCTTGAGGGAGGCCCGTGACCGTGGTCGGACCATTACCTAACTTATGTGGTAGACGGTATTGTGCTTGAAATGGATGAATGCCCCTAAAATTGCTATTGACCGTAATGTAATTGGAAATCTTTTGAGTGTTCCTGTAGCAGAACTATAAATGAAAAAGACACTTTTTTTTAATGGAAAAATTCATTTTCTAACTCTTTACAGCATATATCACTTCTGAGTCGTTTTGAAATAGCCCAATACCTCTAAAAAACGCTTTGATGAATTTCGGCCCATAGAGCGTAATGTATTTCGAATCTTTTGGGCCGGTCCTGTAGATAAACTATTCAGTCGAATGGAACCGAAAGGGAAGGTGCACAACTAGATGTTACAACAATCCTAAATATAAAGTTTCAACATCAACGCCTAACAGTTTTTGAGATATGCGAGTTTAATGAATTTCGGCCCATTGAGTGTAATGTATTTCGAATGTTTTGGGCAGTCCTGTAGATAAACTATCCAGTCGAATGGAACCAAAAGGGGAGGTGCACAACTAGATGTTACAACTATCCAAAATATGAAGTTTCGACATTCTACGCCTAATAGCTTTTGAGTTAGGCGAGTTTAATGAATTTCGGCCCATAGAGCGTAATGTATTTCGAATCTTTTGGGCGGTCCTGTACATAAACTATCCATTCGATTGCCACCAAAAGGGAGGTGCACAACTAGATCATAGAACAATCCTAAATATCAAATCTCAACATTCTACGACCATTAGTTTTTTGAGATATGCGAGTTACATACATACGTACGTACGTACGTACAGACGGCATGGAAAAAACTGGCCACAGTAGACTCGCCACTGGTCAAAATGAGTTGCAGACGCGTTAATATGATCGTGCATGCTAGCCTACGATGAGATGCATCGAAAAATTTTTTTAAATTAAATTTAGAGGTAGTCAAATCGGTTTTTATGTCGAAATTTGGCCCCCAAAATTTTTCGGGATCACATTACTTCCTTATACTACGTACAAGGAAGTAAAAAGGTCCCATCTACCTCCACAATACTAATTTAAATTAGTAATCTATTTTCTTCAGGATATTTTGCGAGAATTACACTTTTTTAGCAATTTTCAGCAAGTCATTTTGAAGGATGTCTACTGGAGTGCAGAAAAAAAAAAAAAAATTCATGACCACAAGGGAATTTTTATGACATACCGCCATTTTGTTGCTTTTGAAATGTAACTAATTTTAGTCATATTATAATTATATATATGTACAGGGTGTCCTAAAAATAGCGTCTAAACTCTGCACAGCCCAATTCCTCGTTAGAAGCACATAAAAATTGCCCAAAGAACTGTACCTGTATGACCCATAGTTTTCGAGAAAAATAGGAAAATCAAATTATGACATCACATCCAATGCAAGGAAAATCAATTAGAAACATTAAACTGGACACTGGACTGGATAAGGGGGGACTGCTATGCTCATCAGATCTGCCATCTTTGAATTCCTTCCAATGAAAACGCTTGAAAGGATTGATCTAATTACAGTAAAAAGTGATTCAGTCCCTCCCCTTCATTCTGTGTGCATTTATATGGGCACCAGATTGATGCAGAGCGAGCAGTTAGCTATTACACGCCGCACCCAAGACTCGATAGTCACGGTGGAATTTTTAGCATTCTATGAAAGCATATGCAAGAAAACCTATGTTCATGCTTCCAATAAAGGCTCTTTCGATATACTGGATATGACGTTTCTGCTTTTGTCTTGCATTTTTCTTGTAAACTATGGATCGTACAGGTACAGTGCTTTGGGAAATTTTTATGTACAGTAGAACCTCGATTATCCGAAGTAATTGGAACCGAACCTACTTCGGATAATCGAAATTTTCGGATAATTGAGGATTCATCAATAATCATCTAGTTTAATATGTAGTATGGTCATTGAACTGTTATTATGACTATTTTAACTCTTTAGTCATAAGAGAGTCACAACTCAAAATAAATTAAAATTATAAATGAAAATAAATTTATTTCTGAAACAAAAAATTGCAGTAGTTTAAATGGAAGCTTCGTCTGGTGTAAATTGGCCATCCTTTGCCGGGAAGCTCTATCCCGAAGTTTTCTTAAAAGCATGAGTTCAGAGGAATCTTACAATCAGAGGGTGCAATAACATTCGATTGTTCTGGGACTCGGCAGTATGACCTTCCAAATTTCGAAATGGGGCGTGTTTTTGTTTAGAACGGGGATGTTTGAAAATGGGAAGAGTACACTCATACCGAGAATTGAGCTTGCGAGAAGGAATTCTATAAAAAGGAATTCCAAAATATTTATCTGCACTCGCAGTTTGGAAAGGACGGATTGCATACAAAAGGAATGTGGAAAAAAAGGAAAACTTGAAAAATTCGTGTTTGTTAAAGAGAAATTTTGGATGATAGTAGAAAGTGAAAAAAAAAGTGAAGAAGAAACCGACTTCGGTTAACGGAGAGCATGGATGCTACAGCCAAAACCTCAGTTTGTCTCAGCATCGCCTCAGTCAAAATCTCTTTTTGTCTCAATCAAAATCCCTTTTTGTCTCAGTTTGTCGCAATCAAAATTCCTTTTTTTCTCGGTATGTCTCAACTAAAATTCGTTTTTTCGAGTTTGTCTCTCAACCAATTTTATTTATTTTATCTCAGTTTATCTCTAAAATAATTTTTTTCCCCATCAATTTGATAATTAAAAGAAAGTTCAAGAAAAAAGAACCAAACAGTACGACGATTCTTAGGCTTAAACCAGGGATGACAATGTTTAGAATGCCAGAAGATTTGAAATGCAATAAAAATAAATTAGGGGACTCAAGGGGATTTTTAAATAACATAAACCATGCTTGCCAGCACATCATGATTAAATTTGATACATCTGGTACCTAAAAAATATAAGAAGTATACATAAGAACTCCATGAAATCATAATTTTGAGCAACCTACTCATATCAGAGATGCCACTAATAAAATAGCAAAAAAGAGGAAATTGTGCATGAATAAACAAAAATAGTGGAAAAAGAAGAAATCCTATGCAAATAAAACAAATAAGTGGAGCTTATTTTAGAAAAATGTAATGTATGGAGAAAAAGGGAAAAAAAAAACATATTTAGTTCATCTTTTGTTTGCTTTCATAAATATTTTATTTTACATTGACAAAATATTTTTTGTTTCAAATATTTCACATCATTTTAATTTACGTCTGAACCTGCTCTATTTAGCAAAGTTTTTCCTTTATAAATTAAGGAATGCTAAAGGAAAAATACTAATTTTCAAGACAGATGGAAAAAGATTGAAATTGAGAGATGCTGGAAATAAATATTTAATTACTGCTGGAAAAAAACAAACACCATGAAATTTTTAGAAAAATTCTTAAACAATAGAAAGCTACAAGGGATAATATTCATTCTGACGATGGATGAAGAAAGATTGAAACAAAAGAGCATAAAAAGAGATTTCTGCCGATTTATAATATAAAGAAAGCCAAGGCTTTATGCGGATCTCCAGAAAAGTAAACATGCATTTTTACTCTCATGGCACAAGAGGTTTAAGCAATGGAAGGCTATATTAAAAATAGTCATTCTCAAGATGGATGGAAAAAGATTGAAATTTAACAGGAACTGAGAATCTGTGATTTTCGCCACGCGCGCGATCTTTTTTTTTTTTTTTTTTTAACAGCAAATAAGGAGAAATGTACATGCCTGTAACCAGTCTATAGGGGAAAAAATAATAACAACCAAATAAGTATAAAATAAGTGTAAATTTTTACTATTTATGGCACTATAGGTTTTTAAAAAATATGCTAAAGTTAAACTATTAATGATCAAATATGGATGGAAAAAGATTTAAATTCACATGTCGTATTAGCTATCATAATAAATTTTATATAAGGGATATTTTGTATTCTTAATAACAAATTTAAAAAAATAAATAAACGTAAAATAGGGGTCATTTTTTAATTTTATGGCACTGGAGGCTTAAAGAATGGAAGGCTACAAGAGAAATATTGATTCTGAATATGGATGAAAAAAGATTGAAACGGACAGGGGAGCAAAAGAGATTTTTAGCGATTTATAAAATAAACAAAACCGCAGCTTTATACGGATCTCCAGAAAAGTAATGAGCAATTTTTATTCTCATTGCACCAGAAGTTTAAACAATGGAAGGCTGTAGAAAAAATATTCATTCTCAAGATGGATGGAGAAAGATTGAAACTGACTGGAGGAACATAAAAACTGCGATTTTCACAATTAATAATAATTTAAAAAATCTCGAGTAGGCAGAAAACTCACATGCCGTAAGCAGTCCATAGAAAAAAAAATAAGAAAAAAGGAATTAAATTAAAAATAAAGGTCAATTTTTACTCTTATGAAGTAGAGATTAAAAAATTAAGGATTAATACAGATGGGAAAAAAACTTGTATTAGCTATTGTAATAAATTTTATATAAGTGTTAATAATTTGTATTCTTAAAGGCACCCAGTTTTAAACAAAGAAATATCAAGAGAAAAATATTCAATTTCAAGAGGAGTATTTCAATTCAGTAGCATAATGCTTTCAAAAGTAGCAAAATTTGCAAAAATTCTCAAGATTTGGCAACACTGAATCCATCACGTGCAGTTAATCCATTCTGACAAAGCAGGGGCGTAGCCACGCGGGGGCATGAGAAATTTTTTGCCATACAAAATGCATATTCTTCACTACATTATCACACACACGCATACATATATATGAGTTGTAGTAGTCGTAACCCCCCCCCCCATGAAAAATTTCTGGCTACGTCCCTGTGACAAAGGAATAATGCGTTCAGAGGTAGATGATTCGCCTAATTTCGTATGATGTATTTGGATGGATATCGGCTAGTTTGGGGGGGGGGGGTTGGTAAGAGGCAGTAAGAGGAAAAGAATTTCTTTCCTCCCCACGTGGTAGATACGAAATGAGCGTGGTTGCTGCAGTAGGTGTAACGTAGACCGGAAACTCAACTGTGAACCCACCCACCCCCCTTTACACCGGGAGCTTTTCTTTCTCCAATACCGGCCGGAGGTTTATTTTGAGGACCGGAATGTTCGGCACAACTCTCAACACGTGGTCGCGCGGTGCGAGCTCCTGTGAGTCAGATTCAAAATTACTCATGTGTGCTGTTTTGGTGCAGAATTGCGCAGATACGGCCGAAATCGTACCGAATGTCGAAAAATGGCGCAGGCCGGTGGTTTTGTCTCAGTTCGTCGCAAATGTCGCAGGTGTAGCATCCCTGGGAGAGTTTCGGTTAATCGAGGTTCTACTGTACTTCCAACGAGGAATCTAACTATGCAGAGTTTGGGAGCTATTTTTGGGTCACCTTGTATATATATATATAAATATACATATATAGGTTGATTCGCTACCAGACTGACAAACTTGCAGGGGGTGTAGGGGGTACAGAGACGGTTCAGAATCACATAGCAATACGGGGTTGGAAACGTCATCTTCATGTACCTGTACACTTTAGAAAAAGTGTTCAAGTGATAGTAAACTTTCCGGCCATGGTTTTTCAAAAGCTAATCCCTCTTTCACAGATTGCACTTGATAAAAATAGTTATTTCAGAATTGCTTCTTTCAATACATTTATGAAATTGCTGGAGGAAAGCCCATTGTTTATGAAACTTGATTAAGAAATTAGACGCACACGTCAACACTTCTTCCAAAGTGACTATTAACAGGTACATGAAGACGACGTTTTCGACCCCACATTGCTCTGCGATTCTGAACCATCTCTGTACCCCTACACCCCCTGCAAGTTTGTCAGCCTGGTAGTAAATCACCCTGTATATATATATATACATATATACATAATTATAATATTAATTACTGTTAATAGTCCCTAATTAATTAAATGGTCAAAAGTAAATGAAATTTAACTATCCTAATCAGTAAAATAAACTGCCACATGGCAGTGAGATCGCAAGACAGTCCTTTTCCCTTCCCTACAACAGGAGACTGGGTTGTAAGAAAAAAAAAATTTCATAACATCCTATAGAAATTCGGGACATTTTCATGACATTCATGACACATTGTTCAAATTCTTGACATTTTCATGACCGGTAGACACCCTGTTTTGTTATTACGAGTATTTATGGATTAGAAATTTATTTTTTTATTTTTTTCTGCAAAGACCTCGATGGGATTAGAAGGCGACCGCCCTGTTATTTTTGTTGTTGTTGTTGTTGCAGTGGGAAGTCCCATGTCCTTTTTTTTATCATTGCACTGGGAGGATTTACATTCCTTCCCTTTACAATCTCATACCGATGACTGGACTCTGCTTTTAGTAGTTGTGTAGGTATTAGCGATAAATTACTGTTAGAACACAGCAGGGGCGTAGACAGGGGTGGCTGATGGGGCTGCAGCACCCCAAAATAAGTGAACATGACATTTGGAGAAGAAATTTGTATTTGTGGATAAATTTGAAACTTCTGATGGAGAAATTTGATATTCAGCTTTGGACCTAAGCCAAACTTTTCCCCCAATTTATATTTTTCCAACTGCAAAGTTGCAAACTCGATTTATGAATTTAAAAAAAAAAAGTTATATGCAAATGCTTTTAATCAAAATAAAAGGAGCCCATCCCACCTTAAAAAAGATATGTTATATTGATTTTCGAAAGTTATATTGGATATCAGGTTTTAAGTTCTCAGCCACCCCCGAAAATCCTGCCAACTCTACTGCAACACATACAGAAGGTCCAATTTCCCGTAACCTCTGTACGCTATCAGATGCCGTGTTCATTTTTTTCCGTTGCAGCGGAAAGTCCCATGTCCCATTTTTATCATTGCAGTGGGAGGATTCACATTCCTGTAGGGGAAGCCTAGCCATGACCAATTCCCGGTAACCTCTGTATGCTATCAGGTGCCGTGTTTATTTTTTTTTTTTATTTTTTTTTTTTTTGCAGCGAGAAGTCCCATGTCCTTTTTTGAATCATTGCAGTGGAAGGATTCATATTCCAGCCTAGCCAAGCCCAATTCCTGGTAACCTCTGTAAGCTATCAGGTGCCATGTTCATTTTTTTTTTCACTGCAGCGGGAAGTCCAATGTCCTTTTTTTATGACTGCAGAGGGAGGATTCAGATTCTTTCCTTTACAACCTATATTTAAGGTCAGTGAGCATTTCTCTTTCATTGCACGGGCAATGCTGGGCAGCGCTGCTAGTGAAATATAATTATGCAATTCTAGTGATTATGTAACTGCAAATGTATGGATGGTCCAAAAAAAAAGGAAGGGTGGGATACGTAGCTTTTTTCACCCTTGGACTCATATTTGATAAGGACCCTTCAGTTTTACTGAACTTCAGATATAGTGAGCAAAAATCTTCACAAATTTGATATAGCCAGGGAGCCCAAACCTCGAGAATTGATTTTGTGATCCTATCTGTTATTTATCTTACAGCAGAGTAAAACTATAACAAGTCATCAAGATAATTTTCAGGTTTATTTATATGCTGTTTAAAAAAAAAAAAAAAAAAGAAGGAAAGAGACTACCAGTTTGATTCACTTAAGGTTTGCAGAATGAAACATTGCTACAGAGCTGCTATTGACACCAATTTATTACCAAAATTATTGGTACTATTGGTACGTAACTCTGTATCAATCATTAATTGCTGTTTTCTTTATATTAAAAAAAAAAAAACCTCAAGAATTCACAGATTATTCTTTATCATTTTATTTCCCTTCTTCTAAATCTCATCACTATTTCATGAAAATCTGAGATCCCAACATCTGAGCCTTTCTTGTAAGCATCTGTCGATTTATTACTTTAAATTTTTACATCAGAAAAGTAGTTTTTGTTGCTCTTATAAACTTAATTGAAGCAAATTAATAAATGAAAGAATTTTTCAAAAATTCATATAACTTAGAAATGTGAATATCAATATCTTACCATAATATATGCATTCTTGCTGATAAATTTTAGAAGGTTCTCTAAGCACCAAAAACAACATCGCAAACACCTGCAAAAGAATTTAAATAATAATAATAATACTCAAGTAGAATGTTCCTAGATAAATTAAAAAAAAGTATGCATAAAGCAAGAAAAGTCTATAATCAAGATAATAAATTCTTGTACATACCATAGCAAAAATTTTGTAAATTTGTTGTTATACTTGTTTAACTTTTGATCAACATATTCCAACATTACTCTAATAAATCTAACAGTAGCAATGAGCAGAGATCCAAAAGCAATTGAACCTAAATGATACCTAAACAGTAAGGAAATATCATTAATAAAGTCTATAGTAAAAGATTAATTAAAATAGTAAATAAATAATAATGCGAGATCTGTTCAAAAATTATCAGACCATATTATTTCTGACATAAACCAATGAAGCATGGAAAACTTCTTTTCAATGTAAAGGTAGAGAAGACATGCACAGTAGTGAATTTTTTTTCACCCCCAGAAAATGTCAGTAGCTGATAGTTGCCCAACATGTGAAGGCATGTAGAGAGCAATAGTAGGATTTCAGTTTTTGCTAAATGTCAGAAAAACTTGAGCAGCTATATTGCAGCAAATTTCGCTAAAAGCATGGTGGCACTCAAGTGAAAACCATTTGCAAAATTCAACTGGCTTTTGATGTTGATGCCATGAGCACCTTATGCATAAAGGAGCGGTACAACTGCATCAAACATGCTGTACACATCAGTGGACAGTGAACCATGCTCAAGTAGGCCCTCAATAAGCCGGAATGTCATTACACAAGTACAGACTGAGGTCTTGCAGGGCCATCATATGACAGTCCAAGAAATTGCGAATGAGACAGGGGCAACATCGGATTGGTGCATTCAATTTTGAACAGGGAATTTTGCATAAGGAGAGTGTCCACGAAATTTGAAAACCGAAGCAGCTAATAATGGAGCACAAGCAATGTTGCCTGATCATTACATAGTTATATGTAACCAAAGCCTTGGGTGTTGCAAAGATTTTGGCAAAATTTGCTGCAATATAGCTCAAGTTTTTCTGTCATTTTACAAAACTGAAATCCAACATACAAAACTGAAATCCACTTCACTAAGCGGCTTCACTTGCTGGCGAACTGTCAGCAACTGAGGTTTTCTGCAGGTGGGAAAAAATTCACAACTGATCATGAGTTTCTTTTCTATATACCTCCACACAAGAAAGTCTTCCTTGCTTCATTGGTTTACACTGGAAAAAATAAGGCTTGAAACTTTTTGAATAGGCTTTGTATAGGCCAAAAATTAATTCAAGTTTTTAAAAAGCTGACTCAACTTATGAAATTAAATTTCATGTAACATAAATCTAGTGTTGCCAATATCAGAAAACGAAGTACAATGGTTAAATATGGACCCAATTTTCATTATGAAAAGCAGCACAATTTAATAACTATAAACAGAGAGGGTTTTTTTTTTTTCCCAGATAAATTGAAGCAATATTCATACATTTACACAACCTAAATCTGTATGATTAAATCAAAAGAACATAAAATAAATGTATTTCAAATTTGAATGAACTAATAAGATACAGGGGCGTAGCCAAGGGAGGGGGGGGGTTAGGGGGGTCATAACCCCCCCCCCCCCCAGAGGAATTTTTTGCCATACAAAATGTATATTCTTTACGCCCTTACCACACGCATGTATGCATATATGTGACTTGCAGTAGTCGAAACCCCCCCCATGAAAAATTTCTGGCTTCGCCCCTAATGAGATATAATCATTTATACATCAAGAACTTGCATAGAACACATACAAAAGAGATATTATAGATAAGAGGTACTAAAAAATAAAGATTTAGCATTATTTTAAATGTAAAAAAAAATATTTTGTAACTAAATCTCAGTAGGTTGATATAAAATGTGTACAGTTCAGGATCGTTATAGGTTTACAAAAGAGCAAATTGACTGCACTTGCACTTGTGGAATATTTTAGTACATGAAACCATTTCTAGTCAACAAAATTAATTTTAATTTCTGATATTAAGGTACAAACAGGGGGGAGTGGGGGTGCCCTGGGCAGAGTACTCTTCAGGGGGTTTTAATGAACATTCATTAAAACATCTGGAGAAAATTACACAGCCAAATAATAGCAAGAGGCCAGAATCCTGCACCTGCACACTTCACCCATCTCCTAATATTCAGTGCCTTACCCAACTGGCCATTCGTTAAAAAAGAGAAAATTTTATCTTAGTCAGTAAATTCTCACATAAATGCTACATAATATTTTCAAAGACAATAAAAATTGAAAACTATGCATTTCAAATTTAACATTTGTAAGCTACATTAATGAAAAAGTAAATACAGAAATTTCATTAAAATAAAAATGAACTGAAGAGTAAACTTCCTTGTCTTATAAAATTATAATATACTTTCTTTACTTCATGCAACAAAAAAATAAAATAGTTAGGATTAATCACATTTGATTACTTAATTTAAATTAAATGGTCCAATAAAATATGAAACATGTAAAAAACTATTATACTTCCACAGAAATTTTTAATCTCCATATAGATTTTCCCCTAATAAATCATAAAAAATAAGAAAGCATAATTAAATCTAGCACAGATAAAAAATAACTAATCACACTTCAATGGATTTTTAAAAATAGAATTATAAGACATTATTTGCAACATATTTCAACTGGTAGTAAAAACATTTTGCCAAAATGTAAATAATGCACATCATTCCTTTCTGCACCAGACAGAAAGAGAACAACACTTTATTAATTTTAAAACATATCTAAAACAGACTTTTTCAAACTTTTACTCTGGTAAAGCAGCTTGCCTAAATGAGACGAATGAATTCGAGGTTAAGGCGATTCTTCTGACGGAGCGGAAGTCCATCATTCCGATCGCGACATCTGGTGGCAAAAAATATTCATGGTGAGTAGGAGGGTCCGAACTGTCATAGCTGACAGTGGGGGGTCTCTGCAAACGCGTGTGGGTTTCCACTTTTCCGGGAAGAAATGTTATCGCTAATTGTGGTCAAGCAGGGTTGTCGGGGAATGAGCGGAGGAAAGAGGAAGAAAATATTCTTCCTCGTAAATAATCACTGGCTGAGAAGTGAAAATGGAAGAACTGATGTTTTCCTAAACTGTGGGCAATTGCATGAGAATTAGAATGCATAGAAAATGGCAGCACTTTATGTTTTTTATTCAAATTTTAAATTGACTTCCTAAAATTTTTTATCGATTGATTTTTTCCATTCTTGGGTCTCTGTTCCATTCACCAGCCTACCCACTTGCACGTTGAAAAACACAAATCCGAATCCATCAATCCAATTTAAAAAAAAAATATATACTTTATGGCTGATTGTGGTCAAGCAAGATTGCTTGGAGGAAGTATGAGAAAAGGAGAATGATGTAGCTGAAAATATTCCAGCGCCAGAATGATTTTTTCCCAAATTGCCAAGGAAAATGTTTACGCCAGAATTAAGAGATATTCTAACGATCAGTGTTTGTTCTATTTTTTTTTTAATCAAGGCTCTGACTTTCCTCCATCCGATTTCTGTCTACTCCCCTTCCAATTCTGGGAAAAGGGGATTTATTTAATTATCCAAGATCAAAATTGAATTCTAAATGCGCTGAGATACCGTAACCTGTGACCAAGCTTTCCGGAATGAATTTGTTCACCCATGCCTATCACAAGTGCATTTTCTGTCAGGTTACAATTTTTTGCTTTTCAAAGAATATGATTTACTGCTGGGTACAGCAAAAATTTAAATTAAAATTTGGTGTGTGATTCTGTGTGATTACGGCAACGCTACACTAGAGCTATCTGTCAAGGGTGTGAATGCCTTGGCAGGAAGACTTTCTAGGGGTTTATAACGCGTATTCACGTTACATCTGGAGTTCTGGAGAAGAAACAAAATAATCCTACCAAAATTCCAGGCCGTTAGATCGACAGCCGCGCGATGGGACCCGAACCCCGGACCTTCACACTTCGGCCATCTACCATTTTTAGTGGCATAACCACTGTGACATAGCGAGGCAAAATAAAATTGGATAAAAAAGACACGATTACTTTAATAAATGAAAATTCTATGCATTAAACTTAAAGATTCTTGCACTTAGACTGGAATGTAAGCAAGAAAATTAACACATAACTAGTTTCATAAATGACCTCATATTTACTCATAATGGATTGTTGAAACTGCGTACAAATTTTAGCAATCAAAAAATCATTTCATAAAATAAGAAAATGTCTTAAAACCCAAAATTGAATAATAAATTAAGTGAGTAGCATTTATTGTTTGATTAGAAATACTTATTTTTGTAAAACAAATATGAATTTAGTCAAATTTGCTTTCCGAATATAAATCAGAAAGTGGACTTTATCATTTGCAAAATCCTGCATCATGTTTTGAAATAGGATTAAAAAACTGATGTGAACACAAAATAAAACAGGGCTGTACCCCCCCCCCCCAATTTTTTTTTTGGTGGGGGGGCAATTTTCTTTCTTTCTTTTTTTTTTTTTATGAATGTAGTCACAAAATCAGAATTTACTTCTGACGTAAATATCGCCAATAGCCAGTTTGAAGTATATTTCCCTATACT
The DNA here is from genome assembly GCA_038373885.1 of Cheiracanthium punctorium. NCBI lineage: Eukaryota > Metazoa > Arthropoda > Arachnida > Araneae > Cheiracanthiidae > Cheiracanthium > Cheiracanthium punctorium. The sequence goes on from JAWZYV010007211.1 coordinate 93,991, forward strand.
AATCTATGGACACGTAAAAAAAAATGCTTTTAAGAGACTTTCATCCATTAATCTCAATACAAAAATTAAGCCGACGATAAACATGTCCTGAATCTTGGTACCTCCTGAAGCTGCTTTAATGAACAATATTAAATCAATTTTAGGCTACTTACCAATTTTCAAATGAGCTGAAATTTTGCATACTAACCTATTTTAGCTAACAATACAATATCATGCAAATAAAAAAAAAGGAAAAAGATTCTATACCATATTCTCTTGACACTAGTCAGGGATCGATCCAGACAGTTTTGTGGCCCCTTCACAGAATTACATTCGACTAAAACGGCCCTTTCACAAAAAATCAATTTAATAAAATAACCCTTCATTTGTATTTTACACTATATTTTATTTATTTCCCCTCTCTTTATTTATTTTCCCCCTCCATTCCACAATAACTCTGACCACTCAAAAAAGTCTGACATAACAATAACAATTTAAAGGAGGTATTGCTATTTTTTTCATGGTTTTTGTTCTTCATAAAAACTTTTTATTAAAAAATATATACAGTAGCTGTCAGCAAAGCATAAAAATGGCAGCTCTTTATATTATTTACTCAAATTTTGAAACGACTTCCGAAAAAATTTTAATGAATGAATAACTGTGCCAAGATATTATCTTATATAATTAGCTGACTGTTTAAAAGCCACTCCAGTATATGTGTTAGGCAGGCGCGTAGCCAGGAAAATTTTTCGGAGGGGGATATGCGCCTGGAAAATTTTTCGGGGGGGGGGGGGATATGAACTTATATGTGTATAAATAGACGGAATATTTTTTACTAATCCAAAAATTTCGGGGGGGGGGAGATATATCCCGATATCCCCCCCTGGCTACGCCCCTGGACTAGGTTTAAAATGTTTGTTTAAATTTCTAGGGAACTAGGAAAGGGGTTCGGAGACAAAATTAAATCAGATGTACTAAATTACTAACTATATCTCCTAAAGCAGTTAATAATCACTCTAAAAGGTACTAAATAAACAAACGAATGTTTGCAAAATATTTCTATAAAAAAAGTGATATTGTAGCTAATTGCATTATAAATCATTGTACAAAGTACGCTGAGTGAAATATAAATCAATATGCACAAATTAATAAATATCTAATCTAATTTAATCTTGTTTTTCTGAGAGTCGTTTAATATTTTGTTAAAAAAAAAGAAAGAAAATAAAAAGGAAGAAAGAACACGACATAGTGTGTTTCATAAAACGTTCGTAGAATTTGTAGTACTCTTTGTGTGTTTTATAAAAAATCATTTAATTTAATTATAAATAACTAGTATATATATTTCTTAAGGATAATTAAGAGACGAGACGAAACAAATCTTTGCATTTGTTTTACGGGACGTGACACGCCTATTTTTTGTGTCGCATCCATCCTCAATAATTATTAAGAAAATACAAAACAAAAGGGATTTAAAGGCTCATTTTTAAATTTAAATAAGAAAATTTTAGAGAGTAAAAATTCAATTTTTTTGAAAACCACTGATGTAAGTTTTTTTGCACCTTTTAGCTCCATTTAATTTTTTATAAACATGTGAACTCGTTGTTTGCGGTCAATATTTGACAGATTGTAAGATTTTGATTTCTGTTTATTAAATGCCACAATATTCACAAAAGTTATACAAAGTATTAAAGACAAATTCAGAGCAATAAGCAGACTAAGATACACAATAACAGGAAATTCAATGCAAGATTACTTGCACCTACAGATTGGAATGTCTAGAAGAAAATTTAAATAGCATGTTTGGTAACCCATGCATGTAAAAACGCATGAATTATGATACAATTTTTGAAGTTAACATCAAAATCAAGTAAAGGGCCCACGCATGGATTGTGATACAATTTTCACAAATTGGGATCTTTCTCAATACAGTGAAACAAGAAAAACAAATACGACCACGCTGGAATTATGATACACTTTTCAGATTTAACATCAAAATATAGAAACAATGTCTACGCATTGAATTCTGATACACTTTTCAAAATTAACATCAAGATATAGAAATGAGGTCTATGCATTGATTTATGATATACAATTTTAACATCAAGATATAGAAATAGGGACCATGTATGTGGATTATGATACAATTTTCAAACATTACCAAACATTATGAAACAAGAAAAACAAATAGGACATAACATGGATTATGGTACACTTTTCAAAATTTAACAATAAGAAAAGTCCGATGTGCTAATATAAAATGGTTTTTGTGTTTTGTACTAAACAAGCCATTGGGTGTGTTAGGTAATTATCTTCATTGCATAAATTAGCTTGCTAGGAAAAATAGAAAATTGTATCGCAAGTGAGTAAAGCGAGCCAGGATATATATGTATATGTATGTATGTATATCCTACATATTCATACTACAAATATATATCCTACAATGCTAGGGGAAAAATCTCCAGAGGAAATTGTTTATTATTGTGATTCAGCCTCATTAAAATGTGAAAATTATATGCGTGGAACAGAACTTGAACACTACAATAATTAATTTTTAATTATGGACAAAAAATTAATTTCTGGTTCAGTTGAGAACTAGAATTGTAGTGTTAAAAAATATATATTAACTAGCAGTCCCGCACGGCGTTGCTCGTGAACCCCTTAAATTATGCGATTTACAAAATCTGACATGGAAACTGCAACTCCAGATTAGTACTCTAGGCCGCTATTGTATAACAGAATGTGCAGATAATGATTCCAGAGTTTCAGGTACGTACTTACAAACGCACCACTAAAGACAATTCACTGCCGTGGCCCCAGAAATATCGTGTAATTTGCATTAAAATTGCTGGAGTTATTAAATATTTCATCCAATTAAGCAAATTATCTTGTAAAATCCACAATTTTCGATTTAAATTTCTTAAAATTAGGAAATGTTAGGTCATTAAACGTATTAAATACCATAAAAAGTACCATAAAAAATTTCATGAAAAGGTCCCATTAAGAAAAACGCGCCAAATGACAGAAAAATCGTCAAACTTGGCGAGTTTTGGCAAAATGTCGCCAAAAATAAGTTCCTAAAAATTAGGTTTTCGAAGACCTACGACCCATAGAACCCGAGATTTCCAGAACATTCCATATTGATGCAACAAAAAGCAAAATTTAACTATTTAACGCGTAGAATACGAATTTTAAACTGTTTTAAACCCCAGAACAGCGGGTTGCTCTCAAAATTCGTAACACAGGGTAAGAAAATCTCCGTTTTAGAACAGTTTTTAATTAATAATTAAAAAAGTGATTAAAATTTTAAAATTCTGCTTCTCAGGTGCACATTATCGGACTCATTGGATTATATATTAAAATTTTCAGGGTTCTGCGTGCAGTAGGTTTGTCTGGAGACCGCACACGTACAGACAGACAGATTTACAAACATTCATTTTTATTATTATAGATGACAATGTCATTTTATCTCTCAACACCCTTTATTAAAAAATGTGTCCCAAAAATGCGACATATAAAAGCGACATAATTTTACATGTATTTAAATACTATTAGTTCACAACAGCTTTAATCTATTGTTAAAATATTTCGTAAGCTGTAGAATATGCTTCACATGTATTTTTTTACATATATTTAAATGCTATTAGTTCACAACAGCTTTAATCTATTGTTAAAATCTTTCGTAAGCTGTAGAATATGCATCACATGTATTTTTCTATAAATAGGTTACACTCATAAAAATTTCAACATAGAGTTACCAGGCGAAATACACAAAAGATGAGCGATAAAATGACAAAGTCAATTAATATCGTTTTAATATGGCAATAATGAAACTAAAAAATTAGGGGGATTCAGGGGGATCTCCCCCTGAGGAGGCTTGAACAGCCGAGTTTTATATATATATTAGGGTGACGCAAAAAAACGACAATTTTTTTTTTAGTCTCGTGTGAAAAAATGTTAGTTTTTGGATGTTTTAAGAGCCCCCTCCAAAGGACAGCTCAAAAAAAAAAAAATTTAAGAGGTCGCTCAAAATGTTTTTAAATTTCAAAAATCGAATTTTTTTCTTTTTAAATTTTTTTCTCGTTACGGTATAATTTTATAGACCAAAAAAATAAATAAATAAATAAACAAATAAGTTTCTGAAAGTTTCAGTTCAAAATTCAAAATTTAAAAGGTCGCTCACAATTTTTAAAAATTTTTTAGTGCTTTACTTTAGATTTTTTCGAGCAACCTTTTAATATTCAAATTAAAATTCCATACTTTTTTTCTTTTATTTAGTACAATAATCTATAAAAATACACTACGAGATGAACTAAAAATCAATAAAACCTGTTACAATATTATGTAGTAGATTTTTCCCGCATAATAGCCAAACATAGACTTTCACCAGGAAAAATTGGTAAAAAAAGTTCGACTATTACGCGAGTAAACATGGTTGCTACTCTGAGAGAGGCTCTAGTCCTGAGTATATAAATACGTTTTCATATTGTTCTTCGAGTAGTATTTATAAATATATGGTCACAATTGTTTTTTTAATTTTTTTTTTACCCCTCGGGTAACGATTTTATGGGGGAAAAACAAAACACAAAAGAAAACGAAAATGCCCTTGAGTGTGAGATTGATACCCTTCGCGAGTAATAAGTGTGATTTTTTCTTCTGTGACATTTTTTCTGATCCCCAGCTCTGAATCATGTGATCTTGGTACATAATTTTAAAAAAATTATCATGTCAAGCACTTTAAACTTTTTATAATGTCATTTTACAAGGTGCATTACATCCCCCCCCCCTTTAATATATATAAGATGAACCTATACTGGTTGCGAAACATTTAGTAAAAAATCCTCGAACATCGAAAATTTTGCAGAATGTGTCACATTTAATCATTTTGAAATTTTGTTGTGGAATTTCATGTTTAAGATTTTTTTTTTTTTGAATGTTTTATAAATGGATCCGTTTGCTTCATTTTTTTCAATGTGTAGTTTTTAAAGAATCCTCCTGTACAAGGCACAATTAATTCATTTTAATTTGTTTACCAAGACCGTGAAGCAGATTTAATCAATGTTTTATTTTATGTATTAAGCTGCTATATTTTTAAGCTCACGTTACACAAATTTTTAAGTAGTTTCGATATTTTAAATATACAGTTATTGTATATGGCATCTCCGGTCGAGTCACCATGGACCACTGTTTGACACAATTAATCCTATAAAAATATAATTAAAATGATAAAAAAATGAGTAGTAGTGAGATACATTTTTTACAAGTCAAAATTTGATGGTGGAGTATAAAAGTACTTTGATTGAGTTAGAGATGAGCAGTCGATTCGAATTTTTTTAATATTCCAAAAAGCTTTAAAATAATTAATTTTGATTATAGAATACAGTACTTCACAAAGCGCTGTAATTCAATACCTGATTGTTTAAACTTGAATTTATTCAAAATAAATTATCTCTTATATACATATATACATAAATATGTACTTATACAGGGGATGATACAATTCCTCCCGTGTTTGTAAGGCTTATAAAAACTTGATTTTGTGTGTGTGTGTGTGTGTGTGTGATATTTTGAATTCTACATGTAATTGTCACATAAAATTACATGTAGAATTCAAAATATCAAACACACATTTAGGCTCTTTTTATTGTCCAAAGAGTAAAAAAAATTACTTAGCAGTTATTTTAAAAAGTAACTGCTAAGTAACTTTACTTTAAAAAGTAATTAGCCTTTTAGACCTGTGTTTATGGTTTAATATTTTCTACTGCTGTACGTAAATTTTAAATTTTTGAGAAGTCATCCACATATTTATTTTTGAATTGCTTACAGGGAATAATGTTGGCGCGCACAATATGTAACCCATACTGTAATGACCAACGCGTGAGGCCGCGGTAGAGTTGAATGCCTCACGGCAAGTGCCCGCCATTAGGAAAAAATATTTTAAAATAATTATGATTAAATCCAATTATTTTAGGAAATAAGTCTTAAAGTTTAACATTTCTCTCTTTAATTTCATTAATTTTCTTTTCAATCACCTCCTCAAACACTATTAGTTGAAAGTTAAAGAGAATTTGTATTTATTTATTTATTTTGACATAGCGATTTCAAATATTACGTGAAGACATCACTGCATCCCTTTCGAAACTTGGTCTACATTTTTATGTAGATGACGTCTAAGCCAAGTGTAGTGTAGTTTGCAATTAAGGCATTTTTTAATTTTCAAATACAGTAAAGCATATTTATACGTATTTCAAGGGACAGATCTGAAACGATGTATAAGGGAAAACATTAATAAACAACTTTGATTATTTGTAGTTTAACGCTGCTAATGCAAATTTATGTGAATATAATAAATGTATGTTTTTTTAAGGTACTAGTAAATTACTTCATATTACGTTTTACTTGAAAACAATATCTAAATTAAAAAATAAATCAAAATAAAAGGGAAACAAATCCTACCTTTATTGGACAATATTTAATACTGCATAAATTTAGTATTAATCTAATATACATTGAATACCATGAAGTGATTTTTGTTTAAAAAGTCATTGAATTTAATAAACTACCTATAGTCGCCTGATGTGCTGATTGTCTTTAATTATTAGTTACAGTATTTCGGATTGAACTAAGTTCATGTCTTTTTTCCTCGCAGTCTGATAGACAAAGTGAGTTTTAAACTTTCCTTTCTTCAACTTAAATATTTGTAGTTAATTACATTAAAAATTTATTATTATAATGTGGTAGTGATTCAGAGTCATTAAGATTTTTTGCTATCAAGCAGTAGATGAATCTGTAGAGCATTGAAAAGAACACCTCTTATTATTTACATTTGATCCAGTGCATTTGATTCAGTCGTGATAGAGAGGTCATTGCTATAAACATTTTTTGGTTTATCTGTGTTGGTTTCACTTATTAAACAGATACTTAAGATACATATATACTGGAATAATGAAATCTACTTTAAAATCTTTACTGAAATCTATTGAATTTGACTTCAAAGCTTAGGATCGGGCTATTTGCTTGCCGGAATGTCATTCAGCTAAGGAACTACGTTTCAAAGTACTTGCAGAACCCCACCACAGCTATCTCGTACAATAGTTGAGGTAGCCGTGACCCCACCCAATTACTTGCAGAAAGAACCCCCCTACAGATTTTTGCCGTAGGGTAGCGATCCATCATCTGCCCCCCCCCCCCCGCCAAATAGCGGAGTACGTTGCGGTCATTAGGAAAGATAGTTTTTGTAGAAATGTAGACTCCAAATTTCGTCGTAATTACTAATTTATTTATTATTATAACTATTATATCTTTCATTGAAAAAGCAGAAAACATTCTGAGCAATGGCAGCTACTTTTTAAAAATTGTGTATCATAATTAGCAACCATTTTATGGCTGTTCAAACACAAAATTAGTGTTTTTTCAAACTTTATTTGAATATTAAAAATATTAGCAAAAATAATATCAAAATTTTAGAAAGTGCATTCAAAACATCGTGTTACTAGCTAGATAGTAGGGAAAAAAATCGAGACTGTATGTTAATAACTATCGATGTTATGTCACAAATAGATTTTCTCATAGGATTACATGGGACTTCGCAGCTTCGTCTTTTCTCTCGGAGAATCACCTTAAAGCAACAAAATATTTTTTTCACATAGCCCTTCATGAGGAGCACTTATTGCATGCTCCACAGAGCACAGTTTGAAAAATCCTGACCTAAAGTCAATGAAAAACCTTTACATCTTATTTTTGGAGCAGGTAACATAGCAAAGTTTGGTTTATACTTAGATAATGCATGTACCTGCATATGAAAAAATATTTATAAGAAGAAACAAATAGAAAGCATAAAGAACAAACAAGCATAGCAGATTAACTTACCGCATACATCGACCAAGACCAACCATCACTGCAAAACTTGGTACATTCTTTTTATCAAGTGTCCAATAATAGGCAGCAAAAGCTCCTGCTAAAGATACCTGCCCAATGCCAACAGCGAAGAACAAGCCCCAAAATAAGCCAAATAAGTTATAAGCATGAGCAGTATATATGTTATCATGGAGTCCATAGGTTGAAAATAAACATTTGATTTTCTCCTTTGTAGCATTGAAATTCTATAAATATAAGCAGCTATTTAATATACAAGCATTATTTAAAAAATTACAGGTTAAAATAATAAAATTGTAAATTAGCATATGCTGAAAATATTACTTGTATTTTAAATACCTAATTTACTTCAATAAAAGCTGAACTGCAAATTATTGTTAATCACTGAAAATAATGTCTGCTCTTTAGAGTGCTTTTTTGTACACTTTTTTGTAGACACAAACTTTTTTTCAAGTGCTTCTTTGTACACAGTATATGATGCATTGATCCTTCATGACTAATTTACAGTTAATCAACTTTGATAAGGGTGACCTCCGAACTGGGGACTGTACGACTTGGGGTGTGAGAGTGCCTTTGAGAAGGAAGCAATGTGATGAATTTAAGGAGAAGTGGGGGGGGGGATTTGTTCTAAGATTAAATTAAGTCTAAAATAAATGTTCTACACATTAAATAATCGAACTTTGCATTTTGTTCCATGTAAATCAAGTCATTGAGCATGACTTACAAATCTTTAAAATTCCCATACGATAACATTACAGTTGGTAAATTTGATGACTTTTGATGCAATTTTGAGGGAGGCACACAATCGTTGTGTGAACACTAGTTAATAATAAAGAGATAATATAAATTTTGTTTATTTACCAATTATTTAAAAACAATTATATTATGTAATGATTAAATTTATTACACAGTCAGGTTAGTTCAATGTCTTAAATTTGTCTGTTATATAGTAAATTTTAAAAAAGGAGATTGCGTATAGTTTTAGATTTTACATCATCAATACAACTATTAGTTACCAAAAAATTAATATTTTTTTGTTCTCATTTGGTCATGGAAAGAAATATGGTTGCTACTGTATGAATTCTAGGAAACAGTACAGAAAATAACCACTTTTATAAACAGATCTTGCATCCATTTTTAAGGTGTATTTGAATTCCTTTAAGACTTAATAAACATTATAAACATTTTTCTAATATCTCAAAATTTTATAAATTTAAAAAAGTATTTTATATGCTTACTAGTTGACCCGGCAAACATTGTTTTGCCGTATAAATTATTCCTAGGATTATTTTGGTAGAAAGAAATGACTAACTTATTGTAAGTGTGTGAGGATGTGGTATATGAGTGGAAGAGGCATGGAGCGCTGTAAACAATGCTGGAATACAAAAATAACACAATACCAAACATTTATATTTTTAATTCATTGTAATTTATTCTTTAAATATATATATATATATATCACTAATTACAATAATTTTACTAAAAAATAACATCAATCCCTTAACGGAATAGAGTGAACAATATTTTTTGCTATCCCATATTTAGCTAACATAAACAAACTGGATGGTTTGCCCACTTGAGAGCATGCCACGCATAATTGTCCAAGTGAAAAACATGGTGTGCTCAAATCTAAGCCACAAACAGACATAGTTTGGCCTTGAGACTTATTGATAGTCATTTCATAAAAAATTTTGTCCAAAAAAATAAATAAATAAATAAAGGATGAAAATCTGACACTTTCAGATTTTAAATACGCACTATATATTAAAATCGTATCATAATTTATGCATCGTCCCTATTTTTCTTTTCTTATTCCATTAAGTTGGAAAGTGTATCATTATTCATGACTGTGCTGTATTTTTCTTTGTTTCTTAAAACCCATCTTTGGAATCGAAATCTATCTTAAAATGACCTACCAAAACTATTTTACAATCTTTGAAAAGTATATTACAACTATACTTCATCGTTATATATATTGTTTCGAATGTGCATCATAATCCATGAGTGTACCGTGTTTGTCTTTCTTGGGTTGTGTGATTCCTAGTTTAACACCCCGTCACTCGCTAAGGTGGGGATAATTAAACATATGCAGTAGGGTGGTCACAAGAAATCAACTTTCGAATTTTTGGGGCGACATCCCCCCAAAAAAGTTGCCAATAGGCTCAAAAAAGTTTCAGCTCATTTGCATAATAGTAACCCGTGCCGCATTGAAGTTAAAGTTTAGAAAAATCACAGTTTTTTGCAAAAAAGTAGTCTTTCCATCATAAAATGGATAAAATCGAGGCTAGAAACATGATGTTGTTCTCGTTTCAGAAGAAAACTTCCTGCTTTGATGAGTCACACATCACTTTTATGTAAAAACTTACAGATTTAACCCTCCAAGCAGTTGTGATATCAAATCCCGTCCACTTTATTCCAGTTTTCACTGCAATACATCTATAATAATAATCATTTGTAACACTGAGCTATGATAAAATATGTTTGATATTTAAGCTTGTATGTAATTTAGAAGCCTTTTTTTAAGTAATTACAAATCTTCCTGTTTTGTTATTTTTTTTTTTTTTTTTAATAATTTAAAAATTGCATGAAAATTTTACCATGAAAACAACTTTAGATTATTTGCCCATTTCCAAAATGCTCAGAGGGTAACATTGGGATCATATCTAGCCCTAAAAAAAGCATATATCTATGCTTTTTTCAGGACTAGATACAATCTGAATCCTAAAAGTTGGCTTTTTTATGAAAGTTCAAAAAATTATATTTCATCTTTCCTCCATTTGTTTTTCTTCGTTTTTCTTTCTTTTTTGTGTACAAAATAAAGGTTGTAATTTTAAAAAATCTGAAATTTAAAAAAAAATGAAATTTAAGTAAAAGAATTAACAGAAAATAAGGTCGAAGAAGGCATAAATTTGAGAACGACTAACATTTAGATATATTTGATTATTAAAGTTATGTATCTAAGAGGAAGCACATTATAAAGAAAATAAATTATTATTGTTTACAATTTTTTGTTAAAGTGCCAAGGCTTAGATAATATTTCTTTCAAAGAGTCTGGAAAAGATTTTCTACATTCGGATACTACCTATAGTAAAAACTGCTTTTTTTCTTCATCCTCAGTTAAACAGGATTGAATCCTGGGATTAATTTTACTCCCCTTTCATCTGAGTCATTAAAAACCTTAAAAGCTTTCAGTTTTTTTTCTTTCAAATAATACTGATTTTCACACCATACATCGGGATCAGGATTCAAAAATTGTATATTAAAATTAAATCTCTTTAAAAAAAAATTACTGTTCGAGATGAAACAAAAACGTTCGAGATGAAACAAAAACAGCCTCTTTATCAAATTTTCAGTATTCTAATAATTTTAAGTCTTGATTGGGTCTAAAGTCTGAATGGGAGTGTTGAACCATGTCTTTACGTAAATATTTATTATAAATAAACAAATGTCAGTAATACCTCCTTTTTCTAAATCTGTTAATGAGATCTGATGTCTGAAAAGAAGTATTTTGAGACAATAAATTGCCTTAGACATCCACTTGGCATAATGAATAGCACCAGGTACTCTGAAAAAAATGTCTATTTGGGGAGACTCCTACAAAAATTAAACAATGTTGGGTTAATTCTTTATAGTTATCCATGAGCTGTTGATTTCTTAAATGTTCTGCAAGAAAATTTGAAATTTCTTCCAAATTTTGCGTTCTTTATGTAATAGTTTCATCTTCAATAGCAGTTTTGTACTTTGTCTTGTCTAACTTAGGCCACCCAACCTGAAATTTTTAAAAAGTATCTGGATGAGCAGTAGCTTTGCCTACTTTCCCCTAAGGCAACAAGTGGTATCAAAACACATTGCCTGAATTTTACCAACTGCCTTCCATTCTTCAACTGCTGTAAATACAGCTTTTGCCTAAGAGTTATTCTCATATTATTTTCAAGCTGAGGAACTCCTATTAACTGTTCTTCATCACCACAGCTAATTAAAATCGCTATTCTCTCTACAGTTTCTTTATTCAAAATATGAGGAAGCATTTTTCCATCCCTGTGAACAACAGCACCCTCTAAATCAGAATTTTAAAATCTGCTTTTGATGAGATCAAAACTTTGTTTTTGAAATTCTTGTCTTCGGAGTCTTATTGCACGTCAAGGACCCTGCACCGGAAAGATATTATGTGTTAGTGTTGAACCACTTTTACGTTATACTAGTATGTAAATCATAACGATAATATGGGAGCTAGGGGAGGCATAGCCGTTCCTTGCCCATACGTATGGGCACCCATGTCCATTCTAAAAGTAAATAATAACAGACAACGAAATTAGCATTGTAATAAAGAAAATTTGATAGGTTTGTCCTAGATGTGCTTTAACTGAAATACAAATCAAGATCTTTCTTCTGAAGCACAGAAATGCATATCAAATAAATAAAAATATTTCACGAATTGTAGTTTAAGTTATGAAAATTCTAATTTGTTTTTTGATGCAAATAATACAAAAGACGATTAAAATTACTTAAAATTCTTAATTTATCTTTTTTTCACTAATTTTACAAAAATGCAGATTTTGGTGGTACGATTCACAAACTGACCTAAAAAACACTGAATGTCATTAAATATTGGTTTTGTTGAGAGTAAAAGTTCAAAGCAACAATATTTTTATGAAATAAAATAAGAACCAGGTCTGTAGAGCAAATAGTTTATACTAAATGAAGGAAAAGCTAGATATTTTTGGCAAAATCATAATTTTTCAAGAATTTAACCTCGATGCGGCACGGGTTAATATTATACAATTGAGCTAAAACTTTGCCAATCTCATTTTCTAGTCAATTGGCAACTTTTAGGGGGGTGCCCCCAAAAATAACATTAAAAGAATTTTCCCCTATATAACTTGTGACCACCCTAATATGCAGTTACCATGGCGATTTTTTGTATTTATGTGGCAACTTTAATTTAGAATATAAATGGCAATTTGGAACAACAATCAAGTACAGCATTCCATTACTTATTTATTTATTTTGGGTTGCCAATTAATGTAATTTTAATCATTAAGTGTCTTTAAATTCCTTAACTGGTGTGTTTATCGCTAATTTTTTTACTTTAGTTTTCTTCAGTCCTTTTGAGAATGTTGAAACGGTACTTACGTATTATCCCAGCGGTCACTTCTGCCAAACTACTTTTTCATCATCAAATTCGCTAGTAAACTGTCGCCAATCGTATTCAAAACCATCCACAATTTCATGTTCCCGGCATTTATCTTGGTGAAAAATTGCTTGTCTTGGCAGACTGCCAGGATAATACGTAAGCACCATTGAAACTTGTGCATAACTCCCAGAGACCCATGACTGCAAAGCTCGCCAAAGTACGGGATTTTTTAGGTTAGCGAGAGTGGGGACGTTAAAATAGACATTAACTCTTTCTTGTACCATTAAACACATCTTTGGAATCGAAATCTATCTTAAAATCGCCTACTGAAACTGTTTTACAATCTTCGCCAGGCATATTCATTAGGGTGGTGCAAAAAACAATTTATTTTGAAATTCGAAACGTCACCATGTGCAATAGTTGCGATTTTGATAGTAAAATTAAACCCTGAAATTTCGATGAAATTGTTTAATATCTTAGGCCTCCTCAAGATCCACAAATTTTGGAAATTATAGGAAAAAATGCTTTAAAATCACCTGTTCTTTTCATTAAAAAATAATAAAAATATGAAATGTCACCAGGTTATTTATTTGCACTTTTGAGTATATAAACATTTGTAAAAAGCTAACAGATGTAAAATTAATTCTTGGGTCTCCCCAAATCCCTTAAAGTTTGCCATTTTTACTCCAAAAATAGCCCGATAAATTGGATAAACAAACTCGTCTACATCCACTTCATTACCAGCATGAGCTTGATATTAACAAATCTCACCCTCTCACATACTTTTTGTAAACATCGTCCTGATTTTCAGCTTGCATTCTTCTTTAAATTATTAATGATTAAAGGGAAAGGGGCGAAAGAGGGTGACTGCTCCCCCCCCCTTTTCGAGGAAAAAGAAATTAATGTAAAAGATTCTATTTTACTTCCATAAAATGGATGTATATGTGAATCTTCTAACTAACTGCCTCCACCGACAAACTAACCTCCTCCCCGGCAAACTTGCATTAATCCGCCATTGTCTGGTCACAAGATCATAGCTTTCTTTTTTGATGTAAGAAGGGCTGAAACTCTTACAATTACGAAAATGGATGATAGCAAGTGGCACAAGAGAAAAGTGTGGGAGGAGCATATTATACTAGTTGAAGAACCCGGTTCTGTCTATTTGGGACATTTTGCACTGAAGAGCAAGAGTTCAAAGGACATTTTCAATGGTATCTTCAACTTATTAAATGAGAAAGCTTTTAATTTATGAGAATTAGCCTTTATTGGAAGTGACTAATACCGGTGTAAATGCAAGTGTAATTAGATGCCTTGAAGAAAAGTAAATAAAAAACTTTGTAAAAAACACACATAAGATGCTACAGGTAAGTCTTCTTACCTATAACATCTTATGTGTGTTTTTTACAAAGTTTTTTATTTACTTTATTGTTTAACACCAGTATTTTGAGTGTTTTTTCCGCCTTGAAGAAAAGCTCAATTCTCCCGTGCACTGGAGAAATATGTCAGTTTCATTTTTACAAACTGCCTTTATGCCACCTTACAGAAGCAGTCGATGGGAAAACATCAAGACCAAGCGCATTCAGTGGATTGATTGGTAAGTCCCTGAACACGTGCACTAACCTTCTTATTATTTCCAGAAAAATGAATTTTCGTTTAAGTCCTATATTGACTTTGGAGATCTTAGCACTGATCAAGTTGTATTTGTGGGAAATTTGTAAGGCTGTTTCTTCTGGTTATTGCCCACAAGATCTAGCAAATAAAGACCCTGGAAAACTTTCCCATTCTCGCTGGTTATTGTTTGCAAATCGCATTTTGTGTTTGTATTTTGGAACATCTTATCCAACACCATAACTTATTGTATTAGCCACATTCGTAATGAAAGTGGCTGGATATCAAATTGTAAGCTAAAGTTCAATTGTAAGCTAAGTAAAGGGTTCCATTTGGGGGGGGGGCTGCAGCCCCCTCCCCTCTTTTGGCTACGTCCCTGGTGTAGTTACAGGAATTGCTGAAGTCTGATAAGCATACAAGCTCTTGCTATAAATTTCTAAAAATACCCTGCCATTCCCAAGCTGTTGAGAGGATGATTAGGATTGTGACAGAATCTGCTCTTCATGTGTGTGGCCTCCATGCAAGAGATGGATTCATCCAAGCAAAAACATTCGATAGGAAGCTAATGCCGTGTTTTGAAAAAAAGTCTGATTTCCGAGTAAAAAAACCTACTCCTTACACGAGAAGGTAAGACTAGTAGCTTTTTTATTTACATATCTTTGCATACCATTTTCAGTGAAAAACAAACTTCAAGGAATTTGGGAGGCCTAAGAATTAATTTTACATTGGCTAGCTTTTTACAAATGTTTATATACTCAAAAGTGCAAATAAATAGCCTGGTGACATTTAATATTTTTATTACTTATTTGATGAAAAGAGCAGTTGATTTTAAAGCCTTTTTTCCTATAATTTTCAAAATTCGTGGATCTTGAGGAGGCCTAAGATATTAAGCAATTTCATCCAAACTTCAGGGTTTAATTTTACTATCAAAATCGCAACTATTGCACATGGTGATGTTTCAAATTAAAAAAAAAAAATTGTTTTTTGTACCACCCTAATATTCATCCTATAGGCATATTCCAACTTTAGCACAAAGACATTTTAAATACTGTTTGGAATGGGCATCATAATCCATGAGTGTACCATGTTTTCCTTTCTTGTTCCACAAAGCACTTCTTCGTAATTGAAATCTATATTGAAATCGCCTAATAAAACTGTTTTACAATATACGCCAGGCGTTTTCTAACTATAGTTGAAATATATTTATAATAAATTGTCACCTTTTGGCACTACATTTAGCGATCAATTATCAAAAATTGCAAACCTTGTGCAACTTTCAACATTTTATTAAAGCCCCCCCCCTTCACGTTATCTGGCAAACACATTTGAAAATTGACTCGACACGCTAATGTCTACACAAAAAACCAGATTGAAATTAATAGCACTCTTGTGCTAAAAATTTCGAGGTGCACTGCCCTTATGATTTAGGGGTATGAGGCATAGTTAAAAACCTATTCTCAGACCTAACAAATATACATATAAAATGTCATTAAAATTGGTTGAGCTGTTTCGGAGGAGTATGGTAACTAACACTGTGACATGAGAATTTTATATATTAGATATACTGTAAAGTAATGTCTCAATGACAAAAAATCTTAACCCAGAATACGTAAAATAGCAATATATCTTTTAATGTTTCTCTCTATTCTAAAAAAAAGTAAAGGCTGCTGCCCTAGTAGCACAACTAGTTAAAAAAACATTTAAATTACGTTGGAAATACGTTTTTTGACATTAAAAAACGTGTTTTAAATGTTTTTTGCACTAATTGTGCTACTAGGGTGGCGCTGTCAAAGCTTGTTGGCCTATCTCCTCCTAAACCGTGGGGATTTAAGTTTCAACTAAGGTGCCCACAGATTCGAAAAATTTCGAGGAACCTGATAAGCGGACTTAAATTTCGAAAATCGAATTATTTTAGAAGATATTAATAAAAAACTGAAAAAATAAACAGAATGGTTGCCAGATTTGGCATAAAATCATTCATTCCTTTGCAGCAAAGTGTTTCCAAGTATGTAGTATCGCGTGAAATTTACAAACATGAGTTAGAATTACGCCCATTTTACGCCAAAATAAAAACTATATGAAATAAGTAACTCAAAATGTGTTACACAAAGTTGACAATTTTCAAATAGTAAGTTCGCTTAGACAACAAGAGTTTAGAATTAGCGATTATTCGTTTTTCCAAAGCAGAATAACTAATATCTTGAAAATGAAAAATAATTCAAATGCAGATTATTTTAAAGCCAGCTCGGTCCAGTTGGATTATTTGCTGCCAGTAGAAATATTTGGCGGCGTTAACTATGCCATTATAGCAGTTATAGTACACTTTGGATATTTGCTAGCGCGACGAGATGGTATAATTCGTGGTGTTAAGTACGCCCATCTGCAAACGATTATGTAAATGAAAATATGGATAATGGTTTTCCGGTAACCTTAAATGAACAGTAATTATAGGTTGTGAGCATGTGTAAATCGCCAAATAATGAAAAGTCGCCATGGGTGGCAAGCTATCCTATCTGTTCCGTAGCTTTTATTAACTTTAAATGTACGCAAGTCGCCAAATAATGAAAAATCGCCATGGGTGGCAAATTCGCAAGGTGTACAATAGGTTTTACATTATTAAAAATACAGTTGAAACAGATGTTCTGATTTTATTACGCTTTAGGTCCTAATTAATATAACTTTTGAATGGCAACATTAAATATCATTGTGTTTCCGAGGAGTGCAAATAATTTTTCCAGCGATTATAAGCGGAGTCCGCACTCCAGGTGGAGTATACCTCAGGACCCATACAACACGGATTCCCATAACAAAATATCTTCTGTGTTATGGACGGGGTCTACTGTACTGTGAAGTTTAAATTTTTTGTGTACCAATGAACATGCAAGAACTGAGCAATGTGTAGCTCAGTAACATTCTATCTGATCCAATCTTCGGGTTTTGTCTGTTGAAATTATGTCTTTTTTACGAATAAGCCTTATTAGGGGCCGAATGCCTCATACGAAAAGTGAGTTTAGAGAGTCTGGGGGCCTTGGCCCCTAGTATAATACAAAATAAATTTGTTGAATAAAACATCAATTGATGATGTTCTACAATTTAGCTTACTTTAGGATTACAAGTCGAACCATTTTTTAAATTGGAGCCTGCTGGAGCATCTGCAACTACAAACGAAGCTTTTCCTGAAGAAGCTATATAACTGAATATTGGGTTAAGAAAAAATACACAATTATGCAGCTTGAATATTCTTGTCAATAAAAGTTAATGAAAGTCTGTATAAAATGATAGCCAGAATTTTATACAATTAACATTATTATTACAAACTATTACCACCTGTGTTAATATTATAACAAATTAATATTAACACAGGTGGATGGCAGAAGAACAACATTACTTAATTTTCCACTCATACAAATTTACTTCCATATATACTTTTCAATACAGTGAATATTTTCATTATACAGTCCATTTTCACTACAAAACAAATTCTTTCTAGTGCAATATTTCATTATAACAGTAACATAATTCCTATCAAACTTTTTTTGTGTGTGTGATATTTATATTATCTCTATAAGGATAGTTGTTTTATCTGGATCCACCACAAAATGGCAACTTTCGGAGGTTTTTGGCCTTCAAAAGAACAGAAAATAGAAATAATCACACATAATAGAAAAGATTTAAATTTGCTGTAGTACTTTTCTTTTCCAATGTGATCTAAATTTATTTATAATAATCAACACATTTTGTTGTCTTTAGAAACCAAAATGTGAATTGACATTTTATTTGTCAATCGAGATTTTAATCAAACAAAAAATGTAATATATCCTTACTTTTTAATTCTTAATTCTGCTAATAATTCAGCTGTTTTCCTTGATTTAAACAATTTAACTTTAGCAAATAACTTTTTGCATATTAATATTAATAACTGAATAATAAAAGCCGTTGCTTTCACAGTTATGGGATTGACCCATTTCTCGCGGTACATCTGCAGCCTTGTTGAAATTTTGATAAAAATGACATTTTTATGTCTAACTAAAAGCAAAAACTTTGTACAGTTCAAAAGATCCTGTTACAAAAATTATCAATTACTGTCGAAAAATCCTGTTAAAAAATTAGCCTTTTTTTAAACTTGCAGCTACTTTCAACTCTAAACATCTAATGGGATATCACACCTTGAAAAAGTAATTAGAGAAGCCAACGACACGATTCATTCCTTGATTCTTTGAGAAAAAAAAATCACGGAACGTAATCTCTGGCATAATTCCTATCAAATCGATTATGTGACATCACAGAGACTCCACCTGTTTTTTGCCAGTCCTGAAGATGACTGCAGGTGAAGCAGCTGAAAGCGCTTGACTGTAAACACTTGGTGTAAACCCTTGCATGACTGTAAACAGTTGCATTTTTAATGGATTTTAAGCTTTTAACGACTTCTAACTAATGATTGAGAATATTTCCATTAACCGAGTTAGAAAAGCAGTCCCAAGAAAGACGAATCCCGAACTGATATTTACTATGGAATTGAAGCCAGTAATGTCAGATTAAGATCCCATAATGATGTAAAAACTTACTGCAATAAACACAGAATTAAATATGAACCAGAAATGTTTTGTTTTAAAAGTAAAAATACATACTCGGGCGTTATTCAAGATGAAGCTAATGTTTCAGATTCCTGACTAGAAGAAATTTAAATACCAAATAATTTCTTTCAGGCAATTAAATCTCCTGAAGCTGAGAAGTGGATGCAAGCTGTGAATGACGAGTTGGATGTAATGAATAAAAGGAAAGTATGGGAATTGGTTCCAAAACCTGAAAATAAGAAAATCATTGGAAACCATTGGGTATATACAGTAAAAAGAGACTCTGCTGGAAAAATTGTGCGGTTTAAGTCAAGACTCGTCGACCAGAGTTTTGGGCAAAGAGGGGAAACTTACAATCAAGTTTTTAGTCCTGTTGTTAATTTTATTGTAATTCATTTCTTTTTCTCGTTACTAGTAGGTCATTATAAATGGAACCACTCTCAAGCCAGCGTAACTTTAGCCTACTTGTATGCTCCGATTGAAGAAGAAATTTATATGCTCCAACCTCAAGGTTTCAAAGAGGAAGGTAAGAAAGATCTTGTATGTAAATTAAACAAAACGCAATATGGTTTGAAGCAAAGCGGAAGAGAATGGTTTAATGAGTTTCACAGAATTTTAACTGAATTACATTTTTTCAAGCTCAAGTGGACTAACTGCATTTATGTTTATAACAATCCAGTAGTTTTACTCTTATGTGTAGACGACATCGTTCTTCTAGCTAAGACAGAAAATGAAATAAACCACGTATTTAATTTATGGGAAGAAAAAATCAATCTTAAGAAATTGGGGAAAACAAGAAAACTGTTAGGTATTCAGTTTGAAGAAAATGAAAATGGCTTATTTATATATTAAGAGGAATATGTAAACAAAATTTAAGATCACTTTAAAAGTTTTAATATACCCATTTCATCCCTCCTAATGGCTCCTGGTATCGTAATGTCCAAGTAATGCTACAGAAGTTAAAGAAGTGGAAAAATTTTTGTATCGCAGCATCTTAGGATGTTTGCTGTTCCTTACAAGCAGGGCTCGTCCAGATATTTCATATGCAGTAAATGTTTTATCACAATTTCAATCTAATCCCGGATATAGTCATTTTAACCAACTAATAAAATTACTTGGCTATGTTAAATCTACTTCACAACTCAAATTAAAATTATATAAATCAAATTTCCATAAATTGCTATTCAGACACAGATTTTGCATCAAACAGAGATGATAAAGTATCGATAGGAGGATATATTTTAATGCTGAATCAAGCCCCCATATCCTGGCATACGTTTAAACAGAAGTGTGTCGTCTTATCCTCAATGGAGTCAGAGTTCATTGCCCTAACAGAAGCCTCTAAAGAACTGCTGTGGATACAAAGAATTTATAATGTGCTAATAATTTAAAATTACTTCTGAAAGATCTGGATCAAGTTACTCTTTTTTGTGACAATACTGCAGCCATAGATTTTTAGTAACTCGCTCTTTGAAAATAATCGTACAAAGCACATCCACGTAAAATATCACTTTTTAAGAAGCTTAGTAACTGAGAAATTATTCATCTTAAAATATATAAAAACGAAGAACAACCCAGCAGATATTTTCACAAAACCTCTTCCAAGGACTGGACTTACAACATTTAATGAAAGACTTTTTTGTTCAGTATGAAAGTCCTACTTCTGGTAAAGGGAATCTAGGCAAAATTTTTGAAAAGTTGCTTTTGATTTTCTTTTTTGAAAAATTTCAAAGTCCTACCTCCGCTAAAGGGAATCTAGTCAAAAATTTCAGAAATGTCAATTTCGACTTTTTTTATTTGTGAAGAACAAAATTTTTCTTTGTAAAGACTTTCTTTTTATGAAATAAGGGGGGGGAAGGAAATTTTCTTGAAATCTTTCTGTAAAGAGAAAGAAACAAACAAACAAAAAAAACATTGGTAAAAAAAATGTACTCTTTTAACGGTGACTCGTCACCATCTTTTTTCAGATATTTTCACAAAACCTCTTCCAAGGACTGGACTTACAACATTTAATGAAAGACTTTTTTGTTCAGTATGAAAGTCCTACTTCTGGTAAAGGGAATCTAGGCAAAATTTTTGAAAAGTTGCTTTTGATTTTCTTTTTTGAAAAATTTCAAAGTCCTACCTCCGCTAAAGGGAATCTAGGCAAAAATTTCAGAAATGTCAATTTCGACTTTTTTTATTTGTGAAGAACAAAATTTTTCTTTGTAAAGACTTTCTTTTTATGAAATAAGGGGGGGGGAAGGAAATTTTCTTGAAATCTTTCTGTAAAGAGAAAGAAAGAAACAAACAAAAAAAACATTGGTAAAAAAAATGTACTCTTTTAACGGTGACTCGTCACCATCTTTTTTCATTGTTTGATTCTTTACTTTTAGAGAAGTGAGGAATAAAGTTCCTCACGGAGTATATTGTTCTGGGGTCAAGACCCTTTTTCGCTCATTCAAGCAGCCACTGTTACGTCTCATGAGGTCAAAATGTAATTTGCCAGAGAATGTGGTGGAGAAGGTGGATTGTTCTCAGACGGTATATTTTCGTCTTTTGTCACAGGAGATGTTATTGTTTTTAATTTTGTGAGTCTCAGTATGTTGAATGGAAGCTCCTTTATGCCCACCTTGCTCTGTGAATGTAAATGACCCAAACAAATTTTTTCTATTTTTATCTTTCTTTACTTAAAAGTTGTGCTTTCTTTTTTTTTTTTTTTCTTTTAGGTGCAGGCCCCCCGAAAGAGAAACAAAAATTAAAAAATGTAAGCTTGTTTTTCATTGAAAAATGAATGAAAAGAAAAATGTGCTTAATTGCAGTGTGTGAATTTTTTGAAAAGTGTATTTTTTGACTACATTTTTTTTGACTGGCCAGTCGAACTTTGTAATTATATGTATTGTATACTAACCCTCTGTGCTTATTGCTACTTGAATAACTTGTCTTTTGTTCTTTTCAGAGGCAAAAGTACTAATTCTCTTGTTGGAAAAAAAAAAATGTTTTTAAACTTGTTTGAAGCAATTTTTTTTGCCATGTCATGGAAGGCGGGCCATTGTTACGAAAATTGACTGTAAACCTTACCTTAAAGGTTCCATGACATGTGGTTGTTGTCTCTTTACTATAAAAAGATGCTGGGTAATTTAATTTTAATTATCTGCCTCAATCTAAAGCCATTTCTGGCTTTTATTATTTTTCTTAATTAAACTTTGTACTTAACGTTGTTATACGTTCTTTTAATATTAAAGCTTCAAACAAGCACGTATTTACTAGTAAAATGTTTTGCGTCATACACGTGTACTATGTGTTTTCATGTTTGGCTACTAGAGGTGCTGTATTCCAGTGATTTGCTGCGGAGCTATTTTTCTTTTCACGCCACAGATTCGCAGAAGTCCGTGATGCAGTTGCCCGATTGGATGAGAGTATTTAAATACCACCGCTCGCCATGATTTTCGGAGAGAGCGAGAGAGACAGAGACAGCCGCTACCTCTACTGCCCCAGAAGCAACCTTTGATGTTGTTCACGTGGACCCTGCCTGTCACTATCAATAATGGAACTTGGTTTTCTGCTTTTAAAGAGTAAATGCGACGTTGCCGACATCATATAAAAAGAAAGCTAAATCATTTGTGGATATAGATTGGCGATATATATAATGTTGTTATTTTTTGCTTTAAATTTGTCTGTTCACCTTCATCTGTAAAAATCTTCATACATCATCGCTCAACAATAAAAGAAGTATAAAGGTAAAAAGTTTTTGTCATCTTTTATATCTGGCAAGCCCTCAATTCATTTTAACAAGAATTCATTAGCTTTCACTGCTATAGAAATTCTGCTAAGAACTTTTTAGTATTCCAAACAGAGGAGCTATTTAGACTCGCTTTGTGACAGGGCATTAGAGTTGAAGAATTTGCAAAGTTCCTGCATTTTTTAAATTTCTAATGTCATTGTTTAACTGCTGTGAAAGATACCCCAGTTGGTTGAGGGAGTTAATTTCAATATTTCACACAATAGTTTTCAAACGGTATCATAATTAAACTTTGCTTTATACAGGACTGCTAGGAGGAACGTAATCCAACGTTAAAATGCATATGTTAGAAAACATATATGCCTACGCCATAATTAAATGCCAAAAATAAAAAAGCAAATTGAAAATTTTTAATACACTTTAAAACAAACTTTGTAACTTTTAAAATGAAGAAGATTTACAGCTGCGTTACAATATTTCAATTTTGAAATAAGCAACGCATTAAGATACCACTTATAATAATAGTAATCGTGAATTCCTTAGTTTATTTCTACAGTAAGATTTAATCAAAATATTGTCTCCCTGTGTTAAAAAAAGAGCAGGAATAAATGTGTTAAAGTTGTGGCATAATTTTTACGTATCTTAAAGCAACTGATGTCACAGATCCTCACTTGCGAATTGAAAATACGAACAGTGCCCCATTAAAAATTCCTATGGATAGGTTGAAAAACCTTTCTTCTAATCCTTTTTGTGGCAACAACCCAACATAAATTCTCGTGCCATGATTTATTAATGCAATGGCTTAAGCTCTCAGCTTTGATGCTATTAAATTCTAAACATTATGTTACATTAAAATTTATAAAAAATCACCTAATTTAACAATCTTTTCGTTTTCATTCTAAAAGAGGGCGAAACGTCTGTTTTATCATTTGCCAAAATATCAAAAAGTTATGACGGATAGAATTCAAGATGGGACAGTTTTAAAATTATTTTATGAAAAAAAAATTTCAAATGTCTCCTTTAAATAAAAAATTCCTCAAAATCTGCAAATTATGTTACATATTCAGAAAAAACTGTTTTTAAAAGAAAACTTTCTCCTCTATCCAATGACGCAAATGTCATTTTGCTGCGAGCGTAATTACCGCCATTATTACGAATTATGTGAGAAAAAATGCAAAAAATCACATAAAACATAAAATAAAAAAATCTCGATGCCAAATTTTGAAAAAATTGCTTCAAGGTGCACTACTTCATGCCTAAAACTTCCTGTGAACCAAATTTGGTGTTTCTACATGTAGCCGTTTGTAACGCCACCCACACACACAGACTGACATCTTTCATAATAAGTAGATATCTGTATATATACAGGGTGAATTCGACATAATCTGCCGAACGAAAATGGGTGAAAAAGCAGCCCATGTGGAACATAAAACACCCTAGAAACCCTGTCCTACCTCTAACCGTTTCCGAGTTATGGTGGATAGAAGAAATTCTGTATTTTGTTATACTGTCTGAAAAAAACAAATTTGTGAGGTTTCTGAAAAACCTATGATCAAAATAAGCACACATTTAGAAAGAGCAGAAAAAATACTATGAGGTGGCACCATTTACATCAGGATATCTCTATTTTATGAGGAACAACAAGCTCTGAAACATTGGCAAAGTTAAAATTTGAATTTTAGCCGAAAACTGTAATCGGCGATTCGGCAAACACCCTTTTAGCTACAAGTGGTCAAATGTCCCAAAAACTGGTCCATTTCACAAGCTTTAGAATGAGCGCACAATAAAGCACATTGGTGTGCTAGATCAGGAGAAATGTAATTTTTTGTTTGCAATACATCACTGAAATTGGCGTTCATCGAATAAGGAGATTCACAGGGGCCACGGTCTTTCCTGTTTTTAATATCATGTTCGGCTTGAGCTTGCTGTTTTGTCAGATGCAAAGACGAAACCTATAAAGCCAAGCAAGAAAAGTAGCATTTTATTAAGTTTAGATATACAGCAATGGAAACAAAAGAAGTATGGCGTTTCCATGTCTTTCACAAAGGGATATGCAAAGAAATTACCAATGCGTACCTTAAATGTACTAGAATGATGAAAACACACACTATGCTTATGTAGTTAGTAACAGATTTGTATGCATTTAATTTACCCAGTATCTAGTATTCGTTTGGGGAATTCGTCGAATGCCTTATTAAGCAAACGCTGATTTCGGTGATGTATTGCAGACAAAAAATTACATTTCTCCTGATCTAGAACACCAATATGCTTTATTGTGGGCTCATTTTAAAGCTTGTGGAATGGACCACTTTTGGGGACATTAGACTGCTTGTAGCTAAGAGGGTGTTTGCGGAATCACCGGTTTCAGTTTTTGGCTACAATTCGAATTTTAACTTCGCCAATGTTATCAGCTCCTCATAAAGTAGAGATAGCCTGATGTAAATGGTGCCACCTCATTGGATTTTTTCTGCTCTTTCTAAATATGCACTTATTTTGAACGTAAGTCTTTCAGAAACCTCACAAATTTGGTTTTTTTCAGACAGTATAACAAAAAAAAGAATTTCCTTCTATCCACCATAACTCGGAACGGTTTGAGATAGGACAGGGTTTCTAGGGTGTTTTATGCTCCACATGGGCTGCTCTTTCACCCATTTTCATTTGGCAGATTGACCCTGTCCATATATAAATTAGTTATTCTCGTAAATCTCAAACTTTAAGTTATTCATATCATATTAATAATCTTCCCTTATTTCGTTCGGATTCCATAACTGATTTGGGCGTTGTTTTTGACAGGAAACTTGAATTTTCAATCCATATCAATAGCATTATCTCTAAAGCTTACAAAAAACTTGGTTTTCTTAAGTGCAAAACTAAAGAATTTTCTAACCTTCATGCATTAAAAATCTTATACTTTAGTTTGATACGCTCTAACCTTGAATATTGTAGTCTTATTTGGGATCCGTATTATAAAAATAAAATGAAAATTCTTGAGCGGGTGCAGACTCAGTTTACTCGTTATTTATATTACAAAAGTAATCCTATTTACATTCCGAATATTTCTTCATCTTACTTGAGAAGTATTTTTGGTCTTCCTAGTTTAAGTTCTCGTCGTGATCTATTTTGTTTATTATTTTTTTTATAAAGTTGTCAATAATATGGTAGACTGCAGTGATATTCTTCAAAGTATTTGTGTAAACGTACCGAACAGGTCTCTTCGTAATAGCCATTTATTTGTGGATCCAATTATAAAATATAATTACATATACTTTTCGTTATATAAATTTTATAAAATTTGTAATCAGTTTTCTTTGGATTTGGATATTTTTAACATGTCTTTTAAATTCTTTAGAGTTAAGTGTTTTGAACTTTTGCAGTCATGACTGGTATTTATTTTATCTCTGTATTTTATCTTTTTTAATTTTGTCTTTTGTAATTTGTCCTTTTATGCATCACTGTAAATGGATTTCAATCTGTAGTGTGCATTTCTTTTATGAAATAAATAAATAAATAAAAATAAAATTATTATTGGCCAGCTTATTAGATTTTTTTTTTTTTTTAAATGTAGCAATAGATTTTTTTTTTTTTTAAATGTAGCAATAATTAAATTACCATCTACACCTTTTTTCTGTCAAATTATTTTACAATAATGGTTTTCCATTAAGTTTTATTTATTTTTATATTAAAACCTCAAAAATAATCTCGACCCATGGCATTGAACAACTTTTTCAAGCATTGTAACTTTGTTTAAATGACAGATACCCATTGCCACATGAAATGCACTTATGAAAGCCTGTGTTAATCATTTGTACATACTAATTTTATGGGAAGCTGAAAAATGCAACTGGTTCTCTGCACTTATTGTACTGGTCGATGGATATGTTGTCTGCTTAAAAAGATTTTTGTTTTGTTATTGTTACTGTTTTAGGTGTATGTACTTCAGTTGGACATCGTAAGTTCAGTATTCTTGTATTTCCTGTATTCTAATTGTTCCTTTCTGACTCTATAGGTCAGGGAGTATTGGTGTCTGGAACATTCAAAATAACTTGTAATTTTAATAAATTCATATGCTATAATGCAGCTTTACTGCTTATTCTGTTTTTGAAGGAACAATATGCATGTCTTTGTAGATGTAACACATGAATTCTCTGGCAAGAAGTCAGAAACCTATAGTAAAAATGTTATTCCTCAAGAGGCTTGGCAGTTTATAAAAATTTATCTTGTTAGTTAATTATATTTTTACAGACATGGACTCTCTGGTGTTTATAACAAATTTTGCTTACTAATGCATTGAACTAAAATTAAAATAATAGTTTTCATTAATTCTTCTAGGTAACACCTCCATGAATAGAAAATAACATTTACTTTGGTAAGTTAATTACTTTCTATTTCCATTTAGCTATAATCAGAACTGACATCAAAATTCATATAGTCATACTCTACTTAAATATGTATAATAAATAATCAACATAAAAGGATACAGTGCGACTGCCATCCAAAATATAAAGAAAACTAGCATTAGAAGATATGGTAGAAGAGGAAATATTAAAGAACTTATCATACAGCCGACAGCTCTGCAAGAAAAGGAAAAGAAAAAATTATAAATGTCAATTAACAATAATATCTTTTTAAAACTACAACAACTGCTGAAGTTAAACCCTGATTATCCATCATTGCATTTACTGTCTTAATTCCTTTTAACTTTTTAAACTGCTTTATATCAACAATGTTGAATAGATAGGGGAAGGGTGGGCAAAATGGAGTACTTAAGGTTATTCTGGACAATAACTCAATGACAAATAGAAATAAATAAGTAATATTTATTTCAATTTTACAATCCCTTATTAAATAGTTGTTGTTCTGCAGCATTGAAATTTGAAATAAGCTGTGTATTTTGAGATCTGTATCTCAATATATCCAAAGCAGCAAACTACCCCATCTGGCCTTAAAATGGAGTACAAACACATTTTTCATAGTACACAGTTCACATAGTATACAGTTCACATATAAACGTATCATCCTCGTCAACACTAGAGCACAAGTCATGAGTCCATTTGTTACATGCATTGCACTTGATCTACTGTTCTCGTGCTGACCTTGCATACATATTGCTACAGTACAAGCATGTAACATGTATATTATCAGGATCACTGCCTGACGATGTATCATCTGTTGGTAGAGTAGCAGCGCGATATCTTTTAGCTTGTGAACTGTCAGACATCATACATTTCTGTCGTTTTTTCTTCGTCAGAGGTCCACACATGGTCTCACCTCGAGATACTCCATTTTGCCCAACTAGCAGTCATTCAAAACAACTAGGCTTAACTAAAAAATTGCACCGAATGTCGTTCTACTTCTTGCAATTTACTTAAACAGCATCACTTTTAGAAAGTGTAAACTGTCACGTTAGTATCTGTTTGCAAACAAAACAAAAAAATATCCTAACATTACATTTAACTTAGATCAGAGTAATGAATCTTAGGCGCGTATCTCTCTGTGACACTGCAAACAGTATCCCACATGGAAAGGAAAACTAGACACATCATGCACAACCTATAGCAATGACAGAGAGATGGCAACACTTGATAAGCGAGAAAATCAAAAACGCCGTTTTGCCTTACCACTCCATTTTGCCCACCTTTTTCCTTTGTATCTCTATTCTAAAAAAAAGTAATGGCCGCTGTCAAGAAATTGTTTGGCTATCTCCTCCTAAACCATGGGGATTTGAGTTTCGACTAAGGTGTCCTTGGATTCGAAAAATTCCGAGGAACCTGATAAGCTGACAAATTTCAAAAATTGAATTATTTTAGAAGATATTAATAAAAAATTGAAAAAATAAACAAAATTGTTGCCAGATTTGGCATAAAATCATTCATTCTTTTGTAACAAAGCAATTCCAAGTACGTAGAATCGTGTGAAATTGACAAACATGAAGTAGAATCACAGCCATTTTATGCTGAATTAAAAAGTACAGTCAACTCCCGCTAATCCGCGACTCTATAATCCGCAAACGCCTGTAATCCACGATATATTTCAAATGTAAACAAACTAGTTTGTTTACATTTTGAGCGGCATTTGATTTATAATATTACTGTTATAGAAGTTATTTGATTGGCTGAATGTTATAAAGGCATTTATTAATGCTTTTCCACAGGTATTTGAAGTAAATAATTTCATATATTTGAGCATATTATCATGTAATTAAAAGTACAGAAACTTATATCCTAAGTTGCACGTGTTCAGTGAATGGATGTAAATAACGAACTCGGAAGCAATGCACCATCCGATCACATCGCTTCACTCTTTCCAGAGACGATCGTAAAAATTGACCGTTGCAATTAAAATTGGGTGAAAATATGTTTAACTTTAAACGCAAACCGCGATTTGGCAGGCTACACAGCAATTGCGCAATTTTCCGATCCCCCCCACCTCACCCTTTTGATCTTCTGTCTAGCGATTTATTATGCAACAAAACTTTCTTCACATTACTGTAGTTCTGTAGGAAGGAAAAAAGAAAAGCATGAAAAAAGAAAAGCATAAACAGACCACATGGCCTTTCTCTTTGTTTACATTTAACTGCGGGAGGAGCACCAGCAAAAATAATGAATCATCAGCGCTTGAAATGTAATGCATGTGTGTGTGTGTGAAGAGGATAACATTCTTTTCCTCTTTAAAGCTTATATAATAGCATAGAATATTTTTACATAACGAGAAAGGGAAAATTACCTTGCAAGGTCTAAAATTAATGTAATACTGAGATATCAAATATACAAATGATGCACCGCATTTCCCCCCCCCCCCTGTTTGCGAGCGACCAGTGAAATTCCTCCCTTTCTGATTGAGCTTGTTTATTTTATAATAGATAGATTTAGTTAAAAATGGTCTTTCAAAGAAATTAAAAACAACAACAACAACTGCCCTTTAAAAAAAATTGTTTGTTGAAAAATTTCCGGATTTGGGGTCCCCCTACTGTACTATTACTTTTGAAGAAGGGTTAGCTATGAGAGACAAGTCTTTAAACATTTTGCAAAAGCAATCATTTGTCAGTGACCGAGAGTTACTGACAATTAGAAGGCTTGAGGACAAAATTTCTGAAGAAAAATTAAAATCTCTTAAACAAATTACAATCACTGCAATGTTTGAAAAAATGAAAAATAAATAAAAACTTAGAGGGAATTTATTCTTTTAATTTTGTATTAGTAATTGTATTTAATATTAAAAATAGTGTTTTAGTTCAGCATCATAAATATTTTCTTTCATCAGTCCTTTAGTAAATTCTTTGTAAATTTCATTGTATTATTTATTGTATTTATATTCACATTTAATTGTGTTTTTATTCAACAGCATATGCATTTTCTTTCATCAGTTCCTATTTGTTTACAGTAAATTGACTATAATTTAAAGGGAAATTCTAAATATAAAAATGTAAACAAAAAAAATGACCTATAATCCACAAAATCCTGTAATCCGCACAACCCTTGGTCCTAGTGAATGCGGATTAGAGGGAGTTGACTGTATATGAAATAAATAATTGAAAGTGTGTTAGTATTTGAAAATTGTTAACTTTGTCTAAGTTCGCTTAAACAACAGGAGTATAGAATTAGCAATTATTCGTTTTTCCAAAACAGAATAACTAATTCTAACTGATTTTAAAAGTGCCATCTTGGCATTAGGTACGATCTGGCAAAATGGTATCTTTCCAAGCAGGGTGAATCTAAAACGGGAGTTCCAAAATGTTAGAACCCAGTATCTTGAATATGAAAAATAATTAAAATGCAGATTATTTTAAAGCCGGTTTGGTCCAGCTGGAGTATTAGCTACTAGTAGAAATATTTAGTGGCATTCACAATGCCATTATAGCAGTTATAGTACTAAAAAATACTCAGTTATAGTAGAAAAAATAATATTTGACAGCGCAGTGAGATGATATAATTTGTGGTGCTAAATATGCCAATCTGCAAAGGATTATATATATGAAAATATGGATAATGGTTTTCTTTACATGAGCAGTAATTATAGGTTGGGAGCATGTGCAAATAGCCAAATAATGAAAAGTCACCATTAGTGGCAAGCTATCCTAACTGTTTCGTAGTTTTTATCAAAGAAAACATACGAAGTACTGTTTCCTTAGAGCTAATTATTAACTATACGTATACACAAGTTGCCAAATTATGAAAAATTGCCATAATTGGGTAATATGCAAGGTGTTCCAGGGGTTTTACATAATTAAAAATAGTTCAAAGTTTAAATTTTTATGTTCCAAGGAATATGCAAGAACCAAGAAATGTGTAGCTCGGGAATATTCTACCTGATCTAACCTTTGGTTTTTGTTGAAATTATGCCTTTTTTACGAATAAGCCTTATTAGGGGCCGAATGCCTCATACGAAAAGCAAGCTTAGAGAGTCTAGGGGCCTTGGTTGATAGCATATATATATATAGGGTGTCCTAAAAACACTGACAAAGTCTTTTATTCCATAAATATTATTGATCACAGATATATTACAATAAACTTATGTCACTAATAAAGTTTCATAAAAAAAGGAACTCTTTTTACAGTTCTCTCAAAATGTATTTACTTATATATTACAAAAAAAAAAAAAAAAAAAAAACTGAGTGATACCAGGGTATCTACCAAATTTCTGAAAGTCAATTTCCGGACTTTTTCCTGACTTTTGGGAGGTCCCGGGAAAGAAATTACTGACCAGTGCATTTTACTTTGAGAAATTGCACAATGCCCCCTCCCTTGTCTTTATATTTGCATATTTTGTACAACTTCTGGAAATCAATTTTAACTGAAGTATACAGGATTAAGCTTTCATCCATTGAGAAACAGAAGTAGTCGCACTTTCTGATAGAATTAACTAACTGTTCTTGGAAATACGGTCCTAAGCCATAAGTTACAAAGTAAGCTAATTTGTCTTTTACACTCCCGTCACGATTGATGAGCACCCATTTTCCCATTTTCCCCTCTTATACAAACACATCGCTAGATGCTTTCGCGGTCCGAAAAATGTGTTACATTTGCTTTTGGTTTCTAGTCTGACAATTAGAGAGAAAGCGTAAAAAAAACGACACGAAACAAACAAAAAAAAAAAAAAAAAAAAAAAATGATTCATTGTGTGAATTTTCCGGACCCATTATCCAATTTCCTGGTTATTTCCAGACTTTCCGGACCCATTTTCTAATTTCCTGGCTTTTTCCAGACTTTCCGGAGCGGTAGACACCCTGGATACAATTTAATGGTGTATGTGGATGAACAAAATCTAAACTAACTGCAAAAGGGACTAGAAAAAATTCAGGATGATTCTTTATAAGCTGCACTACATACTGAAATCCATGAAAACAGAGTTCTATGAAATTTTCAGAAAAAATTTACTTAAACAAGGAACTGCACAGAAAAATTTTCAGAGTAGCACATTCTGAAAAAGCTTCTATCTTTAAGAATTTTTCAACAAGCTTTTGCAATTATACTGGCTTGTCATTTATTTTAGTGTATAGTATAAGTACAGCTTCTGAAGAGGCATTCTAAAACCTTTGATGACAGAATTAGTTTATTTGTATTTGTGTACCAAAATCATATAATTCTTTCAAAACATACCATTAAGTTGTTTGAATTCTTATGTTAATAAATTTTTTTACTCTCATTTTGGTAGTATGTGTTACGAGTTTATAAATAAGATATTAAAATGAACTGGATTTTTTTTCTTTTAAATTGAAATATATCAACTTCATAAATGCATAATTGAGGTTCTAATTTGTTATTAGAAATAATGGCCATACTTGCTAGCTTCTTTAATAAGAGCTATAGCGATGTAGATACGTTTTCGTAAGAAGAGGATCACTAGGGCGAGTATAGTAAACACCACACCAGATATTATGGCTGAAATGAAAAGTAAAATTTAAAAATATTTCTTCAATAATTATTACAGGCAATAATATGACTCAATTTAAGAAATCTATTGATTTAAAATGCAAGTAGAACTATTTTAGCAATCCTTCAGGAAAAATATTTGGCTCACAGTTTAAACAATTTTGGCATTAAATGAAAGAGCGACATCCCAAATAAACTGAAATTTTGCTTTCAATAATTTGAATAAACCATTATGAATATATAAATAAAATACATTTAATAAATGAAATAAATTACTTCAGATGTTAGAAATATTTTTGAATGTCTCCAGGGGTAAAACTTGACTACTCTCAAAAACCCTGAATATTTAAGCAAACTTTGCCTAAAGCAATATAAATCAGCCCACACCAAATGATAATGCTTAAGTATAATGCTAAGTGTACATTATAAAGAGAATTGGGTGAAATACTTCAAAAATGTACTTTCAAAACAAAATACAAAATACATTGATACAAACAAATAAAAATACACACTTCCTGAGCTGAAAAATACAAAATACATGTATTTTTAAGATACACACAAAATATTTCCACTGAAAATCTCTGTTTATTTTATTTAAATATATTTTAACATAAAAAGCAAAAGTAACTTAATTGTCGTATTAAAGAAAACCTACTATTTTCTTTTCTTTCTTTCTTTTTTTTTTTTTTTTTTTTCAAAGAATCCCTTTCAAACTTTTACCACTGTAGTAATAAGATGTGAAACAGACCATTTTTGAGAAATTGCATTGTTTCTCAAATCATATTTAAAACAGTTATTTCAACAAGAGAACTATGTATGTTAGTTTGTTTCAAGAACATTTATAAATTTCCTAAAGTGCATAAATTAAACCAAAAGTTATGCAACAGGTTTCAAAATCTAGAATGGAAATTCGATTCATCTCACCCTGTAATGCACAGCTGTTAATCTAACGGTTTGGAGTTTTGGGTGGTTTTCTACATATGTAAAATGAACATGCATTAGAACTCCTTAAAATGTCTTTTGCCCAAGCCATCTCATCCCTTATGCAGATAGCTCTTGTATAGTAGCACAATATTCAATATCCAATATCTAATCACAATATCCAATAACCCATCCCATTAATACAGAAATAATGAGTCTTAACTTTCTGTAATTTAGCAACAGTTTAAATCTTATTATATATTACACTAATGTGTGCAGCACCAAAATCAGCAATATTTCTATGTTGCAAATGGCAACAACTACATGTAAACATTAGCAGATGTTTTTTCATTTGTTATAACACTCATCGATAACTACATCAAGTTAAATTATTTGCACCTATCTTCATTAAAATAAACAAATTAATACAGGAAATATAAAAAGTAGATATGAGGTTGCTATCCTTGGCACATTTTAGCATATTTTATTGCATACTAGCTACATATCTGTTCTCCGTACGGGTAGGAAACAGATATTTTCCTTACACATATAATTTGAATTAAATAGTGATGCGGAATCACAAAAAGGGAAAAATTATTTGAATCATGACTAAAAGTAGATGTCAAAAGTGCAAATCTGAAATGATTGCAAAATGGTGACACAAAAACTATCTCAGTGTCACTGGCGACCTAAAAAGAAATATTTTAGGTATGCAGATGAAACTTTTCTCTTTTAAAATGCCTGATTTCTCCATCATATAATTCTGTTTTTTAGGTTTAATTTACAGCATTAATATATACCACATAAATAACATTACATGAT
Source organism: Cheiracanthium punctorium (assembly GCA_038373885.1). Taxonomy (NCBI): domain Eukaryota; kingdom Metazoa; phylum Arthropoda; class Arachnida; order Araneae; family Cheiracanthiidae; genus Cheiracanthium; species Cheiracanthium punctorium. Next base: position 128,491 of record JAWZYV010007211.1, read on the forward strand.
GTTGACAACATGATTTATTTTATTTTACCTTGCATTTCGTAAAGCATGGACAATGCATTAGCGCAGTTGTGTTGCAGATGACTTTATTGAATTTTACCTAAATTAACAAAACCTACATAAAACAATTAATGTACCATGTGTGCATTAAAAGGCAAAATTGCACACTGTTTCCGTGAAAATCATGTTGCTTTTAAAAATGAAAATGTTCGTGACGTAACTTCTCCTATAAAGTTTATCACCCTTACTGAACTCTTAATGCAATATCACACTTGTTACATAAAACTGATGTTGATCTCACTGTCAAATCATACTAAATAAAAAACTAATTTCATATTTTATTTTTAACAGGTTTCAGAAGACCCCTTTATAACACGGCTCTACAATGCAAATTCATAGAACATGTTGTGTTTAAAATTTTTTGGGGGCTTATGTTTTAATAATTCAATGCAGTAACCTTTTTTAATTGTATTAACTGTCAATTGGTCTAATGTTAGTAATTAATATTGAAGTTTAATTTAAGTACCTTTTGTCAGGAGATATAATGGGCTGGGTGACTCTTCTTTTTATATGTCAATAGCTTTATTCTTTAATTACTACTATTTACCCTTTTTACTTTTGGTTTTCCTAAATAATTACCCTTTCTACTTTAAATTAATTTTGCCTTGTTTTCCCTCTCTCCGGAGGTGTAAATTTAATTGTCTTGTAACTTCTGCCGATTCTCTGGTAACTATTACGTTTTTCTCAATAGCCTTGCTTCCTTTCTGCAATAATATTTTCCATCTTTTGTTTAAGTCCGGTTTTTAATTATTTTTACCCACTTCCGATTTAAATTCAACTCCTAATTTTACCCAGGGTTGTCTCGGACGATTAGCTATCTCCCGCTAAAATTTTAGGAAAATTCATAATGATTTTTAAGGCATTTTGTAGTCGTTAAGTAATTTTTTCTCATTCAAAATGGCCGCCTTGCTTCGACTTTTATCCATTTTTTCCCCTTCCTTCAGGAAGCTACTTCCCGGCCACCATTTTTTTAATCTCTTCCTCCCCCCACTGTCGGGTGTGGGGTCGAACTTTCGTGGATGAGATGGCACGCGCTGATTGGTCCCCGTGTACTTGATGACTGAAAAGTGGCCACGCGTGCTAGCAGGATGGGTCATTCTGAGAGCTGACGCGGTGAAGTTAGAGGTGTGAATCCGAGCTCTCTGCTCGAATTTTGGGGTCCAAGCTCGACGTTTTGTCGCCCCATCGTCCAACATTTTTAAGATGTAAATTCGCAGAAGTCTTAGGCCAGAGGCCAGCACGTTGATTTGATCACCTCCTTTTTTTTTTTAGCGCAATCATCCGGAGGCCTTACTTCATCTTATAACATGTTGTTTTGGTTTTTTTTTTTTTTTTTTTTTTTTTGTCATTTACCTTCTGTTTCTTCAAGTTTTGGTCACTTTGCCAAAGTAATACCGTCACCACCATTGAGTTCCCCTTCTTTTTTTTGATGAATTGGGCTTGAGGCCCCTCCTCCTGCTTGGTGGAGAGTGATTCCAGCATGGGCGCCCCGTTTAGTTCTTCTGCACCACCAGCCGTGTAAGCCCAAAGATCCTGCTCTGAGGCCATTGATTCCCGGCACGGGAGCCGCTCGTCATAAATAAAATCTCTTCCACGGAGAGACTAAGATGCCGGCTCTGGGAGCCCCCAGCGTCCGACCGACTATGACCTGAAATGCTGAGGCCAGGCTTGCCACTGGATCCGCGGGTGAGATCGTTCAGCTTTTCTCCCTCTATCTTCTTTATGCTACAACTCTCCCCGATAAGCTTGATCTCAGTGTCTTCATGCTTCAAACCTTACTTGAACTCTCTCCTTTTATAGAAGAACTTTAATGTTAAATGGGGGGGGGGGGGCAAATTTAAAACAATTTTGTAAAGCTAAATTTCTTTTTCTCTTTAAGTAATATCCTGTTATGTAACTTACCTCTAACGCCATGTTTAAATTTTTGTCAATTGATGAGTTCTGTTAAACATGTTAAAGCTATTAATCACCTTACTATTTTGGGGGTCATAATTTATGTTTTCTTTACTTGGCATACCGATATTGCTCACTGAAATTTTCTTGATTGTGAAAGTTTGCATATCTTAAATTTGTTGCACAAGGGGAAGTCATAAGAGTGTAATGTGTTTCTTTGTTTACTAATTAAGCTCATCTGTTGGATTGTAATTGAGGGGATTTAAGTAACAGGCTAGGATTTTGAGAGGGATTTCATTTGACGCCATGTGAAGGCATGGGGGAAGTGGGGACTTGTTTGTCCAAACTTTTCTTTTTGATAGGATTTTTCTTTTTTTTTTTTGTGCTGCAGCAATTCTTTTTTTTTTTTTTTTTTTTAACTTTTGTTTGGGATCCCAAACGAACTTCATAGTGTCATAGCAATTTTAAATGATTTTTTTTTTCTTTTACCAAGGATTAATTAAGGGAAACTAACTCACACTAAGATTTTTGTGCATAATTACTTTGTGCTGTAATACCCCTGCCGAGTAAATTTTTCCTCATTATTTTAATGATGTGAGGCTGCCAGTTGCTTACCTTTTTGTTGTTAAATAAAATGTATTTGGTGATCAATTTAATGTCTCTGTGTTTATTTCACTACTCTTCACTCACACATACCCAGCAAGGGTGACAACTTTGGGTTATCTTCTTTTTTAGCAATCACAACGCAATGATTTTTCTTCCGAAATTTCTTTCACTTAAAGCTTAATTTTCTCACGACTGTGGTAAATACCACAAACAAAGTGAAAAAATTGCGATTGTTTTCCTGTAACATGCTAAAAGAGACTCGTACAGCACGGTAAAATGAGACAGATGTTCTGATATTATGATGCTTTAGCTACTGTAATTAACATAACTTTTGAATGACAACAACAAACACAGTGGTGCTACAAAGGTTTAGACCTTTCATATCACTTTTTGTATCAGAAAAAATTGCCTTTCGTATCAGTTTTGCAGACTTTTGTATCGCAAAAAACTACTTTTGTATAAGTCTCAGACTTTTGTATCAAAAATATCCACTTTTGCATCAGTTTTGCAAATTTCTGTGTTAGAAAGAAATTCTATATTTATCAATTTTGCAGACTTTTGTATAGCTTATATATTATGTAAATCCCCCCTCACCCCCCCCCCTTCTAAAAAAAGTTAAAAAGAAAAATATTGTTATTAGTAAAGCTGATTATATATTTTTTAACAATTTCAAATCAGTGTTATACTGGTATTTCAAATTGTTTCATTAATGGGCTGTATTTTAAAGTATTGATATTAGCATTATACTACCAATTACAAAATGCTTTCTAATGAAATGCAGTTATTTTTACGTAATATATCTTATAAGTGGCCACATTTAAAAAATATTATGGTGATGCTGTATATTAAAAAACAGTGGTGTTCTTTCAAAATTCAAATGTCAAGGGACATGCAATTTTTTCCCATTTAAAGAGCAGCAAGAGCCTTTTGAAATTATAAATGCAGATAAAACAAATGTAACACATGAATATCTTTCAAACTTGATTTATGCAAAGGTGTATTACGATTTAAAAAAGAACCTTACTTATTTGCAAAATAAAATCATATCTTTCATAATTATACATTTCAACAAAGCACAGTTTTTAAAAAGATCTCTACATTTTTTACCTATCCATTACCTTTTGCTTTCTACAGTAAAATTATTTTGATTGTAATGAAAGTTTAAATAAAGCATATATAAAGAAAATTATGTCATCTCATTATTTCCTTAATTAGAAATTAATAACTTCCATAAGTCCAGGTTAACTTAATTTCAATGTCCTTAAAAATTTCTCTAGTGATAGTAAAAATAAATTCTGTATCACAAGCCACTTTTTCCACTTCTTACTTTATGAGATTGTTTTGCTTTTATAAGACTGTAAAAGATTCAAGATAATCATTGTGTCATTCTAATGGAGAGGGAAGTTTTAATTTATTTACTTACTTATTTACCTCTAGATCTGAAGAGATGCATCAATATTTTATACCAAAAAAATGTATATAACTTTAAAAATCAATTTTAAAATTCAACAAAAAAAATTTAATGTTATAATCATTTACTTGCATAAGTTTTTAATCACACACTATTTCTTATAATAATGAAAGAACAAGCAAACAGAAAAACTAACCAAATGCAAGCCATGTTTTTCTCAAAGCCAAATAGCTTTTTAAATTGATAGTGATCCTGAATTTGTCATCTGCACCTGGGGTTCCTTTTAGACTCATGTACATATGAGTGCTGTAGTAACAAGCTGGGAAATAAAGAAACAATTCTACTTTATTATATTGGGTACAAGCACAAACATATGAACAGATTAATTAAGTTCGATCAAACTAATGTATTCAAGATAAAGTTAGTTTGATACTCAGTGATTTACTTTACAGCTTACACTAGTAACACATAGGCTAACCTGTGTAAGAACTTTAAATGCAATGCTGCAAAATTATTATTATTATCATTAAAAATTATTTCTATATATCTTAGTGTTTTGTGTCTATTTTGTTCATTTTTGTAATGAATTTGTATATAGATATGTTAATTGTGATATAGAAATGTTAACTTTAAAATTATGATATTTAGTAAGTTTAATAAGTTAAGATTCACTGGATGATATTTGAGTAAGACTATATTTAATAGAAGCAGTACATGGAGTATGATATTTGTGAATGAGCTTTAATTTTAAATTGATATATAATAGAAAATGTCTTGGATTTTCTCCTCATTATTCACAATGCAGCAAGACTAAAATAAATCATACTCCTACAAAGAAACAAAATTAAACTTTTAGACATAACGATGTTGAATGTAACTAATAGGAAAATGCTGCCTGGATGATTGATTTACATTCATGAAATATAAATTTCAACAGTGTAGAACAATAGTGTTATGTCGAAAAAAAGGACATTTAGTAAACTTTGAATTAATAAGTTTTGGATTTTTTATTAGAAGCTTCAATATTTGAAAGAAAGAAGTTAGGAATTATATATATATATCAATTGCTGTTCTTTCCCAGAGAAATTTAAGTTTTAGCATTTGGTGCACTATGAAGGAGTTTTTTTATTTTTGACTGATAAATATTTTTCTTATAATTTGGCTGACTTTTTTTTTTTTTTGGCAACAGTAATAATCTTTTTTAACATCACTAATAATAATATTTTTAGTTATTACACTAATTTTTAATTGATTTCCAACCACTATACAATGAAACTACATAGTTCCTGGAACGCCATTTTGGAGGATTGTCTGTCATGCCTATATTTCGGCATGACAGACAATCCTCCAATTCTACTCGTACACCCATACATGTATTCGCACGACTTTGGAGTTGCCAGATCGACGAAGATTCCTGTAATTTTATAGCCATTCATGTGAAAATAATTATTTTAAAAGGATGTAATAATTGCTAAATGATGGCAAATTTATCGACATTTAAAAAGTGTTACTTTTTCTCCTTTACAATTTTTAAATTAACAAGTTTTCTATTAAGTTATTTAAATTTTTGTCAACAGCTGACTCCATGGTTTGAATGAATAACTCAACGAGTGATGCTGGTGTACAAGAGTACTCTGAAGGGGTATAAATATCGGAGATGACATAACATCAGACACTCTTTTCTACACCTGGGATCTTGAGGCCAGCTCTGACTTTGAAATAGAGACCTTTTTCTTCTGATTGAGGGGACTTCGACTAAGGATGATGTGATACACATGTTGATTGGAGGATCTCCTGCATTTGATTCTGCAGAGTGAAAAGTTAACTTTTCTTGCATGCATACAAATTAATCTCTAATTTTTTTTTAATATTTTATCAGCCAAAGTAAACTTTTGAGTCTATTAATTATGGAGTTCACATATGTAAATTATAGCTTAAATAAGTTAGTCATTTAAAAAATAATATTTTCTTGGGATAATTTGTTATTTGGATAGGTAATAACTTACAAATTTATATTATGTATTTTATGTGTAATTAATTTATTTGAATGGATGATAAAAGATTTAACTAAAACAGCTATTCGTACTCTAATTCTCACATGTGTAGAAATTTTGTAAAGTTGGTATATAGTAAGCTTCATTCCTGTTATTAATTTTAATAAACAAGATTATTATGATTTTTTAAAAGCTATTTCATGAGTTGTTTATCTCTTTCACTATCGGGTCTGAATGGGTTTTTGCATTAATTTAATTCGAGTAAGTTATAAAAAACCCAATGTGCTATATGTTTTAGAAATGCTGTACGATCATAATTGTTAAAATTCTTAGTATAATTAATTTTATTTATTAGTACAGTTTTTACAGTATTTAGGGTGTTTTTCATGGCACAAATGTTAAATTAATTGTTTACAGATAAGTTTGAAGTCTAAATCATAGTATAAAACTTTATTAAATATGGTTCAGATACCAACAAAATAAATAGATACATAAATAGGGCAATGTTAAATCTATCAGAAAAAAAGGTTTTTAGTGATTATTCCTCAACTACATGACCGATCACTCACCTCACTACAGTATCATCTACTTTATGCTACAGTCACTATGCCCAATTTGGTTACAATTGCATTAACGGTTCCAAGGGAGAAACAGGCTAACAAATGTCGGGAAATTCAATAAATCAGATTCAGTTATTATACCTCCATGGGTGCCCATAAAGGGAGGGGCAAGGTAGGGCACTTGCCCCCCCCCCCTATAGTTTTAGATTAATGTCTCTGATGTATACAAATGGCAAAAACAGAACTAAATTTGTTAAAAGATTGAAATTTGCCCTCGCTCTAGAAAAATTTTTTGGAGTTTGCCCCCCCCCCTAGAAAAATTCCTATGGGCACCCATGTATACCTCAATGACATGATACTTCACTAACATATCACTTTAGCACCATTTATTTATACCATGGCCACTGTGCCAAATTTGGTCAAGACTGCATAAGTGGTCACAGATGAGAAAACGAGTAAAAATCATAAGATTCAGTTACAAAGGTTCATTTTGCCTTCAACTAGGCTCGTGCACTTAGAGTATTTTTCTTAACATATGTTTTAAAATGCAGGTTCAGCAATAATTTTCACTGCATAGACCAATTATTCTTTGATATTGGGATGGAAAATTCTTAAGATCTAATAATATTTTCATTCAGAAAATCATATAAAACATGTTTTTAAACCACTGCCAACAGGATTGCTAGTAAAGCTGTGGTAGTGGTATGTCAATAATCACTGAGGTTCACCATTTTTGGCGATTAATCGACAAGTTTTGCACCAAAAATAAATACCCAAGACTGAACCAAGCTTTACTATATCTTCCATATTTGGCAAGGAAGTACCAAACCCTACTATTATTCAATTACTGTTATTCAATAGGAATGTTAATATGTTGTTTTTTGTACCAACATCTTTTATGAATGTTCAACAAGTTTTTACAGTGTATACATATTTTGGTGATACTTTTTTTTATTAGAAAGGAGGCATTTCAGGAATGGTCCCTTATTAATTTGGTCAAATTCTGATATGATTAAGGAGAAAGCAATGGAACTCTTTAATTCTTAAAAAAACATGATACAAATTTCTCGATTCCTTTTTAAAAAAATCTAGGTATATATAAATACGCTAAGGAAAACCTTTGTGTTCCTTTTGCAGCACATTGCACGAACAGATGAGTGAGAAATTTGGCAAAGTTAATGTTCGAATGCAGGTGTTTGTACGAATGTTAAAATTTTTGTGTAATATGCTAATGCACCGTAAAAAATTACAGAAGTAATTTGGCATACAGTATTTTGTGCCCAAGTTAGATGATGGTTCCATTGTTGATTCAATTCTGAAATAACAACACTAAGTTCAGCAGTACTGTATAGTATTACAATAAAATTTGCAAAAAGTGAAATTATTCTCTTGTTTGGTGAAACGCTAATGACTAAAATGTGCTTTAGCCATTTTTGGCGATTAATCGACAAGTTTTGCATCGAAAATAAATATCCAAGACTGAACCAAGCTGTACTATATCTTCCATATTTGGCAAGGAAGTACCAAACCCTACTATTATTCAATTACTGTTATTCAATAGGAATGTTAATTATTTTTTTTTTGTACCAACATCTTTTATGAATGTTCAACAAGTTTTTTACAGTGTATACATATTTTGATGATACTTTTTTTTATTAGAAAGGAGGTATTTCAGGAATGGTCCCTTATTAATTTGGTCAAATTCTGATAGATTAAGGAGAAAGCAATGGAACTCTTTAATTCTTAAAAAAACATGATACAAATTTCTCGATTCCTTTTATAAAACATCTATGTATATATAAATATGCTAAGGAAAACCTTTGTGTTCCTTTTGCAGCACATTGCACGAACAGATGAGTGCGAAATTCGGCAAAGTTAAAGTTCAAATGCAGGTGTTTGTGGGAATGTTAAAATTTTTGTGTAATATGCTAATGCACCATAAAAAATTAGAGAAGTCATTTGGCATATAGTATTTCGTGCCAAGTTAGATGATGACGGAAAAAACACACATAAGATGTAACAGGTAAGCAGATACGTACGTTTCGACTAAAAATTGTTTTAGTCTTCCTCAGTCAAAGCCCTTCGTCACTAAGAACAGAGGGAACTGAAAAGAGATCTCTTTTCAGTTCCCTCTGTTCTTAGTGACGAAGGGCTTTGACTGAGGAAGACTAAAACAATTTTTGCAATGCTCTAATATTTTTCTAAGCATTTAATCATACTTCCATTCAATTTACTTGGTACACACTTAAACTTACACATAAATGAAATGATAAACATAAATAAATCAAATACTGCAATTAAAAAATTAATAATGAGCTTAACATTCAAATGCACTCACCAAAAGCAGAAAAACCCAGTACTATAATTATACTGAGCCAGACCATTGGTCCTGCAATCCAGCGCATAAACACAATCCATATTAATGACACCACCATAGAAATCACCAACCCTCTACAAATGTCCACATAAAAACATTTTTAAGAAATTAAAAGAAGCTATGTGAACAACATTAAAATGTTATTAAAATCAAAGATCATTTTCTCTAATTTTTATAGTGATATTTTACTTTAAATGAATTTTAAAACAATACTTTCCACACACTAACAATGGATAAAATGGATAATTTTAGTTCAAAAACATTTGAATTTCTGATTTTTTATCAATGTTCATAACTAAGAGCTTAGTAAAACTAACTGAAAGGAAAATTTAAGTTTTTTTTTTAATATGGGTATTCTACAGGGGAAGGGGGGGGGAAGAAATTCAGCACAGTCCATAATAAAACAGTTCAGTGATGATCGTATACCGTACCTATTTATCTTCATTTATTATTTTCTGTACCAACAGAATTTAAAGCTAATGATAAAAATGCTGAATCAATTTATCCAGCAGCAAACCATAATTAGTTTTATTATTACTGATTTATACATTTTTCACGTATAATTGATAATTGTAATTAATTATTATTATTATTAATTTAACTATTTTTCATAAATTGATTTTTGTAATCAGTTAATTGCTTTAAGTTGTATTTAGTAATTAGCAAAATTTGTTCACACATACTGAACCTCCCTCCCTTCCCTTAAAAAACCCTGATAAAACCTCCCCAAATCCCTGATAAAATCCCTTAAACCCTGAAAAAAACAGTGGGTTGGGGTTTTCCTGGGAAGGGGAAAAAAACGGGTTTTTAACAACCCTGCTTATAAGGAATCTGAACTTTTACTCAGAGGGAAATATCTTTCAGGTTTAAATGAGGAACAAAGAATCATTTGAAAATAGAGCTTTGACTAATCTTCCAAGTTTTGGGTTAAAAAATAATCTCCTGTTTTCCCACATTTTCATTTTTTTTATTGTTATTTATGAAATTCTCTGACAATTCTAGACAACACTACTGTTATTGAGGCTTGAACTGATGGTTGTATGTCCACCTCCTGTCCCTCTACTCACGTGTGTGATGGCAGCAGAGATGATCATAACACCGGTGGCAGTGGTGTTTTCATTCAGTCTATTAAAATTAAACAAAGAAACCCAGACTATTGCTCCGTATTTAGGGCTAAATTCATTGCTATAAAAGAAGCCCTTAGGGATTTGATGCCTGGAACTTCTGCAGACATTTAGATTCTGACAGATATCCGCAGTGCCGTCCAGCATCTGAGCAACTGGACTGAAGTTGGTGATGGAGCTTCAGTGTCAATTCTTAAAGACTTAAAGGTACTCTGAGAACAGCGTAGGATTTTTCTTCAATGGGTTCCTTCCCATACTGGTCTACATGGGAACGAGACTACTGGCATTCTGGCAAAGGAAGGCATATCTAGTCCTTCAATCTCCTGTGGAAGTCGGAAGGAAAAATCCTACCTCTTCTAAGATATATTCACAAATAAAGGCCCTTAACCAGAAAATAGCGAAGACATCTCCATTACACTCACTCCTGGTATTCAGAGAAATCCCCTGGCAGTGCCCTTGCACTTAAGTGTGACAGATCTGCCCAAGTCACCATCAACAGACTCGGAAGTGGTCATATTGAGACTCTTGAAAATGGTGAAAAAACTTTCCTGAATTGCACTAAATGCACTTCAGCTCAGTCCTCCCCTGCCCATCTTTTTAACTGCGAAGGGACTTCAGAATGAGGATCTGACAGCCACTTCTCATCTGGTTTTTGACTTTTTAAAGATGCATGACCTCTTGGACTTGGTCCAGCCTTTGACTAGGTTTAGTGGAATAGCAGCAACAACAACAATCATGTATGTCATACAAATCCCCTAAATCAACTTTTTAAACATTAAACTACATTTAATTTCCTTTTACAAATATCATAATTGCAGTAGTTTAGTTTCCAACATACTTTTAAATTGATTCTCCCAAGGTAATGTCAGCATCAGCTACTACTCTGATTAAAAGTGATTTGTCAGTCATGATTTCAGATTTCCCTACTAATGTCTAGAATATTATTACATATAAACTTTTACTTCTGCTACAATGACACTGGCATATTTATTACATTTGAAAGTTGACAGATATTTTTCTTTCATTTGCTTATTTGTCGATTATGTTTTTTAGATCTGTGTTTTAATCATTATTTGTTACCTAATATTTACATATCATTAGTTTTAATAAAATTTTCATATGATAATATTGTATTTAATATTTCTTGCCTTTCAGGACACATAACAAAATATACATACACAGAGAAAAAGAGAATGAACTTGAAAAGAAAAAATAATAAACTTACAGAAGAATGTATTGCCAGGATCTTCTGAAATCAGAAAATATTTTCTCTCCTACTTCTCTTATGCTCAAGAATCTGGCTAGAGTTCTAAAAAAAGTGTAATTAAAATGCTTAGAGATCAAATGCCCTAAAACCATTTCTATATATTAAGAAACCTATAATCTCAAGTCAGTTTTTTACTAAATTACCATGACTGTATATAGACACATTTTTAATTTTTGTTAACTAATTTGTTTTTGCAAAAATATCTCAAGATGAATTTGGTAAATTCTATTAAAACATCAGAATAAATTAATATTATTTTATCACAAGCATATTAATTTATGCAGATACATAATTTATATGAACATTACAAAAATTCAAATGAGTGAAGGTAAATCAAAATCAGTTTTGTGATTTTCTTTTCCCTAGTGGCTTTATGTTCTCTATTTTGATTTATTTGAATAGAGAAGTGGTTTTATGTTCTCTATTTGTTTGAAATTAACACTTCATATAAATTAGAACTTCAGAAAATATGTATGTAACAATTATAAATATTAAAAACCATCAAGACTACTGAGACCATATATTTGAGTATCATTCAATACCTTCAAAAATCACTGAATGAATCACAGAATATTTTATAGCACTGAACAAGTACGACTTGGATAAACTTAAAGAACCCAAACATTTTTAAATATTAACTCATATGCTCACATGGGTTATGCAATGTAAATTTATGACTTAAGCCCCTCTGTGAAGAATCGCAGGCTGATGTAGATGAGTATCAACAAGATATGACGCATATTTGTAACGGTGATTCTGGACAAGTTAAAGGGTACCATCTGTAGAGACAATTTATTTTTAAGGCATCAAATGATACACAGTAAGTCATACAGCTTCAAATGAAAAACTGGCATACTCTTATAATTAATTTATAACACATTTATATTTAAAACTTATAAACTAATTTAATTAACTTAATTATAGATTTTGTAACCATGATAGGAAAACCTGAATATTAAGCTTCTTAGAACTAAGATCCTTAAGGCTGTTCTTCGAAAAAAAAGAACTTTGTTTTGGTACACAAATTGAAATAAACTAATAGCACCATGGTCTCCAAAAAATTTCAGATGGTTCTTCATAAGCTGCTTTACACACTGTGACAACCGAAAAAGCTGTGGCTTTTGTGAAATTTTCAGAAAAAATTCTTAAACATGGATCTGAGCTCCAAGATTTTTCGAAGAGTGACACGCTTTGCGAAAATTTCCGATTTTTAAGAATTTTTTCTAGAAGTTTTGAAACTGGTACAGGTTTATCGTTTATTGCAGTATGTAGTACAGCTTGTAAAGAGACAGTTTCAAAATTTTGAAGTGCCTGGCATAATTAGTTTATTTGTACTTATGTACTAAAATCACATGATTTTATTTTAATAACACCGTTAAAGACAAGCTTTAAGTAAAAAATCAAAAACTTCATACATTTTAAAAAAATAAACTTTCCAAATTAGTTGTCTTCATTGTCTTTCCAAATTAGCTGTCTACTTTTCACAACTTTATCATCTACAAATATTGGGGGGGGGGGGGGAATCGGAAATACAGGGCAGTTATAATTAAAGTTCCTAAGGAAAACTACAGGAACAAATGTTATCAAATTTGGTAATAGTGTAAAGGAGATCATGGGAATTTATTATCCACGAAAAAAAAAAAAATTCAAAAACATGCACCCAGAGAGAAAATGGCACTGCGACTGCATTCAATACTGATGAACGAAATAAGACATGAAGACATCAGTTCAAAATGTTTGTAATCATTTCTGAAACAAAACTGGGTGGGGAGTTATCTCAAAAGCACTGTTTATGGTGATAATCTAAACAATTTGGCACAATTGAAAGGTGTGATGCACCAACATATCCATAACATTCCCCTGATATTCTAAGAGCTGCTGTTGAGAATGCTGTAATACGATTCAACTTGCTTTCAGAATCTGGTGGACGCCACATTGAATGCTTTGTAATACATTTCAGAAGCAATTACAAACATTTTAAACCTTCATGCCTGATTTCATTTACCAATATTGCATACAGCACCATTTTACCCCTGGTGGTGTGTTTTGAACTTTTTTTTTTTTTTTTTCACGGATAATAAATTCCCGTGACTTCCTTTATGCAATTACCAAGTCGGATAACATTTGGTCCAGTAATTTTCCTTTTCTGACTGTTTTAAAGTGGAACTTTAACTATAACTACCTCCCCGTATTAAAATTACTCCTTTAAAAAAAAAAGTGCATGAATTTATTTGTACAAAACTGGATGTCATTTAAAGTATTTGGTAGTAACACAATAAGAATACTAAATGCATAATTACCCAGTAGCATTTTTGACTTGTTCAACTGTTATTTGATCACCTTCAACAACTAGATCTTTATTGGATTCGTCTTTCACAACTGAATTAGCTACATTTTCTACATTTTCTAGAAAAATTTCAGGAATGCAGCGATTCACAACTAAAATGAGAAGTAAATTAATGTTGGAACCTGTCAACTTTAAATCAATAAACAATACAACAGGAATTTGACTCAATTTTTCAATGCAGAAATATTTAACAAGTTTTTTTTTTTTTTTAAGTAATCAATGAGTTTCATATAATTGTAAAATATGATATTGGAACTACACAAAAATATTGCTGAATAACTACTTTACAGAAAAACCAATACATTAAACATCAGTATTTATTTGTGTCAATAATAATATAACAATAATCAGGGAACAATCAGGTGTGACTTTTCTACACACATAACGTTTTTTAAGAAGCTATTTAAAAAATAACTATTATATCAAAATGATAGGTTTCCACATAAAGGAATAAGGTAAAGTGTATATTATTTTAAAGAACTTTTGTTTGGATTTTTAAATAAGAAACATATTGAAAAATCCTTAATTAGTTAGAAAAAAATGTGTTTAACTTTTGACTAAATAATAACACTAACTTCATAAATGTGACCTTAAATAGATAAAATATGAATTACTCCAAATAGCTGTAGATGAAATATATGCATTTAATTCAACCATAGTACATGCTTAAATATTTTGCAGTCAAATCAGATGCAAAAGAAATTAGTTTAACAGCAATATCTTAATATCCCTAGTAGCACAACTAATTCAAACGACATTCAGCCTGCATTATCATAAAGCAGGCTGAACGTTCTTTGAGCTAGTTTGAGCAGATATGCCTAGCATATATACCTTGAATTATGTAACAAAAGGCACAGTCAGCTCTCGTTAAACCACCATTTTTGGTTTTACAGATTTTATGGCAGTAAGCAAGGTTGGCTATTTAAAAGGGGAATTTAAAACTAATGCTATGACTATATTTACTTTTAAGAAAAGCATATGGAGTAAGTAATTTTCCAAAGTTATCTATATTCGAAGGGAAGCAAATGAACTTAAAATTTGATTGAATGAATAAACAAACCTTTTATTAATTATCCAGAACTAAGAAAATTATTCAAAGTAGTCTACCTTTGATTTATCACATGAAATAAATCTATACATTTATAGTTCCAAATGTAACACCATACCCATAGTCAGTGATGGCACCAGACTTTTCCCGACGGGAGGGCCATCTTCCCCGACAGGGAGACCAAACGATAAAACCCCCAAATTTTACGTTTCAGTACTTGCACAGCCTCTCAAAAAAGTATTCGAGTAAGAGATAAATTTCCTACTTTGGTTTCGTATATTAAAAATTATTATGATGAGATGGTCATTAATTATCTGTTCTTGGTTAACAGGAAAGCCCAGTGATTTTCACCAAAGTCGTAGCTAAAACGGTCGGTACGAAGGCAATTGTCAGCAGATCGGGCAACCCTGATTACCCTAGAAATATGGATCTTGTTCGCTGGTTCCTTCGAATCCAGAGAAACATACTCCGAGCTGCAGATAATCAATATTCAGTATATGAATATCGTATAATTCCAAGCAGAATAAGAATGGAAGTGAACGGAACCTCTACGGTCGGGTCAGACACTTTGAATGGAATTTTTTATCGGGTTGCAAAATTTCCTTCGTGTTTCTAAACCAACAAATTCTCTAAAAAAATCCCCGACGACACTCCCCGCTGGCGCCACTCCTGCCCATAGTATCTGTGTCAGTTTTATTGTGCTACTCAAAATAACATATCAGTTTATAAATGTAATCTTGGGCTTCTTTATTTGACACTTTCTTTTCCACAATTTCTTCAGTTTTAGATTCACTTTTTCCTTTTCTTGACCAATGAGTTGGTCAGAGAAAATTTGTGGTAGGGAGCACTTCATAGTTTTATTTTGCATAGCTCTTGAGCCGATGTGATCGCATCTCTTTGTGGCAACCAAAGAGAAACCACCTGGCTCCGAAAATTGTTCCTAATCAAAGCTTCATTGGCCCTATAGGTGATCCTTCATGAAAACACATACTGTCATGAAGGGTTTAGTTCAAATCGAAAAAGAAAACGATTCAGTCTTATCACGTTATGCCCACAAAATTTCACGGTATGCTCTCAAAAATCTTCAAAAGTTTTAGTAAGGTCTTTGGAGAGACGGTTAATATTTTGGTTCAGTTCAAAATAAAGCACTGTGCCACTTTGACTGAGGTGCCCATTTTAATCCTTTTGATAAAGAAAGGTTGGGGTGAGATATAGAGGCTGTGCCACACACAATGATATGGAAGTGTTAATCTGCCTTGATGGGTCACCTGTTTCCCTACAATGTAAAAAAGTTGGTCCATTAATATTAGGAACTTTTTTCAGCAGACATTGGCAGTTTAAATACCCAGTTTTGAAATAGAAAAATCAACTTTTTTTAAAAATGAATGGTGGATGTCGAGTGGGTGGATTATCAAGGAAATTTTACATCGGAATGTATTGTAGAAAATCTGTTTCTCCCTGAACTAGTGAACAAAGAGAGTGGTAGTTTTTGAAGGGGGGATTTAACAAGGGTTGACTGTGCTTTTGTTTGCATAAAGTTAATAACCCACTTTTCAAAATGAAATTACCAAGTATTCTCATAAAATCCCGATAAATATCCACAAACATAAAATGTAGATCCTGAGTAGCTATTTTGCTGTCATCTATTTAGACTTTAAACAAAGCACTAAAGTAAACAAAAATTGGAAAACCAATAATAAACATACTGAACCATAAATCATGTGGTTGAAAAAGCAGGCAAGAAGCAAAAATCCAAACAAGTACAAGAAAATTAACATACAATAATCAAGATCCAGACACACAAAAATAAAAAAAGAGTATGCTCTTTAAGGTAAATATGTTAATATTGTTAAATATTACAAGGAAACAGTCTACAGTAAAAGTATATTAAAATTACATTTTTTTACAGCATAAACAATGCATTATCAAAAAGTTACAGTGCAAAATTTATAACTTGGATTGAATTACCATAAGCAAAAAATTTAAACAATATTCCCCTTCTGAAGAGTATGGAGTTAGCTTTTTAGGGGGATTTAATGAATGTTTTATCTTAATTTTAAATGTGTAACATGAATTTTGAATGTTCATTAATACAGTATTGTTTTTAATGAAGCTGAAATCCAAACATGAGTAATTCATAAGGTAGGAGTTTTCCACAGATGTCTTACAATACAATCATCAGGAGCATGATTTTATTACTTTTAAAAAATATTCACTCAAAGACAGATAACAAGTCAAACAAATACGAGTAAGTTATTCATGAAATATTATTTAACAAATTACCACCTCAAAAGTAAGTTTACATGCAAATCTGCAAAACAAAACAGTTAAGACAGTTATGAAAACATGCAAAAATGACAGAACAGTCAAACATCAAGCCCATATAAGTTTTACTCACAAATGTCCTTAACTCTTGTGCCATATGGCAAATCCTCCACACTTTTCCCAGTTACTGTGTTGCATGAATTAAAAAATTCACATAATCTGATTAACTCAATTTATAAACATATAAATAATAAACAATATCTCAACATCAAATGCATTAAGTTATTTTTAACATTAATAGCAATAATAATGAAATTCAAACCTATTAATTAAACTAGTATAATAAAAAGTTAATATACAACAATTAAAATTTGAATTTACAATGAGGCATTATCTACTGTTTAAAATAAAAGTACTATTTATCTGATTAATAAGATATTAAAAGGTGTTTTTTTTTTCTCTCAAGACTTCTTTTAAAATCTTATTAATCAAATTTCAATCATTTTTGATACCACATATTTAGCATATATGTAAACTGCATGTACACAGTTTACATATATGCTAATCCAGCCAGGTCTTTTGGCTAGAAATTGAACATCCAATCTTTTAGTAACTAGTCTTAAGCCTAAACACTAGACTACCAAGGCCAGAAACAATACAATCTTAAACGCAACAGACTTTCAGAAAAAAATCTTAACTGCACTGCAGAATTAGCTGAAGTGTCACTATTTAGGAAGCTATCAGAAAATACCTATTTTTAAGATGTTTACTTGAATATATCTCATTAAAGGTTTACTCATTGTAGGAATGCACAGAATAGCTATTGAAGACATTTTTTGAATTTTGTTTAGTCTCTCATGTAATATTCTACCAAAAGTAGTTCAGAGAAGTAGCATAATTTTTAAAAGAGCAGTTTTAATAATGGTTATATTATTACAAAGATCCCAAAATGGACCACAGTTAAGAGTGACCAATAGAACAAACTATATATTTCACAGTTTTTTTTTTTTTTTTTTTTTTTTTTTTTTTTGAGAGAGAGAGAGAGAATCAATAATGTCCAGATAATTATAATAAAATGTCATACTTTTAAGACTGTATGTAATAAAACATCAATTTTAAATGCTTGGTATGCAATATTAAACAACAGATGTAAGAAATAAACAACTATAGATACTTACGAGATCTACTCTTGAAATATATTTTTGCACAATCACCATCTTCTATTAATCTAGTTACATCCTGTAATAAATTTTTTTTTTTTTTTTTTTTCAATTTCACAAGAAACATAATACAAATTACATGTTTCTTAACTCATTAAGCACCAAAGCTCCCATTACGGGAACATCTATTATATATATTTTTTCTTAAAATATTTTAACGCAATTTACAAAATACACATTTTATATAAACATTTACACTATAGGGTGTGTTATATATTTTTATCGGAACAATATATTTTAATTTAATGTTTTTTCTCCAATTTTTAAAAAGTGAAATTTTGTCTTTATGACTGTCTTATATAAAACTAAAAAAAAATAATATAAATGGTCACTTAAATGTTTCAAGTAGAATGCATATTTAAAACCAACATTTTGAAGAACAACATTCTTAAAATCCTGCATGAATAGATTCCTATAAAGGGATGTTATGAATGCTTATATTTCTTGTTCCCACAGCGGGAGCTTTGGCGCCCTCCCACTAGTTAGCATTTCCAGTTACTCTGTATTGGGTTCCTGGTCATTCTGGCATTCCTGGTAATGAGATGGCAGATTCTCTTGCCAGGTTGGGCTCTGGCTCTTTTTTTGTTGAACCTATGCCGGTTCTCGGTATCTCGAGTAAATGTTACAGGGATACTGTGTTTAGCCACTTTAGCAAGCTTCAGTATTCCAGCTGGATTAAGTGTAATGGCCAGAGGCAGGCCAGAGATCAATCTTGGCTTTCCTGGTGTTAGATGCAAGGAACTTCTGTGTCTCAACAAGTCCAGTCTCCGTAGGGCTATTGGCCTGTTAACTGGGCACTGTTGCCTTAAAAGGCATCTTAACATAATGAAGGTTGTCGATGATCCCACTTGTCGGGGTTGTCTTCTTAAGGAGGAAACTGCTTTACACATCCTCTGTGAGTGCGAGTACTTCTCTGATTATAGGTTTGATCATCTTGGGGGCCATTTCATTGAGCCCTGGGAGCTTCACAAAATGTCTGTTAGGTCTATGCTGATGTTCACATTTGCTACTGGGCTCTTTTCGTACGGCCTTTTCCATATTGCTTGGGGATGATACAATAGACCCATGGTCGCGGTGCCTGGCCCTTCTTGGGCCTCCCCTCCAAGTCATAAGTCATAGCATTTCCAGATTGATTTTGCTACCGTTTAACAATAAAGAAATGTTTAGCACTTCGCAGGCTAGTTATTTCGTACATTATAGTATCAAAAACAAAAATAATTACTTTATATATACAGTTTTGAGCAGCATCTGCATAAAAAAAGGAATTGCTGTATCCAAAATGGAGAAAGATATTTATCCCCGTAACACGCCAAAGCTCCCACTACGAGAACATGCTATATTTCCTAAATGCTGAGTTTAAAAAAAAAAAAAAAATTCAACTGTTTTATAATAGAGGCATGCAATGTATGTAAAAAATGTGTATACATTTAAAAATTTCTATCTGATTCTCATAGCAGCGTTTAATGGGTTAATGCTTTATCACTAAACTCATTTTTAAAAATAAGTTCAGAATTTAAAAAATTACATATTTCATAGTCATTTTAATGCAGAATCACTTTATAGATAAATGTATGCATGAAAACAAGGTAATATAAATAGAAAGTAAAGTACCTTATCAGCTCTTGAAACATTATATTTACAAATTAATTTATTCTTTAGTTCATCAGGATTATTTCCTGGGTATGACAAGGCATAAAAAGTTTCATTCGGACACTGTCTAACGCAAACCTGAAATGCATATAAATTAATACATAAAATAACAGGACATACTGTGTAGTCAAAGAGTACACATAACAGGGAAATTCATTAATTTTTTTTTTCCTTTTTTAACACTTTGTAATGACGGGGTAGGTTCCAAACTATCCCTTCCAAATTTCCAGATACTTCCTTGATAGACCCTGTCATTCTAGGAGAGAATACACAGAATTCACCTAATTTTTATTATTTCCCAAATATTTATACTACTCTGGCATAAGCTAGGAAATAAACAGAATTGGAATGACCCAGCAATGTGATAAATTAGGATTCAAAAGTGTTTGGATTCAGAAATAATTACACAACTATCTTTTTTAAATGATCCTGATATAAAGAGGTTGTCAACCTTCGAGGAACAATTTGAGACATATTATTGGTATTATAGCAATTTTGAGAACCATTTATTATTCTTGAAGAGCAGTTTAATAATCTAAGTAAAAATCAGTTTAATAATCTAAGTGAAATCCATTAGATCATTGAGGAATGAATGACATGAATACTGCCACAGGACTGAGTACAATTTATTAACAAAAAACGGATAGTTAAAATTCACAAAATCTTTTCTATTAAAAACTTATTTCTATTAAAAACTATTAAAAAGATATATTTTGGCCAAACCATGACTATTATCAGTCAAGACCAGTGATGTGGGGTGGGTAAATACCCACTGGGTAGGTAAATATTTTTTGGATATTTACCCAAGGCCTACGTAAATACCCAAAAACTGGGTATTTTCAACTTAGAATGGAATAACTGTTCTTAACAACATTTATGATTAATACCAATTATATTTCTATTATTGTTCCTTTTTTAATACAAAGTTTTTAATTTGACTTCATTATGAGTATTTTTGTAGCCTTTTTTTTTTATTATTATTAAGTGTTATTTGGCATAAACTACTTTATCAGTCATACCGCTTTTTTTTCACTAACTTTAATAATGAAGGATGTTTTATGGTAGTCCTTAAATTGTTTTCTGCAAGTGACAACTTTGGCAATATTTTTAATGTGTTACATTGATTAATATACCTCATAGCTTATTTTAAGTTTACTATTATATCCCAGAGCTTATTTTAGGTTTATTATTTTTTAAACTGTGATAGTTTATTATGGTTTGTTATTGAAGGGGAGAGGGGATTATATGCATCTTATGATTGATTTAATGATCACTAAAATAAAAATTACATGTAAATACTTACAAAACTAGTAGTTATAAGTAATAGGTTTAAAAACTTTTTTTTTACGGTAAATTTAAACTTTTATGAATATTTCAGATTTATGAACAAAATATTTCTATTATAAAAGTCATTAATACCAATTTTTTTGTAATAAAATTTCTGTTTAACAAATTTTTCAGAATTACAAATTTGATTTTCAGTCTCCTGAGATTCAGATTCGTAATTCAGATTTTACTGTCTGTATGTATTTAGTATAGTTGATTTTCTACTTTTTTTTTCAAATTGTCAAATACACTGCTCCTTGTTATTATTCCTATTTACAATTTCATTCCAACAGTTATATTTATAGGCTATATGGCTATATTTAATCAAGTATCTTATTCAACATGTATCATACAGCTTCTTTTCATAATTATATTTTTTGAAATTTTATGAAATTAAAAAGTTGTAAAGGTTCGTAAGTTTCTTGTTTTTCTTTTTTTTTTTTTTTTAACTTTATACTTTATATATGTGTGTGTGTGTGTGTGTGTGTATTCTTACCCACCAATACAGCCTTTTTTTAAACAATAGTGTTAATTCAAAAATAAATACCCAGGTAAATACCCATTTTGGGTATATCCCGGGTATTTACCCTTGAAAATAAATACCCGGGTATTTTACATCACTGGTCAAGACTGTCATCGTTCCCCCCATTTCTCTCAAGAGGGTGTTCCACATGTCATCCAAAGATGTGTGCATCAAGTCGTTGATTGTGTCATCTGCCGTTAAAATCTCTAATGATTCACGAAAGAAAAAAGTAGGTTCTATTGTTATAATTTGTGATTTTTTTAATTTTTAAGTCCATTCCTATTTTGGATTTTTGTGCTAAGCAGGAGAGGGCAATACTAAGTTTATCAAATTCAATGTCAATATGTTCATGTTTTCTTTCTTTAACTTTGTGTTTGATCATACTTATGTAGGTGCCAGTTCCTTCAGTTTCTTTAAACAAGATTTTGATGCTGTAAATACCAAGGGTTTCTTGAGGATCTATAAAATCTTCATAAACCACGGAAGGAACCACACTGTCCAATGCTGACTGTGATAGCCGCCTTCCATCATTGGTGTCCATGCTCTCAATGATTGTAGAAAAAGAGATGGGCACTGTCTCATACCATTTGCCTACTGCTTGCACCATTTATGCATTCTGCATAGCTCACAACCCATTTATGTTTATTTCACTGATTTTTCCTGTCACATCATGACATCATGTGTACCTTCATTATGAGAGCCATTGTGTCAATCATTTCTGTATGATCCTAGTATAACCACTAATGCAAACTAGTGTTTGTATTATAGACCAATGTTTAGATTTAATCTAAACCTAGACAATAAATATTATAAAATATAATCAAACATTTATAAAACTAGAACAGGAGTTGTATATTATTACCAAATTTAATTGTTTGCTAGACATAGCATAAAAATTTCTAAAGTTGCTAGGACTACTAATTTTAAGAGGTTTTTTTTAATGTTTTTAATTTTTACAGAAATATTAAAATTTAAAAGTATTTGTTTAAAAAATTGAGGCTTAAAATGTGAAAAACTTTTTTTTTTTTTTTGCAAAGTAACTCCTCTCAAAAAAAAAAACTATTTAAATGCAGTGCAGTTGGCAGCTCTGTATTAATGATAATTTAACATTATTGTCAAATAAATATCTCAGATTTTTATTTCTCTGCATTCCATATAATTTCATTCCAACTTTTTATTTAGCACTAGCTGAAGTACCCGTTCTTCGCACGGGAATGAATGGACTTTTTGATATTACGATTTGTGGTGATTACTATTCATTGTAATAAACAGATATAGCAAAATTGATATCGCGTTATATTGTGTTCAATAATCATGCATACCGAATTTCAAGGCAATCGTTTATACGGTGCAGAAGACGATGCGACGTAGCGCAATCTAGTGGCGAGTTTTAGCAAAACGGATAAGGCGAAAATATTCTTCGCATTCAGATATCGATGTATACGAATTTTCATGACGATCGGCTGAATAGTCCTGAAGTTCATGTGTGGACACAACATCGAGTGGCAAGTTATAGGAAAATGGATAGCGCCAAACTCATCCCCGTGTTCAAATATCTATGTATACCTATTTTCATAGCGATCAGTTACCATCTAGTGCATAGGCGCCGACTTCATGGGGCTTGAAGGGGCTTCAGCCCCCCCAATATTTTTATTCAGGGGGCTGAGCCCCTTCAAAAACTTCACTCCAACTTTTTTTGTGTCAAATCATATTTCTTCCTCCAAATCGGTTAAACTTAAGAATCCTAAAAATAGAGAATGTATCGCTAGCTTCTTCCGTCTCCCACTCCACTTTTTCTTTCACAGGGATTCAGGAATTACGTTGGGCGCCTGTAATGCCGTAAGGCACGGATGTCAACCTTCTTTATCAAGAGCGCAAGCACAAACAAATGACCATCAGATAGCTAGGCAAAAAGAAACGGGTGGTTTTCCCCACAAGAACCCTTCAGATTTTACACCGTGACACAATTGATGATGGAATTGCTTTCTAGTAGGGAGAGGACTGCGTTTTTTTTAGGAGGGTCGTTCTCATGTAATGTAATCTTTCTTTTTTAAATCAGTATAGCAAAAGCTTTCACTTTTGTTCTATTGTGAGATACAGACTCTTCTGTAGACGTCTGACCATAAGGGAGATTTTCCCATTGTGCAAAACTGCAAACGATTGTGACATTCCCATTTCCCAGCAGTATTAAGTTTCGATGCTGAAAATAAACCGTTTAAATGTGACTTAAAAACAATTCAAGGCAGAAAATTGATAGTCAAATTTAAGTTTGAAGATCTTAAATCATTAAGAACCTTGCGAGATAGATGAAAAATTGATGTTTAATACAGTTTCGGATATAGACAGTATTCATTTCTTTATACGCTTTATCAAAACTTTACCAATATCGAACGCTTAACGTTTCTGATTTAGCTACAGTTAAGAGCTAAATAAAAAATGATTTCATAAAAATCTTCGAGCAGCACAACTTCTGGATTATATTTTATAATTGCTTGCTCTTATCTTCTCTCTTTACATATAAAACTCTATCCCCCATCAAGGGCGTAATCAGAGGTGGGGGGGAGGGCTACGCGGGACTTAGCTGTCTCCCAGCCCCCCTACGATTTTCAAAAATTTTTGTTAGTTTACACATAAATACGAAAATTTAGAAACGAACATTTGAAAACCATGAAATCTTTAAGAAGACTCGTTGTTTTAGGCGAATTTCGGTTCATTATTTTGCTACTCTTGGCTGCATATGGTGCCAGTGGCGGTTCCAGAGGGGGGTCACAGTGGTCATGGGCCTAGATTAACCATCTCGCCAAGAAAGAAGGAAGAAAAAAAACGAGGGCCCAAGCCGAGCTTGGACAAGGCCCAAAATTCAGAGAGGCCTTGATCATGTGCATACATATCATATTGTGTTGCTGAAAGAGAATTCCTCTTTAGAAAACCATTAGTCTCTGACTAATTTACTTCTTTTATAACAACACTAAAGTATGCACACAATATTCTGACTATGTGCTCAGTCGTTGTTCCTTGGCAGAAAAATATGCAGCCGTTTTGTAAATATGTGCATTCATCCATATTCATCCATACATAGAGGGCAAAGGAAAGGGGAGTCACAGCGAGCATGATTAACGTAAGGGTGAATGGGGTAGTTGCCTCGAACCCACAATGAAAGAAAACGATCAAAATCAAAAAATGGTTTTAGAAAAATGTGTGAATTGGGCGTGTGATACATATACTCGTATTCGACCCCCACCTCCACCCCACACTTGCAAATAGCCTCCCTCTTCTGTAAAAGCACTCTATGAAGCACCTATGTTTGTAAATTATTATTTATGGAATATCAAACTAGCGTAACTGCTACAAAACCATAAAAATTATAGAGGAGGAAGGAGGGGGCTGTCATGGGGAAAGAGGGACTACACCTAAACAGGGCCGGATTACCCATTAGGCTGAGTAGGCTTTCACCTGTGGGCTCCTACCATTTTAGAGGCCTGCGTTAAAATTTAGAAGGAAAAAAATATAATCAAACATTATTAAAGCTATTTTAGTGTTAATATTTATACAGTATATGCATAGGCGCACCCACGGGGGGGGGCTATGGGGGATCAAGCCCCCCTAAAGGTGGAAAGTTTGAAGTGAAAAACTTAAAAGAATGAAAATTGTCACTAATGAATTATTACTATTATTATTAATTATTGTCTTCAAATTATTTCTAAAGTATTTTTTACCTAAAAAGATGTCAGTTTTTAAATAAATACTTACAGAGAGTTTATGAAACACTGTTAAAGTCAGTTACAATATCACTGAAAAGATCAGATCATTATTTATGACTCTATAATGAGTTTTTGCTTGTGGGCTTGTGTTGTATGGGCAAATCAAGTGGTACAGAATATTTTGACGTTATAAGAGGGTTGTAACTATTATCGATCTCTCTATAACCGAGTTCAGCAGTATTTTCAGCTCACCCCCCCCCCTAAACTAAAATTCTGGGTGCGCCAGTGAGTATATGTATATGTAACTCTGAGAAAATAATTCTGATTCATTATTGACTTCGTACACAAGAAACACTTTTTGTCATTGTACACTTCTTAATTGAAATTTGAATGAATATGTGCTAGAAAGTTTGAAGCTGACTATTTAGCTTGAATTTTTATGTGCACATTTCAGTGATACCTTGCATTAGATGGATGTATATTTTGCAAATTCAATAAGGAGAACTTTTAGCACTATGTTTACACGAACGGGCTATGGTAATCATAAGAAGGCTTATAAACAAAATACCCTTCGTACCCCAGTCATCACAATCATATTTTTTACAACTTTTTTCCGTTCTGAATAAAAATTAATTTTCGTATATTGTTGCACAAATATCATCAGAATAAATTTCAAATAACATAATTCGTTATGGTTTTAATTTATAAAATGAATACTATGTATCCATTTAACCAAAGCGTCTCTGACTTACCAATTGCTAGTGTGCTAGTTTAATTTGTTTTGATAATTGTTAAGGTAATCTGGAACAATTTTCCAAATAGAAGGGTGATTTAGAGTGCAGTGGAGTTTTTATATATGTTTTAAAAATAATATGGCGTAGACTATGATTTCGAATTAGATTTCATTCATTTTGTTTCCATTTTTCATATTATTGAGTATTCTTAAAAATTGTCTGTAAATATCTACAATAATTCAGAGTGATAATTTTGGCATTGTATATCTGTTTCTATGTTGTTCCACTTTTAAATGTAAAGCACGATTATATTTTATACAATTTTTTTCCGTACTGAATAAAAATAAATTTTCATATATTGTTGCACAAATATCATCAAAATATGTTTCAAATAGCATAGTTCATTATGGTTTTAGTTTATAAAATGATTACTATGTGTCCATTTTGCCAGGAGCGTCTCTGATTTGCCAATTGCTTATGTGCTGGTTTAATTTGTTTTCATAATTGTTAAGGTAATCTGGAACGGTTTTCCAAAAAGAAGTGTGATTTAAAGTGCAATGCAGATTTTATATGTCGAGTTTTCTATGCCAAGTTCCACACGAAGCCCCCCCCCGGCCTAGATCCCACGCGCAGATAGTTGGCTATAACACCACATTTCAACATTTCTTTTCATTTTTAATGTTATTGAAAGATTATATGAGCATTCTTAGTTTAATGTAAAATGAAAGTTTTCAGTATTAAAATGTTTATGAAGACATAAAATAGTGTAGACTCTGAATTTTGATATATTCTCGCACTTGGATTTCTTTGTTAAATCATTTTTAAATGTTAACAAGGATGATATTATTGAAAAATTAATTTTTTTCCTGCTGTGAAAATACTATGAGAATGAATTTAAAAGTATATTTTATTTATTTATTTGTTTTTACAATTCAAATCACGGAAATCCGTTTAAAATGTATGTGTCGAAGAGAGGACTTGTAACTTTGTATGATGGTTTGTATATTTGTTTGATTTGTTTTAATACATGGAAAGGAGGTATTTATTACTTCTTTGTTTATGTTTTTTAAAATAATTTTAAATGTAATCTGTAAAAAGTTGTCAAAAAATGTAATTTAAATGTGATCAGTTTTTCTGTCTTAAAGTAGTGCGACATTTAATTAAAGTCGATTCAATTTATGGGTATTTCATCATGTAGTAAAATAAAAAATACTATTTTATATTAGTAAAAATTATCTCTGATGAATGTTTGCAAGTAAATAAAATAATCCAGATTTTAGTATTTCGTCTCGTTTGTACTTCTAGGGTATTTTGAAATATTAGCTGGAGTAATGTTTTGCAGAACAGTTTTCCACATTTGACTGCATGCATTTTCTTTCCTATGAAATTATCATTAAATACATTTCGAAAAAGATTTTACTTGTTTTGCTGTTATTAACTTAATTAAAATTCAGTTGTTCTTTCAGAAGGGAGATTTGCTTTCTCCATATCTGTACTGAAGACTGATTCGAGATCTTGAGTTCAAATACTTAATTTAAAAAATGAGTTCAAAAAATTTTTGAAAAATTTATTAAATGGAATTCCTTGTATTTTCATGAAAGTGTTATGTTAAAAAAGCACATTTTGAAATCTCAATTCTAAAATTTCTGAACCCCTTTATTATACTGACGGAGAGAAGGATTTTGTGTCCTCCCGTCCACCTCCGTAAGGATAAGAGCCCCCCCAATAATTTTTACAAGTCGGCGCCCGTGATCTAGTGGTCAGTTAACCATCTAGTGATTAATTAAAGTAATGATTTGCTACAGCGCCGTCAAGTGGCGAGTTGTAGCAAAATAGATAACGCCAAAATATTCTCATTGTTGAAATAGCTATGTATACTGATTTTCATAGCGACCGTTTGAATGGTCAGGAATTTGGCCTGCTGCAGGGTCATCTAGTGCCGAGTTAAAACAATAATGCATTGCAGTGCCATCTAATGGTGAGTAACATCAAAAGGAACACAGTTAGAATATATTTTTTGTGCTCAAATGTGTAAGTATAAAAAATTTTATGCCGATCAGTCGAACGGTATAGAGGTTAATGCGTTGCAGTGCCATTTAGCGGCAAGTTACAGCAAAATGGATAGTGAAAAATATTCTCCGTGTTCTAATATCCGCGTGTACCAAATTTCGTCGAAATGGGTTGGAGGATATTCGCATAGCAAACAGCTAAACGGAATAGAATTTGACGTTCTGCTGCACCACCTAGTGGCAAGTTAGAGGAAAATGTATAGCATAAAAACCTTCTCCATGATAAAAGACTTAGGTGAACCAAATTTCATGGTGATCGGTGAAATGGTGCTGAGTTTTTCAACCTCCTACACACATACCAACATTCATTTTTATCTATCACCAGTCTTATTATATATACCAGTCTCAAGTAAAATCCAGTTTCAAATCTAAGCCTCGCCAAAGTGCCAGCATACGCCATTTTGGAAGAGTTTTTTCAGGGAATCATTCGAAGCATTGACTTAGCAGCAATCAAAATGGGAAATGGTTCGATCGCCACGCATTTTTTTGAAAAGTGGAATCCCTTAATACAGCCTCATTTTTTAAATTATCAACTATAACATGTTTTATTCCTCGTTACCTCGATGTACTAAATGCGAAGATTTCAATTTTCTGAAATTTGACGGATTTCCCCCAGGTTAAATCAATGTACTCAATTGGCGAGAATTCTGAAGCTACATCGCTTGAAATGCCCTAATAACTGCATTATTTCTGCACGGATAGTTAAAATTTAATGCTGTATTCTAATACAACCTATACACTTGTTTTCAAAAATGCTATTCCCTTAAGCTCTCTAAATTGCGCCAAAAAGCCTAAAACTGTGCAAACCGCTAGAACTCATTTTCTAAAAATCGGCCTATCAGCCATTTTATTTTTCGCCAAACTAAAAAAATTTACATATTAGTCTCGGAAATCTTCGATCCTCATTGTTTTGCGTATAAAGCATTTCATTCCTGCTCTCATTTCTTATGCGCACACGATATTATAATTTAAAAGATAACCTTACAAATATAAACTAAAAAAATCATTATTATTCTTTTATTTTCACTTTAAGAGTTTAAAACATTTTATTCGGCAAAATCGCCACACATGGCAACCAAGATGCTTATTTCACGCTTTCACTACAGGGGTTACAATTACATAAAGCTTTCTGCGTGGAGAACATAAAAAATCTCTTAAATTCCGGGAACGGGTGGACTTTCAAAGTTTTAAAGTGGACTATCATTTATTCTATATTATTTTACATATCTGTGCAAAATTTCAGGCTGATAGGTCCATTTTTGTGGATTTGTATACGAATCAAATCCACAAACAAACAAACAAACAGAATTTCATTTTTATTTATAAGGATTTTGTGGACCTTTTATTTTTTTCCTATTTTAGATATATTACCTCACTTTTTAAACTTCCCTCAAAATTTACTGAAAATCTTAACAAACAACTACAGCAAATAATAAAATATTTTAAAATACAGGGTGTTCAAAATTAAACTTGAAATCTGCAAGTAGTCTGTAGCAAAAACTATGCAGCAGAATTACATGAAAATGAGGTAATGGTATACTGAAATGATGGGAATTTTATAGAGAAAAAAGAAACAACGAGTTTCAAAAACCATAGTTGGCATATCATAGCTTTATTGAGAACATATAAATAATCTAGAAAAGTTTGCAAAACATGCTCAATATGATGTCCACCATTGTCTGCTACCATCTGGAAGTATAAAATTGTGCGTTCAACTGTTGAAAGCAGCTTGAACAGGTGAATGCTACGCACATGGAGTTCTATGCTTTCTTTAAGGTCAGAAAGAGATTCACGGGATAATGGTAGATCAAAGCCTTGAAATATGCCCACAGCCAAAAGTCGTAAGGATTCAAGTCGGGGGATCTAGGAGGCCGAGCTGTAAGAAATTGCCGGCTGATGATTTTGTCGTCACTGAAATGGCGGCGGAGCACTTGCTTCATACAACGGGCAATGTGTGAAGGAGCACAGTCATACATGCGATTTTACACTTCCATATGGTAGCAGACAATAGTGGACATCATATCAAGCATATTTTTTAAACTTTTGTGGATTATTTATATGTTCTCAATAAAGCTATGATTCACCACCCAGGGGTGGTTTTTGAAACTCATTTTTTTTTTCTCTCGATAAAATTCCCATCATTTCATTTGGACATTACCCCATTTTCATGCTAGTTAGCGATATAGTTTTTGTTACAGACTGCTCGCAAATTTCAAGTTTGATTATGGACACCCTGTAGATATTGAAATCAGCTACACCCCCCTCCTCGCAGCATTTTGGTTGAGTTTCATGCTGCATTGTGCTGCTTTATTTCATATTACTTGATAGTTTTAATATGTTAGCTTACATGGATTTTTCCTAAACAAAATTCATTTCCCTGGCTTTCTTCATCTGTAGACCCTAAATTATTTATATCACCAATTTAATCCATTCATTTTTGGAGCTATGTTAATCCAGGAAAAATTATATAGATAATAACACATAAAGCAATTTAAAATGCTTTTAAAAGAGTATTCACATATGAAAAATGATTGTAGAAAAAATTTGAAACAGTTGAACAATATAAAACAAATAATTTTTACATTCTAAAATTTAACAATCTTAAAATATTACTTGTGGAGTTGGGCAGCCCTTCAGCAAAACACTTGGTGATGCACATTTCAGCAAATCAAAGTAAAACAGATATTTTTCGTTTCTAAAAAAAGGGCAGAAAATTAATACTTAGCTACATATTTCTAATGATTTATTTATTTTTTAAAAAATTTCAAAAATTTAAATTACAGCATGCGAGTATTTTAGTTTCAAAAACTAAAATTGAAAATAAATTATTCCATAAGTAGACATTCTACTGTCCAACACCTAAAGTATACATTTTGTGCTTCTAAACAAGAAAATATTCACTTAAAAAGTTAAGAGGTTTATTATTTTTCTCACAGAAAGCCATACCTATATATGTCCATGTCTGCAAAGCAAAATACAATTTAATTTTTATTTATTTATTTCAATTTGTAATTTTTTTTTCAACCAAATATCTAAGCCCTGGAAGCAGAAAGTGCTTGAAAGTGTGATATATGTCGCAGAACAATCAAAGCCTTTACAGAACATCTCATCTTTTAAAGAAAAATAAAAAGTTAAAAGATTAGTTCTGCAGAACAATTAAGCAAAGTGCCCTTTAAGCTATCTCTTCACTTTGATATCTATTTTGCATTTCACCGTGATCTGACAGATTTGGACAAAATGCCTGCAGAACATTAGCAACTGTTTGAGGTCAAACTACTGAGGTGCTTTTGCTCCTGGGGGCAAAAGCACAAATGGAATTCTGTCAAATCTGCTAATCATACCTTATTACTATAAATTATAATTATATGTCATAAATTTCTATTCTTCTAACTTGAATAACCAAAATTATGCTCATTTTTCTGCTTCATCAAACATTATATAGCTTCATTGAAAATCTTAAATAGAATGTTAATATATTATTTAAATTTTGACTAAATGTGTAATGCAAAATAGGGCAAAGCACAAATGGAATTCTGTCAATATCTGCTAATCATAACTTATTGTTATAAATTATATTTGCACGCCAAATTTCTATTCTTCTAACTTGAATGAACAAATTTATGTTCATTCCTCTGCTTCATCAAATGTTGCATAGCTTTACTGAAAATCTTAAATAGAAGGCTAATATATTATTTAAATTTTGATTAAAATGTGTAACGTAAAATTATTTTTTTAACCAAGATCAATTTCCTAGAATGTTAAACTGACACTTTGTAGACACAATATCAATGAATTATCATAATTTTACTTACTCAAGTGGATGTATACCACATACATTTCCTTCAGAATCCGTTGGATAAAGCAGAATTTTTGGATCACCTTCTCTGTAGGCTAATAAAAGTATAGAAAATAATGTTAGTCTTACAAGAAATAATTTCAAGCATTCAACCATAAATGCAATAGTTATGTAGTATTTAAGCAAAAAAATTCAAAACAACTTAGGGAATCTGTACAATGGTACAGTCATAAAATACACCAATTTTGAAAAACATTCACTACAGATACAGATTTCACTAAGACTGAATTTGATGATAAAATCTGCTGCTACATCTACAGATTATTAGAATAACACCTTTACTCGTTACACCACTATAGGACAAATTAAAATATAAAACATTATTTAAATTGCACTAGCTGATTTCAAATGTTTA
This sequence comes from Cheiracanthium punctorium, assembly GCA_038373885.1. NCBI lineage: Eukaryota > Metazoa > Arthropoda > Arachnida > Araneae > Cheiracanthiidae > Cheiracanthium > Cheiracanthium punctorium. The sequence continues at coordinate 160,874 of JAWZYV010007211.1, forward strand.
GCAAGATTTATAGATATATCTTATACAATAGGTCTTACAATTTAAATCAATGATTGCACATCTTATGAACTATATTTCCACAAAATGTCCTTTGAATTGGTGATTACAAGACCACACCCTCTCCTTGTAAGTCAAGCTACACTACTTTTTACAAATGTAGGAGGAGAAATATGGTCAATAATTCTTTTAGTCAACAATTCACTTTAATTTTGCATGTATGTAATCTAAATCAAAAGCAAATTATGATATGAGTTACAACAAATTTTTAAAAATACTTAATAATGATGCATAAGAAAATTGTCAAGAAGTAAGAATCAGTCAAATCTGACATTTTTTTTCTTCCTGACTGCTTGAGATCTGGGCTTTAAATTTCTCCCTCAAAAAACAGATTTTATTTGTTTTGTTATAGAACAATGTTCCTTCCACTTATTTCTTCTCAATGGGAAACTCTCATTTACTAACTGAAGTAATTTTGTTAAGTAGCAAATACAGTAGCTAATGTCTCCTATTCATGGGGAACGGCAGAATATCTTCCAGGGATGGGGGCAAGGATAACTTCAAGATATGGTTACCATGTTGGAAAGAACAAAACAGCATGAAAAAAATGGCACACAAAAATCCCAAGTGAGATAAGTCCCCTCCCCTCCCCTTGACCTATTTCACTGATGCACATGATCTTATTTTGTGTAAGCCAATTACAGGAATATACAAGATTAATGACAGTTTCAAGCAGGGTGTAAAAAAATCATGATTTTTTAAAAATCAAATTATTCCGATTTTTTAAATTTAAATCATTTTTTATTTAAATCAGATTTTTTTCAATAAAGTAATTTTCAAAAAAAAAATTAGATAAGGTAGTTTAAATAAGTTTAACTACTTTATATAAAGAGTTTAGATAACTGGTAAGTATTTACTAGTTGATAGTATAAATCTGATGATAAAATATTGCTTTGGTATGCAAATAAATAATTTTGTCCCAAGTGGATGATTTTGGAAGCACAGCAAAACTTGACTGATTATATACTGACTTACTTTACAAAATTTAAAAGCAAAGCTTTTAAAAATAAAACTTTACAGATGTGTTATTCACACACAATTAATAATAATTGTATTATGCACAACCTCTTTTAGCTTGTAGGCCTCAGAAATTCAAAAATGCATGGTATCAAGGGCCAATCAAGTAGTGTGTTCTTTTAAGTATTATAGTCATAAAAAACCAATATATTAAAGACTAATTGTAATGCCACAATTCCAATATGTGAAAAATAACGGCACATATAGAAAAGGCAATTAGGTGATTTTACAATATTGTGAGTATTTATGTCATGCCAACAACAAATTCAGTTGTACATAATTAAAAATATTGAGTTAGTTGAATTTTTCTTTTTTTTTTTTTTTAAATAGTATGTTATATTGTTTACACATACACATGTACAAAAAAAAAAAAGTTCCCTTACTCAATTTTTGGGTAGTTTATAATTAACCGAATTTACTACAGGCATGACATAAACACTCACAATACTGTGGAATCACCCAACTCATATGAAAGTTCTTGAAAATATGGGGGCACATATTGATAAAAGTCAATTAATTATAACTGAACACTTTCTGGTGCAATGTTTATGACCACTGAAAACAAATCCAAAATATTTAAATTTTCACAATTCCTTTTCATAAAAATTGAACTGATGCAGGGGCGTAGCCAAGGGGGGGGGGGTTAGGGGGGTCATAACTTCCCCCATGAGAATTTTTTTGCCATACAAAATGTATATTCTTCACTACAATATCACACATATGTATACATATATATGAGTTGCAGTTGTCGTAACCCCCCCCCCATGAAAAATTTCTGGCTACGCCCCTGAACTGATAGATTGTGGTCTGTTTTTCAATATGCAACTGAGTTGGGGGGTGAATGGAGCAAGGTGTCATGGGCTAATAATGGCCAGTTGGCCATAGATTGTGCATTCTTGATTTAAATCAATGATTTTTTTTTAATCAATTGATCATGATTTAAGTGATTAAAACCACTAATTCAAATCGATTTAAATCATTGACAGCCTGGTTTCAAGGAATTAAATATACTAAACTATGCTCACAAGAAAGCAAATTGCAAATAAGGGAAAGAAATGTGAAATGTATAAATTCCACACAAAGTTATCCAAGTCTAAAGGGCATTTTTTTTTTTTTATTGCAGTTCTTATTCGAATTTTCCTGATTTCTCTCCAAGTTTGCTAAATTTTCTTTCTTTTAGGTTTTTCGGGTCTACTGTCCAGCCTCTTGTAATTTGTCTCATTAACTTTTATGGGAAGAAGAAAATCATATATTTTAAACAACAGTATTAGTGATCCTACAAAGTAATCACAAAACCGAAAGTAGCGAAGGACTAATCCAGAAATTTATTTCAGAATATGCCCTCTTCATTATAATTAACAGAAAGTAAGAATAACAAATTATAAGGATTAATATGCTTATTCTATTTACCAAAAAATGCAACAACTCCCCATCCGGCTAAAAATGCAATAAACAGGAAAAGACATATAATATCTGTGCAGCTCCTGAAAAGATTTTAGATAATTAGTTTAAGCTATATTTATTTGATTATTAAGCACGAATATAATTGGCAAAAGTTTTAGTAAAATTTAGTTAATTTTCAAACTTAGAGAACTAAAAAAGTTCAGTGTATGATATGTTTATGCATCTATCAACAACAACTACATTTTATGAACTACATGAACAGGGTATTCTAAAAGCCCATAAATTTAAACTCGTGGACAGGGTTTGCTAAAACCTAGGCAACTAAATAAATCCTTTGGCAAAATATATGTTGCTCCTAAGATTTTGTAACTTTTGTCCACCTCTGGTTGCAAAATTGCTTCTACTAAAGTCAGTGATATAGCTATATTTCAAAAATTATAACAGGTCTCAACTAATATTATGTTTATTAAAATATAAAATATAAATAGGGCATTTTTTTCAATGGTAGAAAAGTAAAGCAACTAAAAATTAAACCCCCAACTATCATCAGGGTTGTTGGGGTTTTTTTTTCAGGATTTTGGGAGTTTTATCAGGATTTTTTGGGTTTCATCAGGGTTTTTTGGGTTTCATCAGGGTGTTTTCAGAGAAAGGGATGGGGTTTCAGAATATTTGAAAAATTTTTCGCTAATTACTAAATACAACTTAAAGCAACAAATTGATTACAAAAATCAATTATACAAAAAAGGTTAAATTAGTAGTAATAACTAATTACAATTATTGATCATACATGAAAAAATGTATAAATCAATAACAACACCAATCATGGTACATTCTTGGATAAACTGAGTATTAGTATTAATTTTAACAGTGATATACTAGTGCTTAATTAGAACTTTTAAACTAATGATTTTTTTATGGTTAAAAAATTCTTATTCGTTTTAATTCATCACATAGGCATAAAAATTTTATCTAGAAAGTTTTTATGCCTATATGAAGTCTTTTTATCTAAGTAGTGGTGGTGTGGGAGGAGGGGAGCTGTTTATAAACTTTACAAGTAGTATACTGTTATTAAGAGATGTATTATCTACATAATTATTGAAATTTTTAAAAAACCCAGTTGGGATTTTTTAAGTGGGCTTTTTCGGGTTGGGCAAAATCATAGCAACCCAGCCTATCATTTTAATAATAGAGGGAAAATAATTTTTTCGCACACAAGACAATGTAGTTATAACCAAAGTCAATGAGTAAAATTTCAAAATAAAAACACTTTTTGTTAAGATAAATTTGATGCATTCGAATATAATTTTATATAAGTAAAAAGGTAAGGATTCTAAATTTTCCATAGCCTCAACCTATCACAATCTTAAAAAGTTAAAAGGTAAAGATTAAATGCACACAAGATAAATTAAAAGACAAATTGTTTTAAGTGGTCTCAACTGTAACTTTTAAAAAGTCCTTTTATGGAAAAAACACTCATCATTGCAAAATATATTTAAGCACAAGATTTTATTAATACCAATTAATTAACTATAAAACTTTAAAAAGAATATCAACACTAAGCAGATAATAAATAAAAACAATTTATTGTTTTACAAATAAGAGTAAAAGGTTTTTTATTACAGTTGAACCTTATAATGTGTGATTAAGATGAAATGTTATATACTGGTTTACGCAAACATGTGGTTGGTTCCACAACATTCTTTACTTTTTACAAGCTTAATTTATTGGATAATATGAAGTTTTGTTAATAAAAAACAACTGTCTCTTTCATTTCATCTTACGGAGGTTTCATTGTATCAAGATGCATCTAAGTAAATCTATTTCTTTTATTTTTTAACATTTGCAATCTAATCTATTTATACTAATCCATGTATCACTTAAATCTAATTCTAAAGTAGCTTTGCTTTTGTTCACAATTAACTATAAGTGTTGAAGTAGATTTTGTCGACTGTAATTTCTAAAACTATTTGCCATGGCAGTCAGCTTCACCGCCTCATACCTCACTGTTCTATACACTCAGTTGAAATGTTGGCCAAATTATCGGACTCAATCGGAATTTCAATGAAAATCATGTTTCTTTGTTTTAACAGTATTTGTCATTAAATTGCTACAAATTTCGGGTGTCATGATAAAAGTTGATGGGGGCCATGGGGGCAAAGCCAAGTTACTAACATTGCAAGATATGTGAATAGATAATTGGTGACATTTCCATACAAAAAATTAGTAAAATACTGTATTGGGTAATAACGTGTTGTACAAATTCCTACAGGAATACTTCTTAATTGCAGAAACTGCGGGATTAATGTACCAAAGTTAGCAACATGGTGTTTTATAGTACAGTTGCATTATTTAATATGTATCCTTGGTTACAAAAATATAAAAACAGGAAATGGCTAAAATATGCTTCAGCCCACTACAGGGAGGTTTTTTTTAATGTAAAATAAACATGCTGTGAAAAGATCTGGAAGATTTTGCTTTTTCGCATATGCATTGTTGTTTTGTAATCTACCTACTGTGTGACATACATAACCAGTAACGAATATGCTTGCTTCACGTGATGTCATTGAACCATTAATTTGGATTTTTGTATGTATGTTATTGTTATTGTGCTAATGTTTAAATGTAGTTGTTGCGGTTCTCAGCATGGAAATATCGTCAATTTTGGTACCGCATATGCATTACATAAGTAGTATTAGTGTATTATATAAGTAGATAATTTATAATAATTTTGGCAGGCTGAAAGTTTTGTTTCAAATAGAAGTTACTGAAATGTTGTTAGATAATATTGTGTAGCACACTTCTGTAATATTACATTCCATCCACAGGCCTTAACTCTTCAAACTTTCACATAAGGAAAAAAAAATATATTGAAAGTTTGAAGATTTTTCAAGCCAAAAGCAAATAACTTTTCGTTGCTTGTCATAGGAGAATTAAAAACTCAAGATTTTTCAATTTTAATTTCCTTTTAAACCTTAGTTACTTGTGAGCGTTTTGACCCTAATTTCATCTTAAACACCAACTAGAACAGGAGATACACATAAAAACGTCTTGTGAAAGTATTATGTTTGAACGCAATAAGGTAACTTAGAACTATGTTTACTCAAAATGCATTTTTATGAACTATCTGTAAGATAAGAACATTTCTATGATTCATATCTACACGAAATTTTGTGCTGTTATAACTGGTATCAGTATTTACAGAATGAATTAATATTAAAAGCGAGAGAGAAAAACTTTTGAAAATTTTAACTGAAATATAAGGGTAGAAGTACGAATTTTTTCAAATTTCAATTTAAAATACAATTTTAAAATTCTTAATTTAAAATTTTTTCTTAAATATTAATTCATTCTATAGATACCGATAAGTTATAAATGTACAAAATTTCTTGTGGATATGAATTATATGAATTTTGTTACCTTAGGGATAGTTCATAAAAATGTGGTTTGAGAAAACGCAGTTTAACCCCTTAACAGTTTCATTTTTTCCAGAATTCGGTCCCAAAAATGTCACATTTTTTTATTACATAGTTTTGTTCATTTTACATTTTTAAGTAAAGATATGTTATTAAAATTAACATTTGCAATATTTTTAAGCATTTATTACAACTTTTTTTTTTCTTTAATGAAAATACAGTGGAACCTGCCTAATGTGACCACCCTCGGGAACGACAAAACTGGTCACCTTATACAGGTGGTCACCTTACAAAGGTAGCACTTTAATAAATTTGTTTATGTTTAAAATTCAAATAACACTTGCACAAACACTCTACAGTTTATTTATAACAAGATCTCAAATTCAATAAATATGCATTAACAAAAAAGAGGGATGTAGGGAGTAAAATACTGAAACATTAAAATGCACATTGCATACAAATTGTGTGCGACTTCCTTATACTTACGTTTCAATGTGTATTTTAATACTTCTTCGTCACAATGAATAATAAAAAATAATAAATATGATTAAAAAATATAAATTTCCATTTTGCAGCTAGACATATTACTAAAGTACAGTTTGAATGTTTGAGTTGTTTCCATGTTTGCACAAATATAGTTCATGATAAAATTTTCACTAGTGTACATCAAGAGCACATTGTTTAGATAACGCACTGTGCTGTAACAGCAAAGTTCTAAAGGGGCCGGTCGCCAAATAAATCGCCAGGTTGAAAAAATGAAAAGAAATGTTAGGCTTTATAGATGTTTGGCAAAATTTAAATGTGACTCGCCACAGGGGTGATCAGAATATAGTTTTTGTAGCCTAGACAAAATTATTGTAATCCTGTGGGAAAGGAAAAAAATTAAATATGTTCAGAGACTACAGACGCAACAAAATGCATTACAAAGGCTAAAACCAAAGTAAATTAAGAAACAGTTAAATAGCATTATTGACAGATGGGAGATTTAAAATGGCAAGAGTATTACATTTAGAATAGGTAAAGGGAAATCAGAAGTACTCATAAATGTGCGATTCATTTATGAGTCTTCATGACTTCATCAAAAGTAATTGTAAATATGTGATTAACTACATCCCACACACCTCTTACCGGAAACCACGCTGAATCAATTTTACCATCAACAGAAATATAAAAGAATAATCTAGACTGAACTATATACCATTGCTAATACAAATATTAAGAGCGGAGTTGAGGGCCTAGAGCCCAGGAACTCTGGGAACAGAATTCGAAGTGTCGAAGTGTAACAAGTTTTCCTTTTTAATTTATTTATCTAATTTTTTAATTTTTTTTTCATCTATTGAGAACAAGTGTTACAGAAGAGAGAATCAGTGTTGAGATCAAATCTGAAAAGGGATATAGCATTCTATATTATCTGAATGTGTTTTATATTTAAGAGGCAGTTTATAGTGGAAAGTGGTCATATTTGACAGGTGAAAAAATTGAAATTTGGCAGATTATCTGGTCACTATACAGTTTTTGCAGGTGGTCACTTTACAGGATATTTTCCCCATACATTTTTTATGAGTTACAACGAAATTTCATAAAAGTATTCATTTTAGGCAGGTGGTCTCTTTACCAAGGTGGTCACTTTGGCAGGTTCCACTGTAATCTATTTTCACTGCAAGCTGGATATTTTTTTTTTCCCCTACATAAATGCCAAACAAGGAAGTCACATTTACAGGTAAAATTTCGAAAAAAAAACGCACTTTTGAACAAATCAGAATAGAAAACATGATAGAAAACAAAATATCATTTACTGGACAACTATCGCTATCTACACAAATTTGTTATTAAAAATACAAAAGATATGTGCGAAACGATATGCCACGACGACGTGCAAAAGATATGTGCGAAGTTAATTTGTTACTAAAAATACAAAAGATATGTGCGAAACAGTGAAAGCCAGATAGAAATCAGATTGCCCGTACGCCGTACGGGCAAATCAGTAAAGGCCCGAAAGCCGGGCCCGTACGGCATTCACGCAAAACAGGGAAGGGGTTAAAGTTACCTTATTGTGCTCAAATATAAAGCTTTCACAAAATGTTTTTATGAGTATCTCCAGTTCCAGCTGGATTTATTGCATGAAATTGGGGTCAAAATGCTCAGAAGTAACTAGGGTTTCAAATGAAATTAAAATTGAAAAATCAATTTTTTGAATTCTTAATCTTCCTATGACCCCTTAATCCAAAATTTGTAACTAACTTTTATTACTATTAAACTTTTTTGGTGAAAGTGAATAACTCAAAAACTGCATACAGATGAAATACACTCAAACAAGAACTAACTACAGTCGACTACGGTTATAGTGAACCTCTGGGGACCGGCAAATTTCGTTCACTATATCAGAAGTTCATTATAAGCCCATATGAGCAAGGAATGCATTATACACATAAGTTTAAAAAGTGTTTTATACCCACAGTGAATATTTGTGTAAATCAAACATAATTAATTGTATTTATGTCTTATTACTCCTAAGTGCTACAATAATTTGGGAGATTCTATTCAATTGGCCGGAAAGTGCTATAGCCAATCAAGCAACAGCGAGTAGTGGTAATCCTTAACATGTGCTATTGCGCCGGGAATGGAAAATGCAATCGATCAAGGACGAGAGATATGTCCATTCTTGTTCACCATGAAATGTACCCTACTTTTTGTTAAGTGCTTAGTAGCTGAAAAATGCCATTGATTCTAACCGAAAAAGAATTTAATTCCCTTTTTCAGACGTCCTCGGATACCAAGCATGAATACAATTAGGAGGGGCACAGTTTGATGAATTGGACTCTAGCACTTGTGGTCTTTTCTTTCTGGTCAAGAATGAGAATGAAAAAGTTGCATGTTTCTTTAAAAATTGTCATTGCTACCTTCTTCATCGTGGAAGTGTGGATGTCACAGACTTTCATGTAGGGTGGAAAAGATGATCTTATCTTCTAAGCACTGGGGGTATCAGAGAAAAGGAGTACGGGGGCACCACAAGACTTGGGTTATTTTGCAAGGGAATTGAAAAGCTAAAGCAGTAAGTAAGCATCACTGCAATGAATAAATTTCTGGTTTCACAGCAGTCAAGAGTCTAGTACGCTCTTGTTCTCCTCTCCCGCTTGCCATGTTAGCCCACAAACCTCAGCCTAGCCATTGGCAATTCCCCTCTATTTCGGATGCTTAATAATCTCTGTGTATTTATCAAATGCAATACAGACAACCTTTGAGAATGTAGGCATTGAAAAACTTTATCTCTGCCGTTTCAAGAATTTTCGAAGATCAGGTTTTAGGTTCACTATAACCGAAGTCATGTTCACTAAAACCGAAAAATGCTATGCACATTTCTAATGTAAGTGTATCTGGACTAACAATTTGCATTCACTATAACCGAAAGTTCACTATATCCAGGTTCACTATAACCGGAGTCGACTGTTAAGATTCATCAACATAATTAGGGCTGTACCTGAAAAATTTTGGACAGAATTAATTGAACTGAGGGAATAAATATAAATTGTATAATGCTTTATAATTTTGTATTCATGTAATATAAGTGGAAATATCTGAATTTTATACCTAGATTTTACAGGACCCCTGAATTGAGGATCATATTCCAACTTTTCTCCTGAAAGATAAAAGTACTTTAATTAATGACAAAAAGTAAAATGGAATCCGCACTGAAACGTTACATACTTAATAAATTACATTTTAAAATACTGTTTAGTAAATATGAATCAATTAGGAAAAGCAATTTTAAAAAAATACAAAATATGACCAAAATCAGTGCCTTAGGACAGGCCCAAACTGGCTCCTCAGAGGGCCCTTGGCTAGAGATTGAAAAGGAGCCCCTTTAGAAGGGGGGAATTTAGAAAGAATAGAATATTAGAATATATGTAACATTTGAAAATTAAGATTGCATGCCTAAAAATCACATTTAACTATTTTAAGGATATTGGGGCCCCTGACTTTTTATAGGGGCCTCTCGAGTTGCAGGGTTTCTGGAGTCCTCCGCTGCACCACTGGGTAAAGGCACAAGATTACTGGGAAAAAGTAATCAAATCACTCTTGTTATAAAGCAGCATATCCATTTTAGAGGGGCCTCCAGGGGATCTCGGGAACCACCGACCATCTGACTTGGCCAGTCCGGGCCAGCCTTAGGAGCTTTTGAGCTTGCCCATAAAGGGTCATCTTGGTGTTGCCAAGAAGTGACTTACAGTAAAGTAGCCATAACTATGCAGCAATACAAAAATAAGCACGTGTGGCATCTTCAACCAATACTTCGAGGAAGATGGACCATGGTTCAAAAATAAATTAAATAAACTTTAGTTTTTCTATGTATTGTATATTAGTGTAAAATGTAAAAAGAATATTTTATTCCAACAAGTTTTGAAGGAAAAATAAAGAAAATCACTAATTAGAAAACAGGTACCCTTTACATTTCCTCTTAAAGAAAAAATACTTTCAACAGAAAAAGAATACACTTTTTCAAATAAACTACATTTTCTAATTTATAAATGATAAATAAGTGGTTTTTTTTTCCCTGACAGGTTAATTTGCATAAGAACAACCAGCATTTTTAATGACAAATCAATTCAGTTTTCACTCATATTTAATACACATATATTTCACTTAATAAAATTGAATTGACAATCTTAATTCTTTATATGCATTTGATTTATAATTAAACATTTAATAATAAATATTGAAAGTGAAAGCTGCAAAATATAGTATGAAATGTAAACACATTAAAAGAAAAAACAAGAAGTATAGTGAAAAACAAAATCAAATATACCCTGTCTCAAGGAGCAGAAAAATTATTTGTCATGGTATTTCTGTAACTATACTCGGTGAATCAAAATAGATGTTAAAGGGATTATTTTTTAAACCATAAGTGATCGAAACATACTTCCAATTAGAAAAGTTCGTCAAATTAAGAGTAGCTTTCAGATATGGCATTTTTTTTACAGGGGATTGTATACATATTGAAATACAAAATCTAATTTTTATATCGTTTCTCCCTTCCTACCCTTTATATTTAGAAGAATGTTGCTCTTTGCCTAAGAAAATTAATTAAAAAAATCCCGTGTCTCTAAGCGATGGTTAGTGAGAAAATTAATTTTGAAACTGATGACTTACGCCACTTTACCTACTGTGTTGGCATCAGTTTTCAGACGAATTAATCTTTACTTTCGGGGACCAACTATGAGTTGATAAAAGATAAATAAAGATTCCATTGTTGGGAAAAGCAATTAAATGCATTCAAATGTGTGAAATTAACAGGTACAGTTTTACATAAAATGATCAATACTGCTTTATGAAATTAGCGATAATGTAGTCTTTGAGGGGGGGGGGTCATCAACTGATTACATCACTCTTCTAGAGAAGGAATTTTAAAGTATAAAAGAGAAGGGCAAAATGATAATAATGGTGTAGATTACTATGGTGTGGTAACTTTTACTAGAAACTGCCAAACATGCTTTACAGAATAATTCTAGCTAAATTAGAATTTGAGGAGTCAACTGTGTCTATCGGGTGACTTAATACAAATTAACGTCAGTTGAAAAGTAATTACATTTTTTTCACTTTGGAGACATCCCCTTATTGCTTGGCGACAAATGCCAAAATTTTCAAATTGATATATCTCGGAAACTATTCCATGTAGAGACATGGGATTTGTTTTATTAATTTTCTAAGGCAAAAAGCAACATTCTTAACAACTTCTCCTGCCCATTAAAGGGCAGGAAGGGAGGGATGATAATAAAAAAGTGGAGGGATGATATACTCTTAATTTGACGAACTTTTCTAATTGGAAGTATGATGTTTCAATCCCTTACTGTTTAAAAAATAATCGCCTTAAGATCTATTTTGAATCACCCAGTATATACTTTTAAATAAGCTGTAATAAATAAATACCTGTATATGTAAATATTGGCTGGATATCATTTAAACATAGAAAAACTAATTAATTTTTAAGGGAATACATACTGTAAACGGGGGCAGGTTTAGTTGGCGACTTTGTTTTCTCGCCAAACATAACATAAACATAGGTAGTTATATAAGAAAGGTATTATTCCCATTTTTACTTATTGCCACATTGATTTAATCAGTAAATGATTCTTTACTCAATTTATAGGTACTTCCTGTGGCAGTGTGCACATCAATTTTATATAAGAGCATGAAAAGCATTTTGAGGCCAATAAAGTAATGGAGATGGTCTACAAGGATGCATACATTTAACTGTATTTTCACCATCATTATTTACTTTTTTGTAAATACCAATGTTTGTCATAAAAACAAACTACATATGATTAGTATACCAGCTGTACTAATCAGCTGTAAAAACTAGCTGTTATGTAGTGACTTTTAAAATACAAACTTATCCATCTGAACATATTCTTTTCCTAGCTATTGTTTTATGTACAGGTACAAAACAATGCAAGTTATGAGTGCCAGCAATAGTTGTAGCTTTTTCAAAATGCTTAGATAGCTGCATACTTTAAATTAATTGTAATATCTTTTTACATGAAGTAAAAATCCGTGAGGATATTTCCGAGTTCTACCCAGGATTTTCTGGAAAGGCACATAGCCCATCAAGTTTTACTGACTGCCCAGCAGGAAAATCAGAATACCATTTCAAATGCTTTAATTCGATAGGAGTACACATTGCAGCTTCATAATGCTGCCTGGCTGACAAAAAGTTCTGGGGAGTTCACTGAATTTACTTTCATATAAGAACACAGTATAATTACAGCCCCTTCAAATTTTACTCCCGTTCTCAAATGAAAGGATTTCCTAATTTTGTTTATTCCAACTTTTGGCATTATATTTTTTCCTAAGATTTGTTGGAAAAATTTTCTTTTTAAACTACAAAAATACCGCGCTTTTAATGAAAACGTAAACTAGAAAATTAGCAGTTAACTTAACAAAAATTTAGTTTCTCACCATAAAGTTTAAATGAAAAGCTAAGAAGTGAAAAATACTACATATTATATCTAAACAAAGTAAATATTAGATGCTGTAGGTATTGTCATTTATTTGCAGCTGCTCAGAAGAGTTATCACACCTGCTCTTTAAAAGCTAGTACCATAGCTACTAAAAACTATTTTTAATTATTGAATGATAGCCATCACTTGTCTTACACAGGCAATATGCTGGCACAGTTCATAAAAAAGAGAAAATGCGATTTCATAAATCCTGATAGAATAACATAATAAAAATCTGTAATATATGAAGAATGCATGAACTTATCATGAAAGAATATCTTTTTAAAATAATTAGGTATCAGCTAATGCTTATAGTACATACACATGTAAGGTTTATCATTTACCACGATATATTTATACAATGACAAATAATGTTTCTGATTCCTAAGATAGTATGCATGATTTTATGATTTTGTTATATATCTTGTTTTTTCTCCTGATGTTCAGACTTCATATTATAATTTGCAGATTTCACTTTCAATATACATTAAATGTTTCATTAAAAATTAAATACATAAAGAATTAAGGTTGCCTATTCAATTTATTAAGTGAAAAATATTTTCATTAAATATGTGTAAAAGCTGAATTGATTTCTCATTAAAAATGCTGGCTGATCTTATGCGAAATTCACCTGCTAGGAAAAAAAAAAAAAAAAAAAAAAGCATTATATCATTTTTAGATTAGAAACGGTAGTTTATTTGAAAAAACATTCTTTTCTGCAAAAAGTATTTTTTCTTTAAGAGGAAATATTAAGTGTACCTGTTTCTATTATGTGAGTTTCTTTATTTCTCCTTCAAAGCTTGCTGGAATCAAATTTATACTATCAGTAAAAATGTATATACTTTTGAAAATGTAATTATATGGATAAATGATCTTTAAGAAAATAATACAATGCATTAAGATTGTGTGTACTTGTTCATATGAATTGAAACTTGTTCAATTCATATGGATTGAAACTTCATATCAATTGAATGAATGATGAATTGAAACTTGTTCATATGAATGTGTGTACTTGTTCATGTGTAATGATAATAAAGTTGTGTGTACTTGTTCATAATTATATTTTTAAAAACTTTGTCTGTAAAATACCCATCAAAATTTTTTAATCAGATGTTAAAGCATACTTTTAACTACTCTTGTCAGTGGCGGCTCGTGGGATACAGCAAGTACAGCCGGGCTGCACTTGAAATTATCAGCACATACTTTAAAATAATTTATTCTACTAATTTTCCTAAATTCAGATTAGAATTGTGGAATTCCTACGGTAAATTAAAAAAATCTCCGAAAAAAACCAAACACAAAAAAACGTATTGTGGCCGGATCGCTCATTCAGAAAAAGCACTTTAATCTTCCCACAATTCAATTGGGAAAATCTTTGGTTCAGCCCATAGCGCTGAAAAGAAAATTGGCAGCACCGTTGCCATGACAACGACTACATAAGCAGCCTCTCCGGCATAGGGAGTATGCAGCTGATACAGCCAACGAAAGATTTTTTTTAACGGCGGCTGAACTTGAGAACTCGACTAACTGATTGGCTCGGACGAGAAGGAGGGAGGGGGTAAGGAGAATATATGTTTGGAAAACTCTCGACTTTATAATGCTGAATTTATCAAGAAGGTAAGCCTGAATAGATGCTTATGAATGGACAATTACCCATCAAAGTAGTATTGTTTTTAAGTAAGCAAGAACTGGCATTTAGAGGACATGGCGAGCAAGAAAATTCTTTAAACATGGGAAATTTTAAAGAGCTTTTAAAATTATTGATATCTGAATTAAAATAACGCCTTTTTATGGGGACATCAGACGGATTCGCATGTTTAAAAGAAAGGAGGATTGATTTGACTTATAAAAAATAAGTAAGTTTTCTTTTTTTTTCTTTTCTTCTCAAGTTATCGTTGCAAAAGAAAATTCTAAGGAAACTTCAAATCCAGGCGCGTAGCCAGGAAAATTTTTCGGGGGGGGGAGGGATATGAACTTATATGTGTATAAATAGATGGAATTTCATCACTAATCCAAAAATTTCGGGGGGGATATATCCGGATATCCTCCCCCCTCCTGGCTACGCCTCTGTTCGAATCAGACACGGATTAATGCAATTTTGAGGATAAGAGAAGCTGGTTGAAATTTATGTCCATTTTATGGAAGTAAAATAGGAACTCTTACATTTTTTATGTAATTTCTTTTTTTTTTTTTTTTCCCTCGGTGCGGGCTTAATCCGCCAGCTTTCGAATTCAGTAACAAAAGATTTTCTAATCCTATCCGGAGGAAATGAGGGGGGGGGGGGGGGCTCATATGCTTCCGGCTGCACTAACAGTTTTGACCACGGGCCGCCACTGACTCTTGTATAAAATTTGGTGAACACTGAAAATGGAGCACCTCACAAAATTAGCTGTTGAAGTTATTCACTCTGTCAACCAAAAAATGAGAAATAAATGGATTTACAGTTGCTGTAATAAAGTTGTACAATATAGACCTTGCTTAAATACACCATTACTTTTCTGTAAAAATATGTTTTCTTCTGATCAAAACAACACAAATTTGAAGTTTGTAGGACGATTTTAAGAAAATTATGGCTATTTATGTGTGTATAGTGTCATTCAAGATGGCATACAACAGAGCATCTCATCTGAAACTTGCTCATAGCTTTTGAATTCCTTAATTACTCTCAATATAATTTATATACTTGTAATTGCCATCAAAAGTGGGACATCTGTACTAAATTTCATCAAAATCCATGACTGATGGTGTCATTTTCAAAAAAATTTTGGTTGATTTGAAGTGGAATGACCCAAAAATGTAATATTTTACATTAATAAGTTCATATTATAGTTAACATATATTTTTAAAAAATATATCAAGAATTTTAAACAAATATAATTCCTATTTTATTGTCATACAGATTATGCCTTGAAATTACAAAAGGAAAACTGGTTGAGATTCTTGGTCAGAAGCATATTTGGGAATAATTCTGTAAGCAGATGCAGGTTTAGTTGGCAACATTTTTTTGTCTTTAACGTCTATATAAAAGAAAACATAAACCAAAAACTACAATAGACTTATCTAAACACCATATTAAAACATATCTACACATATTTATAAAACAAATTGAACATAACCAAAACACTAGCTCTACACTGCCTTTGCTTACGGAATTTATCCCAATGTTATTGTTCCTGAAATGCTAAAACAATCCTTTGGATATTTGAAGTCCTATGGCATAGCTATAATCTTGTGGCACTTGGCATAATTCTAATATTTACAGCTCAGTTACTATTATAACCTACAAGCGCCTGTAAATGTAGCAAAAGTTTATTTTTAAAAATAATCATAAAATCTGTTTTTCTATTTTTTTTTAATCAGTACAGAGACATATGCAGGCAGTGGGTCCAGGCCACATACACTAAAATTAGCATTTTAAAAAATAAATAATAACTAACCCTTCTTGCAAGAATTATACCTAAGATTGCCTACTGGAGAAGCATTTAACTCAATGTACAGTTTTAAAAAAAACTATACTCCATCATTTAAACGTCAAAACTTTTGATGTGACAGACGTTTAAAATATCCTCTTATTAATGATTGCAGAATTAATACTATTCAAATGGATGTAAAGTACACATTTTTAAATATAATTCTGTTTAAACTTCAAAAACTTGCAGACAACTTTCTAATATTAGCCTATTCAAATAAAGTCAGTAATCTAATTCTGAGTTTTATTTTATTTATTTATTTATTTTTAACTAGTCTCCAAAAATAGTTTTATAGGAGTAGATACTTTTAAAAAGGCTCAAAATAAAAAGTTTTTAAATTTCTCAAATCCTTCAGAGTAATAATTCAAATAAAAAACACAGAGTAAATAACTTTATGAAAAATGACAACAAAAAATATTCATCTAACATGACAGTAGAGTAATGGGAAAAATATACACTTAAAATGACTTACCATACTTTTCTGTATTCATGGGAGTTTGACTTGATGTCATGTTTAACAGAATATCACAAATTTAACAACAGATCACCTAGATTATAATGTTAAAAAAGAACAAAATTATGTAGAAAATGTAGTTATTTAAATAAAATATTAACAGAGCAAGAATTACCTAACTTTAATACAGTGGCAGAAAAAAAAAATCACAAAAAACGGGAATAAAATTATATGGGTATGAACTAACTTAATAATAATACATTCGAAACACAAAACTTTTCTTTTCATTTTTCCAGAATGCAAGTATTACCACCACGGAGATTGCTTTCGAAATACTGTGTTGCTATTATTCACAATTTTGTGTTTTAAAAGAGAAAAGTATAAACACGAAAGACAAACGTCTGGCTTTAGTTCATGTTTTAGTTCAATATTTTACCACTAGGATTACCACCAATGGGGGACCATTTTATAAATTCAGTGTTCTCAAACAAAACAAGCCTCTATTTATTTAATTAAAGCATTGCTTACATTCACAAAACAAAGAAATTATGACTGACTGCTTAAAAAGTTGGGATAAAAAAATTTTATAACTAAAATTTTGTCCCCAGTCTTTGTTTTACATTTTCAGTACAGAATGAAAAATAAATTCTGAAATTGGGAATATTTGGTCAGCTTAATTTTACAATCCTTACAACGTGTTAGTCTGTTTATTAAGGGGGCACTTGAAGTTTGAAGACCCCCCTCAAGAGGGGCGGGTTTTTGGAGATTTATGGCTGGAGAGCCGTTATCTCACTTGTTCTGTGGTACCAGACCCACTGTTACGAAGCTCTTAGTACTTCTGATGTGCAAGATGACAAAGAGACACAGCGAGTGAAGCGAGAGCCAGGCCGGGGGGCCGTCTGAAGGAACCTGGTGGGGGATAACCCCGTGCACGGACTAAGAGGCTTTAGGACGGTCATCGGGAAGCGGCAGACGGGCGAAACTGCGTCAGCCTCTGAAAGGAAAATATGCGACCCCCTTTTAATAATTAACGGCACGGGCGCCCTCTGACGACACACGGCGTAAGTATCTCCCGCGGGGGTGCTTCCGTTGATATTTGTTTACGTTTCAGCTACTAGCAGACGACGCATGCGCCAAAAATTAATGGGTACGACTCCCAGCGCCACCTTTTGGGCAAATTTCATTTAGTTCTTTCGCAATGCTTGGATGATTGTCCTGAACCCTCTTAGTCCGTGCCCCGTGAAAGCGATGGAGAGAAGCTCTTAGTCCGTGGAGCACGGACTAAGAGGCTTTAGGACGGTCATCGAGAAGCGGCAGACGGGCGAAACTGCGTCATCCTCTGAAAGGAAAATATGCGACCCCCTTTTAATAATTAACGGCACGGGCGCCCTCTGACGACAGACGGCGTAAGTATCTCCCGCTGGGTGCTTCCGTTGATATTTGTTTACGTTTCAGCTACTAGCAGACGACGCATGCGCCAAAAATTAATGAGTACGACTCCCAGCGCCACCTTTTTGGCAAATTTCATTTAGTTCTTTCGCAATGCTTGGATGATTGTCCTGAACCCTCTTAGTCCGTGGTGGAGAGAAGCGAGCAAAACAACCCAAAGGGCCAAAAGAGAGACGTTACGCAGAGTAGAGAGAAAGCGTAGATATGGAGGCAATAGCATGTGTAATGAAGACAGGGAAAGGGCCGGAGAAAGAAGGTGGCAGCTCCAAAGTGCGAAGAAGGGGGCACCGGGAGGTGCTATATTTCTTGCAGGAAAAGAGGATGTGTTCGATAGTTTCGGGAGTGCGGCACGTGTCACAGAGGCAGTTTGGGGAGATGTTGAACCGGTGATATAGGACTTTGTTGGGTAGCATGCGGCAGACCAGCCGCGTGAAGAGCACGTCTTCGTGCCTGTTATGGAACCATGGGAGCGTGTTGTGGGCACTCGGGATTTCTCCATGTGTTGCTAGGTATTTGCTGGTGCTGAAGTGTGTCATGGTTTTTTGGCGAAAAGTCCTTGTTATGGCTGCGGTGACGTCTTCGGGAGCCACCCACTCTAGCTGTATGTCAGAGGGCTGGGTGTCTCTAGCGGCAGCATCCGCCCGTTCATTTAAGAAAATGCCCCGGGGTCCAGTAGATTTGTAGGCTGGGAACCATCTGAGAAGCCACTGTAAGCTTTTTATAGAGACGCTGGATCACGTGAGGGGATTTGTGATTGCAAGAGGACAAAGCTGTAAGAACCGACAAGCTGTCGGTGAGAATGATCGTGGGGGTGTTGCTGCATAGAAGTTCATCCAGTGCGGAGCAGAGAGCTAGGGCTTCCGCCGTGAAGATGGAGTTAACGTTATTGAGGGTGTAATGGAATTTCCGGTGTAGGGTGCAACCACCAATGGCGGTGCTGTCGTGTGTTTTACTTGCATCGGTCGCTATAAAATTATGGGTCGCCCGGAGCGGATCGAAAAAAGCGTTAAAAAGGTTTGAAACTGCAGGGACACAGAGCTGTTTATTTTGGAAGGTCAGGCCTTCAGTGACCACGGACCAAGGGACCGGAGAGAAGAAAGGGGAGGGGGCAGCTAGAATGAGATGATCGACGTTGCATTCGTAGTCTGCCAAGAGACAAGTTAGATCGGGGAGGAGGGGGAAGCGAGACGTCGGAGATTGATAATCATTCCCAAAAAGAAAAGACCGCAGGGGCGACAATGGTCCTAAGGAGAAGTGCTTGATCCAAAATTTGGTTGTGAGAACCTTGATCCTGTCGTTGACACTGAGGGAGTTGGCATGTTTAGTCAGGACGAGGTTGGGGACCCACCTAGGGAGGCCAAGCGCGATACGTAGGGAAGTATTTTGTATGACTTCCAGACTTTTAATCAGAGAGGGACACTGGGAGAATAGAGCCGGGGCACCGTAGTCCAAAAGGCTGCGAATAGTGCTGTTGGCTAGTTTCACTAGGTGCGCCGAGCGGGCCCCGTAGTGGCGAGACGAGAGCACTTTTAGGATGTTAATCCGTTGGAACGCTTTTTTCTTTATATAGTTGATGTGAGTGCGGAGACCCCCACGTCTCGAGAAATGAAAGCCGAGATATTTTATAGAATTCGACCATTCTATGAGACCCCCCTGTATAGAAAAATTCACGTGGCTTTCCCCACACCTTCGAGATAGGTTAACGGCCCGACATTTTTCCGGGCTTACGGAAAGTTTCCAATATCGGCACCACTGGCCGATCCGCAACAGGGTCTGCTGTAGTTTCCGTTCGCAGGTACCGAGGTTGTGGTCTGCACAGTATAGGAAGATGTCGTCGGCGTCACTATATGAAGGACTGTGCGTTCATACGCATTGTTTTTCTTTTTCGTTTCTATGACTACCTGCTAAAGCTCCCGGAAGAAAGTCACGTGACGCACTTCTCTCGAAGCGTCGAGATTCATTCTGAGTGTTGTTGTTCTCTCTGTAAGCATGATATTGTGATGTGATGTGTTTGTTATAATAAATATATTTGTATTAAACATGGACTGATTCGTTCTTCGGCGATCCAAACGAACTTCTGACACTTCAAGTGGTAGCAGAACGTGGTTAGTTTCGGGAAGAAATATTAAGTAGCTGAAAATAGCATAAAACGAAACAACCGAAGAATGGATCGGCTTCCAGTTCCTGTTCTTACGGGTGTGAATTATCACACATGGGCCATGAAAATAGAAGCTATGTTATGCATAAAAGGCTTAAGTGAAGTCATAGATGAAGATGAGCCCAAGGAACCCGAGAAATTAAGTGAATGGAAAAAACGAAACAACGAAGCGGTTGCTTATATCAAACTTTCGTTAGCAGATGAACAAGCACTACAGTACGCTACTGAAAAGAATGCGAAGAATTTGTGGAATAAAATTAAGAATAACTTTACTGGAATGCTCGAAGATCGAAAAATAGACGCCGGTCAAGAATTGAAAAACTTAGAGCTTCATGATAAAGAAAATATAAATGACTACATAGCTCGAGCTCGTGGCTTAGCAACGAAATGTTCTTCTCTTGGACTTGATATATCACCTAGAGAGCTGGTATACTACACCGTCCGAGGATTAAGAGGAAAATTTTCCCGTATTAGAGAAGTTCTAAAAACCCAAAGAGACAAAACTATGGACGACATCATGGAGATTCTGAGAGAGGAAGAACGAGAGCTGTTCCGGAACAAGAATCACACGCAAGTTGACGGAGCCTTCTTAGTGCGAAACCGAGATCGAAAAACTGAAAAGGTATGCTACGTCTGTTCAAAAAGGGGACATTTAGCTAGAAACTGTTTTTTCAGAAAAACTAATAACTTTCAGAACGCTACAGTGAAATCAAAGAACTCAAAACCCAAAACCCCAGAAAGAAAAAATGTGAACTATACTTCCGAAGTAAGTAAATCAGATGGCAGTTGTGCTTTTAATGCTACAGATGAAGATGAAACAGGTAAAGATTCTGATATTTGGTTACTTGATAGTGGGGCTTCTTGTCATATGTGTAATAGTTTAAAATGGTTTCATAAAATTGATTTTAATTGTAGTAAAATTATGCAAGCAGGTATAAATGATTGTTTAATTAGTGAAGGTACTGGTTTTGTTAAAGCCAAAGCTAATAATTTTTCTGAATGTGTTCCAGTTACCATGGAAAATGTAATGTTTATACCTAAATTAAGAAATAATTTGTTGTCTGTAACTACACTAATGGAAAGGGGATATAAACTTATTTCTGATGATGATAGAGTGTTTATCACAAATAGTTCTGGTGAAATATTGTTAACTGCATTTAAAAAAGGTAAACGTCTGGAAATTGTTATGCAACCTGATATAAATTCACATGTATTGCAGGAAATTAATCAAACTGAATGTGAAAAATTGATTCCATCTGTTTTGTGGCACAAGAGATTATGTCACATAAATGCTAACTACTTGTCGAAAATGATAAATGAGAACATGACTAAAAATAGTGATATGGTTGTTAATTTAAATTCAGAATGTGACGGTTGTAATGTCAGTAAAATTACTCGTAAACCGCATAAAATTATAGATGTGAATCAAAGCAATTCTATTCTTGAATTAGTACATGTGAATTTATGTGGGCCTATACATGTTCCTTCCTTGAATGGATCAAATTATTTTCTTGTAATTGTTGACGATTTTTCTGGTATGTATTTTACTTATTACTTCCTTGTACGTAGTATAAGGAAGTAATGTGATCCCGAAAAATTTTGGGGGCCAAATTTCGACAAAAAAACCGATTTTGACTACCTCTAAATTGAATTTTAAAAATTTTTTCGATGCATCTCATCGTAGGCTAGCATGCACGATCATATTAACGCGTCTGCAACTCATTTTGACCAGCGGCGAGTTTATTGTGGTCAGTTTTTCCATGCCGTCTGTACGTACGTACGTATGTATGTAACTCGCATATCTCAAAAACTATGGGTCGTAGAATGTTGAGATTTGATATTTAGGATTGTTCTATGATCTAGTTGTGCACCTCCCCTTTTGGTCGCAATCGAATGAATAGTTTATGTACAGGACCGCCCAAAAGATTCGAAATACATTACGCTCTATGGGCCGAAAATCATTAAACTCGCATATCTCAAAAACTATTAGGCGTAGAATGTCGAAACTTCATATTTTGGATAGTTGTAACATCTAGTTGTGCACCTCCCCTTTTGGTTCCATTCGATTGGATAGTTTATCTACAGGACCGCCCAAAACATTCGAAATACATTACGCTCAATGGGCCGAAATTCATTAAACTCGCATATCTCAAAAACTATTAGGCGTAGAATGTTGAAACTTTATATTTAGGATTGTTGTAACATCTAGTTGTGCACCTCCCCTTTCGGTTCCATTCGACTGGATAGTTTATCTACAGAACCGCCTAAAAGATTCGAAATACATTACGCTCTATGGGCCGAAATTCATCAAAGCGTTTTTTAGAGGTATTGGGCTACTTCAAACGACTCAGAAGTGATATATGCTGTAAAGAGTTAGAAAATGAATTTCTCCATTAAAAAAAGTGTGTTTATCATTTACAGTTCTGCTACAGGAACACTCAAAAGATTTCCAATACATTACGGTCAATGGCAATTTTAGGAGATTCATCCATTTCAAGCACAATACCGTCCTACCACATAAGTTAGGTAATGGTCCGACCACCGTCACGTGCCTCCCTCAAGTACTATGCCAAAAGTCGCCAAGCTTGGCGACTTTTTTGTGTACGTGTGTGCATATTTAACTCTCAAATCTCAAAAACTATTATGAAATTTCATATATAAGATTGTTGTAACATCTAGTTGTGCATGTCGATTTTTGGTTAAAATCTACTGGAGAGTTTATTTACAGGACCACTGAAAAGAATTTCAGTACTTTAATGTCTATGGACATCTTCAATATAATACAATTGTAGACAGTCATTGTTTGGTACATGCCCAAAATCTCGCCGTCTGTCCTCGACCTTGGCGAGTTTTGCTGAAATGTCGCCAAATTTGGCGATAGTCAGTCATTTGGTCCATGCCCAAAGTATCGCCATTTGTCATCGTTCTTGGCGAGTTTTGGCGAAATATCGCCAAATTTGGCGATAATCTGTTATTGTTGGTCCATGCTTAATATCTCGCCAAATGTCGTTGACATTGGCGAGTTTCGCCGAAATATCGCCAAATTTGGCGCCAAAAATTTTTTCGTATTTTGTATAACTCTAAAACTTTAACCCGTAGAATTTTGAACTTTTGTATTTAGAACTATATTATAATATCTAACGGTTTTCAATATCTTTTTTGACAGCAATCGACTGGGAATTTATTTACAGGGTGAGCCAAATGACTTTAAATACATTAAGGTGTATGGATGCATTCAATTCATTGAAAGTCTGTGGTCAATGACTACTTTGGCTATCCCCAAAATCTCGCAAACTATCTCAAGTTTGTCGGCTTTTGGTGAAATATCGCCAAATAAAGTGTCAGAAAGAAATCTTTCAAATTGAACTCAGCTTGGCGATATCAAAATGTTTGGTTAGAAATCGCTATATCTTACTATTATTGATATTTTATATCTTTCAAACAAATAAGTTTAGAGGAAGTGCGTAAAAAACATTTTTGATTTAATAGACGTGCAAGGAAGTCATGTGTTGGACACATCAGATTTTTTTGTAAAGCATAAAAATGACGTTTTAAGTAAAATCATTAGTTTCAAAGAGAGATTCGAAAATCTTACAAATGCTAAAATTAAACGTATTAGATCAGATAATGGCGGGGAATTTGTAAATGAGGAATTTGATCAATATTTGTCTCAGTCCGGTATAATACACGAGAAAACAGTCCCTTATAATCCTGAGAGTAATGGCAAAGCAGAAAGGGCTAATAGGGTTATTCTAGAACGTGCTAGAACTTTAATTTATGAGAGTGGCCTTCCCTTAAATTTTTGGGCGGAAGCAGTTGCTTGCAGTACTCGTGTTAGAAATTTGACTTATAAGAAAGGGAAAGGTAAAACACCTTATGAACTTTGGCATGGTGAAAAGCCAAATATTAATTATTTACGAGTTTTTGGTTGCCTTGTTTATTTTCACATTCCCAAACAATCTCGTAGTAAATTACAAGTGCCAGGAAAGCGTGGTATTATGCTGGGTTACTCAAATGAAAGACGAGCGTATCGAATTTATGATATAGAAAGCAGAAGGGTTCTTGAAGAAAGATCAATTAAATTCATCGAACATGGAATGGGAAGTAAATTTTTACTAACAGATCTTATTACTCAAAAGACTCTATTTGGGATATTGAAACACTATTTTTCGACACTAATAGTGAAAAATCTAACAGAGATCCTAACTTAAATTCCATACAGATTAATGTAGATGAGGAAAACAGCCATTTCGATAGCGTTGAATCCCGTGACTGCGAAAGACCATCAGAGGTGCTTGAAAGGGATGAAAACAGTGTTGGAGAGCAAAGTAATAGTTTAAAACAACCACTACGGAGATCAGAAAGACTTAAAGTTAAATACAGTGCTAATTTAGCTTGTGCAGAAACTCCTAAAAGCGTTCAAGAGGCGAGAAAATCAGAGGATTGGGAAAGTTGGGAAAATGCGATGAAGGAGGAACTAAAGTCGTTAGGGAAACACAATGTTTTTGATATTGGAGAAAATTATTAATAGTAAATGGGTTTTTACTGTAAAAGAGAACGATGGTAAAAAAAAATTAAAGCTAGACTTGTTGCAGCTGCATATAATCAGACTAAAAACAAAGACTATTCAGAATCATACTCTCCAGTAGTTAACATAGAATCATGGAGAATGTTAATGGCAATGTCAGCTAAAATGAATTGGGATGTTAGATTTTATGATGTTAAAACTGCATACTTATACGGACATATCGATGAAACTGTTTTTGTTTCAGTACCCCCTGGATTTGAAAATGAGTTTGGTAATAATAAAGTGTGCAAACTCAATAAAAGCATTTACGGATTACCACAATCAGGCCGAAATTGGTACCTTAAATTTAAATCCGAACTTCAGAAAATTGGTTTTAAAGAGACTGCTTCAGATAATTGCGTTTTTCTATTGAATGATAAAAATAATTTTGTAATTATTTGCGCTTACGTAGATGATTTAGCAATCTTCAGTAATAACGAAAATTTGCGTAAAGAAATAATTCTAAAACGTGAGAAAATATTTGAGCTAAAGGCTACTACACAAAATGGTAAATTTCTCGGAATTGAGATACATCACTTAGAGAACGGTATTGGGTTATCTCAGAGAAAATATATTGAATCCCTTTTACAAAAACATGGGATGGAACAATGCAAAAGTGTTAAAATTCCTATATGTAAAGGTGAGAATAAAAATATTGAAACTAATGATGATCTAGTTGATCAAGCACAATATAGAGCACTATTAGGTGAACTATTGTACTTATCAAACAGAACAAGACCAGATTTATCATTTGTTATGTGTTACCTTTCTCAATTTAATGAGCGTCCTGAGAAACGTCATTTTTTGCTACTAAAACGTGTTCTAAGATATTTACAAGGTTCTAAAAACAAAATGCTAATTTATGACAATGAAATGTGTTATGTGAATGCTAGTGCTGATTCCAGCTGGGGAAATGCAACTGAAGGGAAATCTTTTTCTGGTGGAGTAATTATGATAGGTTCGTCATTAGTGTCTTGGAAATGTAATAAACAAAGATGTGTAGGAACTTCTACCTGTGAAGTGGAGTTGTTTGCCATTTCTGAAACAGCAAAACATGTTACCTGGACGTTAAATTTATTGAAAGAACTTAGTTGTAATAATTTTGTAAATGAACCCGTAGTAATATTTTCTGATAACCAGTCAGCAATTGATTGGTTAAATGGATCTAAACCATCGAACAAAACGAGACATGTAAATTTAAAATTTTATTTTGTAAGAGACATGATTGAAAACAGTATTATCCAGGTAAAATACATATCTACTGAAAAAATGATTGTGGATTTTCTAACGAAAACAGTATCATCTGATAAAATGTTATGGTCTATGGAAAAAAATAAATTTAATTTGATTGTATCTTTATATGTGTGTGTTATATAAGTTCTATGTAATATTTTTGATAATTTGTGTCTGAAAGAAAAAGAGAAAAGGAAATGCGTAAATCCGCAGGGGGAGATTGAAGGACTGTGCGTTCATACGCATTGTTTTTCTTTTTCGTTTCTATGACTACCTGCTAAAGCTCCCGGAAGAAAGTCACGTGACGCACTTCTCTCGAAGCGTCGAGATTCATTCTGTGTGTTGTGTTCGCTCTGTAAGCATGATATTGTAGATGTGATGTGTTTGTTATAATAAATATATTTGTATTAAACATGGACTGATTCGTTCTTCGGCGATCCAAACGAACTTCTGACACTTCACTATACTGTCAACACCCTGTTCCAGGACTTCAAAAAAGTCGTGCATATATACTGTGAACAAGAGGGGGGAGATTACGCTGCCCTGTGGGAGGCCTTTGGAGAGGGGGTGCAGGCTGGAGACCGTGCCCCTCCAAGCCACCTGAATGTGCCTCTCCAGAAGGAAGTTGTGTATCCAGCGAAGGATCCGGCCCTTGATGTGTAGCTGGGCACATTTGGAGATCAGGCCGTCGATGTAGACTGAGTCGTAGGCCGCATGTATGTCCAAAGAGACCACAAGGAAGTACTTCTCGTTCTTACGTGCCATGTGGAGATCTAGGTTCAGTTTGGTCACCGCCGTCTGGCTGTCCCTGAACTGCAGGAAACCGAAGTGGCGAGGATCCACGGAGGGATGCGAGAGTAGGAAGTGGCGTAGTCGCTGGCAGATCATGCGTTCTTGGATTTTGCACATTACCGCCGTCAGGGCGATGGGACGGTAAGACGTAGCAGCGTCGGCTGGCCTCTCAGGTTTAAGGATCGGCAGGATCCGAGAAGTTCGCCAGGCGGAGGGGATTTCGCCCGTGTCCCAGATTAAATTGTATAGCTCGAGTACGAGTTTTAGGGAATGCGGATTTAAGCCCTTGAAAAGGCGAGCGGATATTTTGTCAGCTCCCGGCGTGGTGACTTTGGTGGAGTGAATCGCTTGTTGTAATTCCTTGATAGAGAAGGGCAGGTTTAGGGGGTCTGTTTCCAGGCCACCGTAGTCAATGGGTAGAGGTTCATGTTGGTCAGAGTAACTGAAGAATTTCACCAATATTTCTGCCTGGGCCTGGGCAGAAGCTATAAGATTAATGCCATCTTTAATCAGAAAGCGGGAGGAGGGAGGCGAAATAGGGCGAGAACGGAACTTGGAATCGTAAAAAGGAGGTGTCCATCACGCGACGCACGGCACGAGCGGTCCCAGCAGGCTCTCTTGGCTTCGCGAATGACCTTTTTGAGTTTTGCTGACATCCGTTTGTTCTTGCGCCAGTATTCCATGGAGACCAGAGTCCGAGATTTTCGGAGGAGAAATTTCTTTTGACGTCGGAGGTTCTCGCAGCGAGCCGTCCACCAGGGGGGGAACCGGTTCGGACTGTTCGAAGGATGATAGGTATGCGCCCGAATGCTGGAGGAGACGATGTCCAGGAAATCTGAAAGAGCGAGGGCAGAGAGATTTTGTAAGGCGTCGTTGACCTGACCGCAGATCTGATTCCAGCGGTACAAAGGCCGCGGGGAGGGAGATGTTGGGGGGCTAGAAATCCAGAGTTGGATGGGGAAATGATCGCTGTCGAACAGGTCGTCGCATATCTGAAGAGAGAGAAGATCATAGATGTCCAGAGAGCAGACGGACAGGTCGATGAGCGAGGAGGAGCCATTTGGAGAAACATGGGTTGGGGAGGAGGAGTTCAGCAATACAAAGGGGCTGCCAGAGAGCCACTGGCAGAATTCCTCACTCACTGGAGTGGAGGTAGGAGAGCCCCACCACGGGTGATGGAGATTGAAATCACCGAGTATAAGGCTTGGACCTTCGAGGGAGGAGCAGATATTGCGTAGGTCCCGTACCACACGGCCATGACTCGAGTACAAGTTAATGACATTTAGCTTAATGTTAGGAAAGTGGACTGAGACTGCTAGGATTTCGTTGTCGCCAGAGGAGGAGGAGCACGGAAGGCGGAAGGACGGGAGATGCGACGAAACCGCAATGGCAAGGCCGCCACCCGGGCGGGACGACCTGTCTTGGCGATAAACAACCTTACCGCTGGGGTGAAACCTAGTATTGTCTTTCAAAAAGGTTTCCTGCAGGAATAGGACGTCCGCATCAGAAAAGGGGGGAGCTTCAGCCAAACCTCTTTATTTTTAATGCTTCGGCAGTTCCACTGAACAACAGAAAACGGAGATGAGCTAAAGGCCATAGCTGTAGAGGAGAGACAATGAAGGAAAACATGGCCAAAGTCCAGCCCGAAACAAGGGGAACCAAGCACGAGCAGGAAAAAACGAGCGAAACAGGCAGAAAAAGAAATTTTTTTTTCCCCTCTAAGTACCATTGGCCCCAAGAGCGCCGAGACCGGGGCCACCTGGGGGGCCAGTGTTGGAGCCATCTCTAAGTGACGTGCGTGCTTTTTTATCTTTCGGCCCACGCGCCAACCACGGCGGGGGGAGGCTGCCCGAGGGGGGAGTCAGGTCACCCGGGCTTTTGTATGTTTGGTGCATTTGGATGGTAATAGTGTTTAGCGCTAGCATTATCCGGTCCGTATGTTTTTGTAGTATGTCGTTCATACACTTAATGACATTGTTGGTGCGCTGTTCGAAATCTTTGGTGATGCGGTCGATTTCCGGTTGGGGAGTGCTGGTGATTTTGGCGTAGGACTTCGGTATCGTATGTTGTCGATATTGTCGCCTGGCTTCTGAAAAAGTTAGAAAATTGGTACATTTGAACTGCAGGAACTCTACTTCTTTGAGTCTGCTTGGGCACTGGCTATAGTCCGCCCGGTGGGCTTGCTGGGAGTTGACACAGTGGGGTTCCTCGAGACACGCGTCGGAGTGGCTTTTGCCGCAGTTGACGCAGATGTGCTCGTTTTTGCATTTTGATTCGGTATGGTCGTATTTTTGGCATTGGCGACATTGTCGGGGACGGTCTATAAACATAGTTATTTTTTGTATGGTGAGCCAGAGTTTAATTTCAGGTGGTAATACAGTTCCTAATATTGTGATGAGGACCGGGGCATATTCGCTGCGGCTGCCTCTTTTCAGAAACCGGCGTGCTTCTAGGATGGAAATTTTATTAGAGAGTTCGAGATCATTTATTAGTTCACTTAATTTAACGTCGGTGGGAATGTCAAATAAGAGGAATCGGGTAGTGATGTTTGTCCACGATATCCTACTGGTGACTGGTACGTTTAAGAAAGATTGTATATTCGCCACGTTTTCGGCACAATCCACGTCAGTTGTTTGTATTAGTATGGCTCCGTTTCGAGTATATCGTAAATTTTTTATTTTATCGAAATTTGGTACTTGTTTTTTTATTTCCGTGTAAACCGTTCTGGGGTCCTTTTTGGGTACGCATAGGGTGTTAGTGCTTGTCAAAAAGATGTTAAAGTCACTTCCGGCATTCTCAGCTGCTTTTCTTAAAGCAGAGGCTTCATCAACCGTTCCGCGAAAATAGTTTGGGTTATCATAATTATCAACTTCCATACTTGCCGTGCCAGCTAAAGGCGGGTTGTCAATGGTAAATTGTGAGTGTGCCATGACACTCCTCCCCACTTAGGGGGAACTCCGGAGGAGAAAACCAAGTGAAGAGAATACTCCAGTCAGCCCAGCAAAAGAAGTAATAAAACAATAAATGCCTGGACCAGACGTCTAAAAGACGGCCCCCCGACACACCGCGATGCTAAATTAGCTCCAGAGAAGCGGTGACACAAACTCTGTACCACCCATAAACTTTAGCAGCCGCTTGAAAACAGCAACGCCCCGTTGCTGGTCGAAACGCAAAAGGACAACAAAAAGTGGAAGTAGTAGTTGGAGAGTTTGCTAGCTCAGCAGACTCGCAAGCAACCCTCAACCTCGGATCATACGGACACACCTGGGCACTTAAAAGGTTGGATCAATGTCACGAAGTAGGATCACTTAATTTTTGACCAATTCCAGATGGGAAATCTGCACCTAAATTGGCACCCCTAGGTTTTTCTTTTTGGACAGATTTTTCGTTCACTGGTTTAGAAAGATTGAACTTAGAAATGTAAACGAATAAAAGTTGACAAGACAAGAAATAATTTTAGTTTCTCATTAGTTATCTCTTTAAGTTATTAGATTTAAGAACAGAAAAAATCCGAAAGAAAACTTTTTGTATGGTGGGGTAAATAGAGAAATTGAAATGTTGAAGCGTTCTTTTGGTGGTAGATAAACTCCTCAAGAAAAATACCTCGGAAATTTCAGTTTACTGTATTGAGTATCACTGTATTGAAAAATATTAGTTTAATACTCAATACTTGTAAAAATAATCCTTTATGACGGAAGAACTTTACTATTCTTACACAGTATTAGTTTAACTCAAATGTCCAATCACCTATATTCAGGGCCGATCCTACGGGGGGTGGGGGGTGAAACACCCCCTCTCCCCAACCACTTAAAATGCAGTCGGCAAAATTGCTATTCTGAACTTCCGAAAAGCCTGATTGTAGTATTCACAAGAGTTTTTAATCTTCACTTTTCCCCCTTTGACGTCCTACTTACAGTACATACAAAACCGAGTGAGAAATTCCTTGCATATTCCGCACACTGGGTGGCCAAATGCACAAAAGGGGATGTCGGAGAATCAGCTCTCTGCAATTGACACCACATACGTCCTGAAGGGAGAGCGTGTGGTGAGAGTCCCTGGGTTGGGTGTGAACCGTCTCGGCCAAAAGGTACCCATTCGACCAGCCTTCAATTGTTGGCTGTTGTGTGCGCAGGTGATCTCGTGCCGCCATACTACTCCCCCCCTTCCCCCTAGAGAGTCAGTCGGAGGCTGACGAACGATGTTCCAAGCGTTATGGAACGCTGCCACTCGTTGTGGACTTTGTGAGGTCGCTGCCGCTCGTTGCGGACTTGGGCGAGATTGCTGCTGCTCGTTGCACCCTTTGGTGAGGTCGCTGCCGCTCGTTGCCGACTTTGAAAGAGCCGAGCGAGAGATGGAAGAGGGTGGTGCTGGCGCCATCTGTCGATGTAGGCGAGAAGGAGAATGCGTGTTCGTTGTCCGGGTCGCCAATAAAGGGGAAAAGCTAGGCAGCCGTTCCACCCTGCGCCGACTCCTCTAAATGCGCATGCGCTTTTAACGCAGGTGGAAGCATTCTATCTGCTCGCCCTGCTTTGCCTTGCGTTTTTGCAGTTTCCGTTGCGGTGGGAACTCAAACCAACCAATGTGTTTGTTTTGATTAGCGTCGCGATCTGCTGTGCCACTTTCCTTCGGTTCTCAGTTGTCTGTCTTTTATAATAATTGCAGTGGATATTGAGAAGCACACTGAGAAGAACATTGAGAAGGGCATTTCTATATGTTGTAATGTATGTGATAAAACTTTTGCTAAAAATTGCAATTTATATAAGCACATGCGAAACGTACAGAATTAGCTGCCAACTCTTCATCATTTACAAGAAACTACCAATTGAATTTTTATACAGTTTTTCAAGAGTTGATTTTTTACTAAATAAAAATTTGGAAAAATAAAAAAGTTTTGGGGCCTTTGAAATGGGTGGGTGCAGGGCAAGTGCCCCGGTTGCCCTGCTGATAAGTAGGCTCTGCAGCTTCTTTCTTTTTCTTTTTTTTTAGGGAACTTCGAGAATAATCCTATTTTAATTATTTAAAATATTTTTAAAAGAGTAGTTCATTTAAATGAACAAATTTTGTTTAAAAAAATTAATTTATCAACAACTTATAACAGTTATTTAAATATATATATATATATATATATATATATATATATATATATATATATATATATATATATATATATATATAAAGAAGCATAATACCGATAACAATCAATAATTTTTTGAGCTGATTTTATTTCATTAATTTGCATTCAGTTTTAATATTAACTTGATGTAAGTTAAAATTTAATCATTAAGTAGCCTCACCATGGCACAGTGGTTATATCACTGCAATTGGTAGACGGCCGAAGTGTGAAGGTCCCGGGTTCGGGTCCCATCGCGCGGTCGTCGATCTAACGGTCTGGAGTTTTGGTAGGTTTTCTCCAGATGTAACGTGAATACGCGTTAGAACCCCTTAGAAAGTCCTCCTGACAAGTCATCCCTCATCTTAGGCAGATACCCCTCTCGCAGGTTTGCCTTAATCACAATTAATCATTAATTAATTTAATGAAAAACTTGTGGATTAATCTTTAATTTAGTTAAAAACAGATATCCTTAAATTGAAAATAAATTAATAGATTAGACTACATTAAAACAGTAGAAATTATTAATTAAATAATCACGTTCTTAATTTAACCCCTTATGCCCCAAATTAATTTATTTTTCAAAAAAATCAGTTTGACTCTATTTTATATAGTATTGGAAATATCTCATTTGAGTAATGTTTTAAACACTAAAGTGCAAGAAAAAAAAAATTAAAGATCTAGTAGGGAATTTTAAGAAGATTTATGTCCTGTTAAGAGAGCAATTTTACTGATGGGAGTTTAAAGTCCCGTCGGTGCATAAAGGGTTAACGATAAATAATTAGTTCTATTATTTTAATGCAATGCAATAATCACGCTCTTAATTAACAAAATATAATTACCGTTCTACTGTTGTAATGCAAAGTGCAATATAATCTATTAATTTGCTTTCAATTTAACGCTATCTGTAAGTTAACTAAATTAAAGATTCATCAATTTGTTTTTAATTAAATTAATTTATGATTAAATTTTAACTTACTGTTAGCATTAAATTGAATGAAAATTAATGAAATAAAATTGACTCAAAAAAATAAAGTTTTGTAATATTAATTGAAAAATTACTCTCGAAGTTCCCCAAAATAATTTTTTTTAAAGTTGAAAATAAATTTTCCTGAAAACAGTCGATCTAAAAGGCTGGCAGATGTGAATGTGAATAACGCAACGAAAAGAGAAGCATGCACAAGGCAGGCAAAGCGGAGCGGCCAAGAAAGTTTGCATCCATTTGCGTTGAAAGCGCATGCGCATTTAGAGGAGTCGGTGCAGGTTCGAACGGCAGCCGAAAACTACTGACTGACTGCCGTAGTCTGTTACCAGATTCCAGAATTGAAAAGTTATGAGTGGAGTGAAGGAGCGTGCGCTGGCCACATCCTGCGCGGGGAAGTGCGCAGATGCAAGGGGTGCCGGTCGCCACAGCCCCATGACACCCGTCTCGGCATTTTCCCCAAAGCAAATAGTCATCTCACAAATCCATAGTAATCTAATTAAGAATCTACTGTGCACATGTCTATGGGAGAAATACTGAGTCTGAGAGCGAGAATGTTCCAGTCTCATACATTGCCCTGAGACAAACTATGAATTCAGGCCCGGACTGGCTCTCTTGGGGGCCCTCGGCTAGAGATTTAAAAGGGGCCTCTTCAGGAGTCGATTTGTCGATTTCGGAGCCCTGGGCAAAAGCTTTATTGGGGGGGGGGGCTCTTTCGACAACGTTTTCAAAATTTACAAATTTTTAAAGAACAATTTGGGGGCCCGGGCGCTTGCCCCGAATGCCCTCCCGGAAATCAGACCCTGAATCTTACTGAGGAGTTTGGAATAGAATATTACAATATGTAATATTTGAAAATGAGACTTACGCGCCTAAAAACCACATTTAACTATTTTAGAGATTTCGGGGGCCCTGACTTTTCTGGGCGGGGCTTCTGGGATCCTCCGCTGCGTCACTGCGTAAGATTGCTGGAAAATAAATAATCAAATTACTCTTATCATAAAGTTGTATATCCACTTTTGAATGCCTCACCGGGGGCCCTCGGCGATCGTCGACCAGCCGACCTGGCCAGTCCGGGCCTGTATGAATTACCACTCTGCATGAAGTAGTGCAAGAAGGCAGTAACTGGCCTGAGGCTGTCGCCACCCTTTGGTCCAGCTCGGTCTTTTCTGGAACACAGATGTGTTTCTTCTTTGAAATGCATGGGAAAAAGAAATTCGCTTGTACAGTAGAAAATAATGTGTCCCCTATTCCTGTAGCTCGGTTAGCTGGGCCAAGCCGAACATATACTTAGAGGCGCATTAGCATACCTTGGAATCTAAACATGGGCGCCGGCAGCATAGGGCAAGGGGGGGCAATGCCTCCCCTGGATTTTTGTATGCAGTAAGTAGTTTTGTAAGTAGTTTTTGCCCCCCCCCCTGGGAAATATACTGCCGGCACCCACGAATCTAAATCTTAGCATACCTTGATTAGAAGAAAACCATCGTTAGCTTTTAAGATATAATTAATACATCAATTTGGTAAAAATAAATAAATAAAAAAAATCTCTAGCCTTTAACAAAACCCAGACAGCACAGCAAACTTGCATCAAACTTGCAGCAAGCTTGATTTATCAAGTCAATAAACTTGAATTAAGCTTGAAAATTTCAAGCGTGTAAGCTAATGCAAGCTTGAATCAAGTGTTCTAGTTTACACTTGCCCAGCTTGCATTAAGCTTGACATAGCAAGCTTGAATCAAGCTTGAAATAGCAAACTTAATTTCAAGCTTAAAAAATTTCCTAAATACACGGGGCGCCCATCGGCGAACTCGCTCCACATATTTTATTTTTCCACGCATTTTCCCCTCTACGCTGAAATTTCAAGTTACTTTAATCTGTTTCCATCAAGCGCCCGCAATCGAACTCGTTATCTAAGGGTTGGGAAGCCAGCGTCCTAACCACTCGGCCAACCTGACGAAAGTTTGAAGTGACTGTTATCGTTATCACGCCGTTTTCTGCCGAGATCGATCAGTGCCCGATGCCGATTTCTTTCTTTTATTTTTCCATGGGATGAATCAAAATTAAAATCATGTTATGTGTGATTTAGAGACTCTACTAATAGGGAAATAAGCATAATATAAACTTAAAAGCAGCAAGCGTTTTAAAACTTTCAATATCGCGACACTCATGTTGGGCAATACTGGTCAAAATCGAGACAAACGACTGATTTTGAAATCAATTTCGTAGTGTAATTGTATTTTATTTTGAAGAATTTCAATATTTGGAAATATAGAATCTTTTGTTTTAATTCTATGGTCAAGTACATTTATGACTGATGATAAATTATTTGTTATGTGGATGTGGCTTTCCAAATCAAGCAGTAATCAAGTTGTATTCAAGCTTGACAGTTCAAATGACTTCTCCAAGCTTGCTGCAAGCTTAAAATGAATTGAACTGTCAAGCTTGTATTCATACGTCAAATTCAAAGAAATGTCAAGCTTGATTTAAGCTTATGTGCTGTCTGGGAATGAAGTAAAAGTTTGCTTCAGTGTTCATTTAAGACTGAAGACTGAAACCAGTTGTAAACAAAAACACGAAAGTAGTTGTAAACAAAAGAAAACGACAAAAAGTGCAGTGCACAAAATGTGATATGTAGTTGTTTTGATAATGACTAAAAGAAGAAGCGAAATAACAGTCGTAATGGAAAGAGAATTTCCATACAAACTGTTGGACCTCCGTCAAATCCATTCTCCAAGAAATAGATCATCGCTGATCTGGTAACTAGATTATATTTGTACTACCTTTTATTATGATTTACTTTCATATTATTCATATAGAAATAACCCCAATTTTGTGTAATTTAATTTGATTTTAGAAAAATGATGGGTAAGTTATAATAAGAGATAAAATACAAGAGTATAGATCACACCGTTAAAATAGGAAGACATGGCAGAGCAAATACTGGGGGTCGCGACCTTAGGAGCTTCAAAATTAATATATGCTTAATTTTCTATTTTATCTTACGCAAAAATTAACTTTACGAGCTAGAATTACTTTCTTAATTCCAGATCATTTTTTTTTCCTTTAAGCCTCACATTCTTTTTAAGCCATTATTTTTTAACACTTTCCAAAGAACTTGAAATGTTTATGTTTTTAGTTTGTCTGTCTTCCCGTGCTCTAACTGCCGTAAATATGCATCGATCGAATTTTTATATTATAATGAAAATTTCCATACCATATATCCTATTAAAAAGGATTTAGGTATCATTTATAGTTCTTTTACAGGAGCACTCAAAATAATTCTAATGCATTGCAGCCAGTGGCGTCGCTAAGCATGGTGTCACCCGGTGCGGGCTCATCCGGTGTCACCCCCCCCCCCCGTAACACCTCTGTACAATTATGAGTCATCTTTGAGATTGGCTTTTTTTCACTTCGCCCTAAAATAAGTCTCCCGCCCTAAAATAAGTCCCCTAAAATAAGTTTTACCGAATCTCCGTAGATTATCTGACCGGATAAAGCAGCACTAAATACCGAAGTAAGCGGCTGAAAACTAGTGCAGTTTGGCCATTTCGTTCTTTCGCCCTGCCAATTTTCACCGACTTAAGAGACTCACTGACCGAAATAAGTGGCAACCACTATAGTAAGGTTATTTCAAACGTTATTAGGCTATTATGCAACTTTCCATACCACCTATGCAAGGTAATGTACGAGACGCGGAAATGACTTTTTTTTTTTTCACATGGAGTGTTTTTTCCAAGAGGCCTATGAAAACCATGAGCCGTAGAAAAGCCTGTTTATAATACCATTACCAGACTAATACAAATACACTGTCAGCTAATAAAAATATGGCATTTAATTCAACTAAAGGTTAAATTATCTACACAATTGAAATTTAATGTCTCATGAGACCTGTTTCATTGAAACCAGTTGTTTCATTCAACACTCACTACAAAACTTCTTTACTTAAGAGTTATTGTACCTTTCGTAAAGTAATGAAAATCGATAAAATTTTGACTGAATATACATAATATACAGACATCTGAATATACATTACAGATTCATTTTGACTGAATATAGAGAGTGATTCTAAACTCCTTATACAAACTTTACGGGATATAGGGCACATAATATAATGTCCTATCGCCCCTACAGTTTATAGAGTTTTGAACCTCCTTGCATATTGCTGTGTAAAGTTCCACATTGCTCGTACATTGCACAAAAAAATTATTTACTTTTGAATTTGGCCAATTTTAACCAATGGTTTTAAAAAAGCTGATATAAATATTGTAAGTGAATGAGCTGCATTTTGTTAGTTTTATTATGTTTTATATTCAAGATATAGTTGTAAGAAAGAAATCATTAAGAAAGCGTTTATAACTGTGCAATAAATCATTAAATTTTGGATTGTAGAAAATTTCTGATTTCTTTGTTATTATTAAAAAAAAAAAAAAAAAAAAACAGTACCTCTAGAGCAGGGATGGGCAAACTACGGCCCGCGGGCCAAATCCGCACGCCGGAAGGTTTTATCCGGCCCGCGGGTGGAATTTTAATTAGCCTGTCCGACGGAAATTGAAAGAATATATATATTTATTTATTATATATCCCAGGGGCGTAGCCAGAAATTTTTCACGGGGGGGGGTTACGACTACTACAACTCATATATATGTATACACGTGTGTGTGTGTGTGATAATTTAGTGAAGAATATACATTTTGTATGGCAAAAAATTTCTCATTCGGGGGTTTTATGAACCCCCTACCCCCCCCCCTTGGCTACGCCCCTGAATATATCCATATTAAGAATTATGAAGATGGCTTGAAAAAAGTGCATTTTGAGTTCGAACGCAGATTTCAAGATTTCAGTGCGATTCAAATAGAATTGGATATTTTTACCATGCCTTTCAACGTAAATTGTGAAGCAGTGAGGTCAAATTTGCAGTTTGAATTAATTGAATTGCAATCTAACAATCATCTCAAGCAATTGTTTCTAAATATGCCAAAGTTAGAGCTTTAGTAATCATTATCGAAAGTAAGTTTCCCAAATTTAATATCTCACGCCCAGAAAATCAGTACTATGTTTACTTCACCTTATATATGAGAACAAGTGTTTTCAACTATGAACCTTAGAGACATGGGCGCCCATAAGGGGGGCAATGTGGGGCACTTGCCTACCCCTAGAGTTTTAGGTTAATGTCTCATGATGTAAACAAATGGCAAAACTAGAACTAAATTTGCTAAAAGTTCAAAATTTGGCCCCCTCTAAAAAAAATTTTGAACTTTGCCCCCCCCCCCCCCTAGAAAAATTCCTATGGGCGCCCATGCTTAGAGAGAATTCTTTCAGAAGTAGACTGACAGATGAGCATTTAGCCTCGCTCCTTAGAAAGAGAGAGAATCACTGCATCTCACTTCTAACCTCAATATAAGGAACTTTTAAAAATGAAATCGCAATTTCATTTATCTCATTAACATATTTAAATTTTAATACTTGTATATTGTTCTTGAAATTTTAGAAAAATTTATCCTCGCCCGCCAAACTTTTTTTTTTCGATTTTTGGCCCGCGACCGAAAAAGTTTGCCCATCCCTGCTCTAGAGGATTTAAATTTCGCGATTACGACGGGGTTCCCGGAAATTAATGCCTCGCGAAAAGACATAATTTTACTGTATTATTTTCCATATATGGTTCATTGCGCGGAGCCGTACATAAATAAAAATCTTTTAACAAACTCAAATATTTTATGCCTATACTTAAGACAAAATTAAAGTGACATATTGTTAAGTAGAAAATAATTACCTATTTTATACACTTAAAATTATTATTATTATTATTTTATTTATTATAAAATCTTTTGTAAATTAAAATTTTATACAATACAGAGAATAAAATAATTGAGTTTGTAAAATGATTTTTATGTTCATAATCTGTGCGCAGCGAACTCCATGTGAAAAACAATACCTTTTAATAATTACAATTTTTGAAGTTAGTAATACAAATAAAATAAGATATTATGTAAATTGCTTACTTGTAAACCAATTATTTATGTAAATAGGTGAACATTTATACACATGCAAGCACTCTTCTCAATTTTCATTGCTTTTAAAAGGTATAAGATCTTTAATGAAACGCAAAAATTAAAAATAAATTGTTTCAAAATTTAAATTAATACTCTCCTAGACACATAATCTATTTATTACGTAATTTGAGCCTCAAAAATTATAAATAACATAACAAAAGTTTCAATACATTTTGTTTATGGATTATAAAAAGAAAAGAGAGAGATGAAGGGGGGGAGTTTTATCTGCAAAGTAAGGGTCTTCTTCTAATATATTTACTTAAATACATTCTATACAGCTAGAAATCCGTCCCTGCTTCTTACAGGGTATTTCTAAAACTTCCATGGAATTTTCAAAGGTTCAACAACATTCGTTTACACGTCTTGAGATTCTTCGTTACAATGAAAAAATAAATGACATAGGTACGAAATAAATGTAGACTGAAAGGCCTATATATGATACAAGGCACATTGCATTCGGAAAACGATTTCGGGCTCATCACGCAGTCATCGATCTAACTGTCTGGAGTTTTGGGTGGTTTTCTTCGGATGTAACGTGAATACGCATTAGAACCCCTTAAAAAATCCCCCGAACAAGGTACCCATCCCTATACAGATAGCCCTCGAGTAGCTTCGCCTTTGTACACAATAAAATATAATACAATTCGGAAAAACCGTCATCCATCTAAAGCTCCGTGAGAACATAGCTGTTTAAGACAATTTAACCGCATGGAAAGGAGAGAGAGAGAAAAAAAAGAATGGTCTCAAAAAGCATTTTCTGGGGCGTTTTGCCCCGCTTTTAGTTGATCGCCTACATTCGCGCCCTACTTGGGCCGGCCCTGCGTTGAAAACATAAAATATTTCAATTATAAACTTACCAAAAGAAAAAGAATGAAAAAGAAATAAATAAGCAGGACTTGCGTTTGAAAAATAGTACTTTTACACAATAAACGAACTAAACTATATGAATGATCGGTCAGCGTTCTCAGAATTATGCCAGAATTCTGAGAACATCTTTACATACCTTCCTGGCGTCGTCCTTCGAAACCTTTTATTTTGATGCGCGAATCCATCTGTGCATTTGCGTTAGTGTGTTTCGTACTTTAAAAAAAATAAATAATAATAATAATAATAATAATAATAATCATGAGTATGCTTTTCACCCTTTGAAGTGCAAACATTTTCACATCCATATGGAAGACCCACCGGATAGACTTTCCAACGCTCAAAAAGTACAGCTGACGGGCACCCCCAGTTTAGTCAAGCGCCTCATTCGCCCCCCTTGTAGATCCCCCCCTCCCCAAATAGCAAGAGAAAGTGTTCATAGTTAGCCCCTGGTTAAAAGCGAAACATACAAATGAAATGGCTACACATAAGTTGAGAACAACCTGCCGTATTCTTGTTTTATGGGGGAAATATAAAAAAATTTTAAACTGGAAAAAAAGTTGAGATGAAGGAACACATTTTATTTCTACAAGTACACAGAATATTTTTCTTTCATATATTTGTTCTTAATTTTTCTCTCGGATATTTTTTACATCACCAAATCAAGTTTTTTTCAAATTAATTACAAAAATAAATAAATAAACCAGCATTTCTTTTTCATTTTTTTTTTGGTGTCACCCCTCTCTGTTGGTGTCACCCGGTGCGGCCCGCACCCCCCACGCGACGCCACTGATTGCAGCCTATGGGCAGAGAATGTTTCGAGTACATTTTAGAAACGTCCTTCCATTTCAAGAAAAACAAAATTGGTATTTATAATTGAGGTTTATGAGCATTTTGTCCATGGGCATGGGTAGACGTAGAGTTGATACCTATACAGGGCTAACAAAATAATACTCATATATTAGGCTTTAAGAGCAGTACTTAAAACAATATTTTAGTTTCTTGTTGGCTTTAACCTGTTCACTACCGTCGTTGCTAAGACGCAATGTCAAAAATTCCTCCCTCCTGTGTAAATCGTTGCTTCCCGGCATGGGTCTTTGAATGCCCTGGCATGGCCCAGTCATGCGCTTGTGCAAGGCTGTGGCCAGAGCAGAAACAGTCTTAGACACCTGTCGGGGAGCAACGATGGACAAGGAGGGAGGAAGCTCTACCGTCTTTAGCAACGTCGGGGTTGAACAGTTAACTGTTCGCCATGCAATAGCATTCCTACCAACATCTAACTAAGAAAATCCATTAGATTTATGTGGTATCATAATCTTAAAGCCATAATTACTGATCTAAGTCACAAAACACTCTGAAATTTTTTCACACATTAAATTTTGCCATCTATTCTATATACACTCACTTCAAAAAGTTAAGCACGAAGATGTAAAATGCAAAAAAAAAATCAACAAATACTGCTTTGACTGACACAAAATTCGGCAGGAAAGTAGCAATATTTATGCATAAAACTAAATGAATAATTATATACAGAAATGAAAACAATATTAAATTTTTGTAAGTTATCAGACAATGACATACTGGAGACTTAAACAGAATTATGTATAAAGTGAAAATAAACAGCATAAAATGAGAAAAAGGACATTAATAGGGTATGTGATCCCCCCCCCCTCCTCATCTCTATACAAAGGTTACACCTTGTGATAATGCTTTCAATTAGGTGGTCAACCACCACAGAATTAAGCAATCGCCCTCCTTCTTGTAGAGCAGTTTCCAGCTCAATAAGAGTGGCTGGAGGTGGGAAACGTGAGGATACAGCACGGCCGAGAGCATCCCAAGGATTTTCAATGGGATTAAGGTCGGGCGAATATGCTGGCCACGGCATACGCGCAATCCTGTCACTCTCCAGGTAGTCATCGACGATCTCAGCTCTATGGGGACGTGCGTTATGGTCCATTAAAACAAAAGTAGGGCCAACTACTGCAGCGTACAATCTCACAATGGGTTCTAGGACTTCATCTCGATACCGGACATCCGTCACAGAACCCCGTTTAAAGATGTGCAGGTCGGTGCGGTACCTAATGAAATCCCTGGCCACA
This sequence comes from Cheiracanthium punctorium, assembly GCA_038373885.1. Taxonomy (NCBI): domain Eukaryota; kingdom Metazoa; phylum Arthropoda; class Arachnida; order Araneae; family Cheiracanthiidae; genus Cheiracanthium; species Cheiracanthium punctorium. Next base: position 202,987 of record JAWZYV010007211.1, read on the forward strand.
CCATAATGCTTCCGTCTCGGAATGCGTGATGCTCGGTGATTTTTTGGGGCTGATTGCGTGTTCCTTGTACACGCCATAGCCTTCCCAGACAGCACAACAAACTTGCATCAAACTCGCAGCAAGCTTGATTTATCAAGTCAATAAACTTGAATTAAGCTTGAAAATTTCAAGCGTGTAAACTTAATGCAAAGTTGAATCAAGTGTTCAAGTTTACACTTGTCCAGCTTGCATTAAGCTTGACATAGCACGCTTGAATCAAGCTTGACATAGCAAGCTTAATTTCAAGCTTAAAAATTTTTTCTAAAAAAAATTTCTTAAATACACGGGGCATCCGTCGGCGAACTCGCCCCACATATTTTATTTTTCCCACGCATTTTCCCCTCTATTCTGAAATTTCAAGTTAATTTAATCTGTTTCCAACAAGTGTCCGCGGCTGGGATAGAACTCGGGACCTAAGGGTTGGGAGGCCAACGTCCTAACCGTTCCGCCAATCTGCCTCGCGCTGGCACGACTAAAGTTTGAAGTGACTGTCATGGTTGTCACGCCGTTTTCTGGCGAAATCAATCAGTGCCCGATGCCGATTTCTTTCTTTTATTTTTCAATGGGAGGAATCAAAATTAAAATAATGTTATGTGTGATTTATAGACTCTACTAATAGGGATATAAGCATAATATAAACTTAAAAGCAGCACACGTTTTAAAACTTTCAATATCGCGACACTCATGTTGGGCAATACTGGCCAAAATCGAGACAAACGACTGATTTTGAAATCAATTTCGTAGTATAATTGTATTTTATTTTGAAGAATTTCCATATTTGGAAATATAGAATCATTTTTTTAATTCTATGGTCAAGTACATTTATGACTGATGATAAATTATTTGTTATGTGGATGTGGTTTTCCAAATCAAGCAGTAATGAAGTTGTATTCAAGCTTGACAGTTCAAATGACTTCTCCAAGCTTGCTGCAAGCTTAAAATGAATTGAACTGTCAAGCTTGCATCAATACGTCAAATTCAAAGAAATGTCAAGCTTGATTTAAGCTTATGTGCAATCTGGGTTATACGCCTGTCATCTGGCTCCAGAGCAAATCTTGACTCATAAGTAAGCATGAAATTGCCCCAGTCAGACACATTCCAATTGACATGTTCCCGGCACCCTTTAATTGTGCCCCTCTTGATTAGACGGATAGAAAAACGCAAACTCGAGTTACCCAGGGGTACAGTCCACTCATATGTAATCTTCGTACAGTAGCTGCAGATATCGCCTTACCAATGGACGCTGTAACCATAGATGTCACGCGTGTGGAGGTCGCTCTGCGATTCCGCTTGGCTAAAATAGCAATATATCGATCTTCCGCGGGGGTTCTAACCCTTGGGCGACCGGCTATGGGCCTTCGGACGACTGTCTGTGTGTTTTGGAATTGTTTCCATAACCGTGAAATTACAGAATGATGAACGCCGAAGAAAAGAGCAACATCTGTGATCTTGCCTCAATGCGCCCCACAGCACGCCAGCGCTCAGAATCTTCCTTTCGTCTTCTGGAAGTCATAGAAACACGTATATCTTGAAAAAAAAATTGTAGGAAAGTTTTAAACACCTTCTATCAGCACTTACAATCAACTTCTGTAACCCTTTATAAAGCTGGCATCTTATAAAACTGCCCTTTTTTGTTTATTTCTTGACATGAAGGCGTGATTGGCTGTTACCTAACATATTTGCATACTTCCATCTACCTCTGCAGCGATTTACATCCTCTTCAATTCTGATTCGCTTCCGGAGATTAGCATTTTCCTCTCCATGCTTAACTTTTGCAAGTGAGTGTATAATTTTTAAAAAATACAATTTGACATGACACGACACAGTTATGGTTTTTAAAATGAAAAGTTTGCTTTTTATAACAACTTATGTTTGAAATTTCAATCACATATAAGGTCGTGATATTAAAAATAGAATTTGTAAAAGAGCTCGGAAATTAGGGATAATGTAACGGATAGTGCTTTTGACGGTTACCGGATATCCGCAGCTCTTTCGGTTGCCGGATACGGATATACGGTACTAAAGATGTATTTAGTTATCAAGTGTCCTTTTTCATTTTTTTTATATAATGACATTAGAACAATAAATTGCAAACATGTTTCACACATCATTAAAGTGTTTTTTAATAATTTTCTTATAATTTTCAAAAACTAAATACCCTTTACATATATGTACATAAGAAATGTTACTTAAAATGTAAAAAGTTGAAGTATTCTTTTTATGTGTGCACTACTGGCAGAAGCGAATAAATTTTAAACATGACACATTTATTAAAGTATCCATAATTGCAGATTACTTTCACAAACAAATGCATACTTTTTTATTTATTTAAGAATGGGATATCTATTTTCATAAGATACCTATGATTGATGAGTTAATTTTTTCTTAACATAGGTTTAATGCCTTTTTTCTATTTTAATAATTCAATATTAATTTACAGTAAGTCATTTTTAGTTTTATTTTAAGTTAAATCACTTTTTTAAAGATTAATAAATAAAAAGGAAATCGCTTTTAAATATTTAAAATGAAATTATCACGCTTTCTTTTGTAGTTTTATACAGGTATGAAACAGAATTTTTCAGGTTATGCATTAAATTTCTTTAATCGAAAATAATATATTTTTAAACTACCAGATAAAAAACAAAAATACGTCTATTTAATTGTTTAGCTTCTAAAATATACGAGCATTCTTTCCAAGTACAAAAATTTATATGGCACCATAAGGGGAAAAAATGAAAGGGGAGGCACAAATTCATTAAAAAAAATCATTTCAAACATTAGTTCCATATTATAGGACAATCTCACTTTTTTACTCTTGATTTTGACATTCCGACACACACACACACAAAAAGATTAGTCAAAGTACTTTATGTATGGAGTGATAATCATACACAGTACTGTAGTAGTAACTAAAACAACTACTTTAAACTAGTAAAATAGCATGTTACAACATGGCTGTCCGCACAAGCAGCCGTGTTATAATTTTCATTAATAAATATTTCACAAACACATTTTAAATGTACATATTTTAAGTAGACTTAACTTTAAAAATCAATTGAAACATGCAGAAAAATCATATAATGAATTTAAATAACTAAATTCAATTTAAAATATACAAAATAAAGGTTAATTTTTATCATTAGGTATTGGAGACTTCAAGTAAGGGATGCTCAGTAAAAGATTGTCATTTAGAAAAAGGGTGAAGATTGAAAATTTCTCCCTGCTTCTGTAAATAAATTTTGAAGACAGAATAATCGGAGTTTTTTGATAATTATCGGATTTCCGGAACAATTAAAAATATCAGAGAAACCCCACGGGAAGAGAGTGTAAAATTACATTATTTCTGGGATTACCATGAAAGAAATCACATATACTGAATGCAGATATTTTTCAAATGATACTCTATATATATACCAAACTTATAATTAAACTTCCCCTGTAAATAGCAGTCTACAGCTGAAAAGGATGAGAAGATCGCCTCCACATTTGCACATGGACACTACATGAGATATGCTTAAGTTTTTTTGTTTGTTTGTTTTTTTAAGTTTAAGCGGCACTTTGCAGCATGAAATCAACTCTAAATATTAGACAAATGTACTCAAAAACTACTGAACAAATGTAGGAATTGTGTGTGTGTTTTTTTTTTTTTAATGATCCATTTCCAGTGTTAAATTGCTGATGTTTTAAAAAATATATCCCTTTGCTTTATGTATCACTTATCAAGAATGTTCAAATATAATTTTCCATTCTGTCCCATGCATATTGTAGATAGAACTTTAGTAGTATATAGCCGGATATCAGGCAGAGAAGTCGGATATCCGGTAGTTATGATTCGGATAGTGAAAAATTAGCCAGATAGGCCGGATACCGAATACTTGCTGGATATCCGTTACATCCCTATCAGAAATAGAAGAATTCTTTTAACATATAATGAATAAAACTTCAATGTTTCTTTACGTCCACAAGTTTTTTTCTTAAATGTCCGAAATTTTACAAAATATCTTCTTTTTAGACTAAAAAAAAAAGTAGTAAAATTTTGGGACTTTGAACTCTCTCAAAAAATGATAAAATTGAACGATTTGCCATCTAAATTTTGCGCCGCCTCTTGAAAATTCTCCGCCAGGAAATTTTCAAGAATCCTTCACAAATGAGTAATCAATATAGGCACAAATCTTTATTGTTGGACCAAAATACCATGGTATACTGGTCTATATTGAATGTATAGACCCAGAGAGCGGTAATCTTTCAAAAATGGTGGGGAAATAAATGTGTCGATTATGAAGCGCCAAAATGTTAAAAAACCAGGGGATTTTGATGTAAAATCAAGAGACCAGGAGAAACCATCAAATCCAGTTGTCTCCTGAAAAATCCAGTAGAGTTGGCAGGTATGCAGTAGCAAGGGCGGTTCTAGAGTTGCAGTCTGGGAGGAGTAATGATATTTTATAATTTAAAATAAATTCAGTGTCTTAGAGAAGGATTGACTACTGGGGGGCGCACAATGGAAAGGGAACCCTTCTGACTGCACAATACACTTCGTATCTGTAAACTAGCTGAAGCAGCTGTTCTTCGCACGGAATGGATATTGTCAAAACCAACAAATACAATTGAAAATAGTCCCGCAGTGGTCTGGACGCTCAACTCCGTTCCCATAAGAATACGGCAAGTGAAGCAGCATCCAGCCTGGCCAGTGCTCGGGAGGGTGAACATCCTCTCGGCTCGTCCGCTGTCGGACCGGGTACGCTCATGGGAGATGATGCACGTAAAATCCGTCGTGGCCCCAATGTCCTCCAATGTTGCTAAACGATACCTCTGGGGGTGCTGATTTCAGGTGGTGGTTGGTCCCTCATCTGGAATCGGTTCAAAATTAAGAGCCAACAAGTAGAATTCTAACCCTCTCGGGGACAATGGCACCCCTCTTTCCATGAACACGACAACAAATGAAAATAAGTAAATAAATATCAAACAAATTTTGATTATAGATCTAATCGCCTACAAAAACTGTTTTAGAATATTCTTCAGGCATAGTCTAACTATACTTGATTTTTTTTTTAATACTGTTTGAAAAAGACATCATATTCCCCGCCCCGCGTATTTGTCCACTTGGTCTTCAAAATTGAAATCTATTTTAAAATCGCCTAATCCCCGCCATGCATATTCTAACTATACTTCACCTTTATTTACTCGAATATAGACACCAATATTCCCATTAAATAAGCAATAGGGTTAGGCAATTTCTCGACAAAGATGGTTGTGTTTTGTTGTGTTGTGGGATTACCGTGTGGGATTACACGTAGGGGTGTTTCTAAGGGGTCCTAACCTGTATTTACGCTAAGTTCTGGAGGAAACCACGGAAAATTCCGAACGGTTAAGTCGGCGGACGTGACCTGGTTTTGAACCAGGCATCTTCCGTCTCCCAGCGCAGCGTGTTATGCGCTTGGCCACTGGTGGGGCACTCGACAAAGATGGAATATATCGCTTCGGGGACTTATTTCTTTTATGCCAATTTTCGTGATACATCATAAAAAATGGCAAACCTTGGAGATTTTTCTTGTTTAATCTGGCAACCCTTGAAACTTGATTCGCCCTTTCACCAAGTAGACAAAAATCTTTGTCCTGAAATTAACAGCACCCAAGAGCTAAATATTACATAAAAAACACCTTTTTTGTCAACTTACCCATTATACTGGTCGATGTTTTAAAAAATTTGAAAAAGATTTTTATGAATTTGTGTTCGTTACATTTTAATGCAAGATTTTTATGGCTATCTTCATTTTCCTTCGATATATGAAGACAAATATGAAAATAACGTTTTAGCCCCTCACATCAGTTTGAACTCTAACTCTAAAAATCTCTGAAAATGACTGTTATGCATTCGTGTTAGCTACATTTTAGAGCAAGAATTTTGTGGCTATCTCTTTTTCCCTTTGAGATATGATGGAAAATTTTGACCCCCTTATCCCCGCTATGAATGCGAATTCTAAAAAAAACCTGAAAATAATTTTAAGGCATTTGTGTTCACTATATTTTTAAGCAAGAATTTTAGGCTGTCTCTTCTTCCTCTGACATATGAAGGGAAATGTGAAAAGAACGTCAAAGAACGTTTTGTCCCCTTACACCCACTTGGGTGCGAATTCTAAACCACCTGAAACAGATTTTTAGGCATCCTTGTTCGCTACATTCTAAAGGAAGAATTTTATGACTATCTTTATTTCCATTTGAAATATGATAGCAAACTCGAAAATAACGTTTTGGCCCCTTATCCCCCTTTTCATGCGCATTCTAAAGAACCCAGAAAACGAATTTTAAGCATTTGTATTCCTTATACCTTTAAGCAAGAATTTTAAAGGTATCTCTTTTTTTTCTCTCATATATCAAGAGAAATGTGAAAAGAACGTTTTGGACCCTTACCACCGTTTGGATACGAATTTTAAAAAACCCTGATAAAAATTTTTAGGTACTGCTGTTAGTTGCATTTTAAAACAAGAATTTTACGGCCATCTCTTTTTCCCTCTGAGATATAAAAGGAAATGTAAAATAACGTTTCGGCCCCTTATGCCCGTTTGGGTGTGAATTCTAAAAAACCCTAAAAACAACTTTTAGGTATTTGTGTTGTTACATTTTAAGCAATAATTGTATGGCTATCTCCGTAAAACCGCCAATGTGCAGTAGTATATACGCAAATAAGACAGTGTTGGAAAGTGTTTTATAAACAGTGCTCTCGGTAATGCTTCCTTTCCTTTTTTAAAGTAAATGTAAAGACACCACTGAGGGTCCCCCAAACTCATTTCCGCTAACCCAAACTAGGACACTGGTAGTTTTATCGCATACGGATAGGCAAATATTTTCTTCATTCCTGAGAGAATATTTTACGACTAAATTAACAGTTATGAATATTTTATGAAAATATAATTACTTGTAAATATGTGAATTGACCATGTAGGGACCAATAGGGACCATGACCATCCCTACCCAACAAAAATGTGGATTTTTGTTGGCAAAGTGATAATAATCGAGCTTTTTTGTGGAAAATTCCGCCTTTTACGTACTGACCTCTGCAATTTATTCATGTAATTCACTTTATTAATGTAAAAACCAGATTGATCATTAATGCGTAAATAATGATAATCATCTGAAAGTCGAACGTTTGAGGCTCCCTCTGTTCAACTTACAGAGGTATTTATGCTGTTTCTATGTTATCGGCACGTTCTGTTCCCCGGAAAACTGTCCAATATAGGGAGGTGCCCAACTTAATCGGAAAATCTATTTTTTCAGTCGGCAATTTACCTCTCTTCAACCCCCCCCCCCCAGATTTTCTTCTGGGATCAGCCCTGCCTATATTTTGGTTTACGTAGACTATAAAACTATGAAACAAAAGTGAACATAAACTAGAAGGAGCCACATAAGTAGCAATAACCTATTGGGCCTGGACGTATATCAGGGCATGACCCCCCCCCCCCCTAGTCTACGCAAAATGCTAGTTTTCGCCGAACACCTTTTTGCATTCGTTCCTCAAATACACTGCTGGCCACCCAAATTGCAACACCAAGAAAAACAAGAGATATCACAACAAAATTTATTGTGTAGATAACATGTTGACCAAGTAACAAATGATTAAATTTACAGCATTCTATGAAGCGTGGTTCCTGCCAAAATCAGTACCCAGAGTAGCCGCCGTTGTTGGAGATCACAGCTGCCACACGCCTCGGCATTGATTCAAAGAGACTTTGAATGTGTTCTTGGGGTACAGCAGACCAAGCAGCTTCCACACGTTGCCAAAGTTGATCTGGTGTGACAGCTGGGGATGAACTCTGGGTCAGTCGTTGAGCAACCATGGACCACATGTTTTCTATCGGCGAAAGATCCGGAGAGCGCGCCGGCCAGGGAAGCAATTCAATCTGGTGATTGACGAAGAACCCTTGGACAATGCGTGCCACGTGTGGCCGTGCATTATCCTGCTGAAATATGGCTGTTGGCAAGCCCTGAAGGTAAGAAAGGACAACTGGCTCCAACACCTCGGAGATGTAGCGCTGGCTGGTTAAAGTACCGGCAATGCGTACTAGAGGAGTGCGAGAGAGATATCCGATACCGCCCCATACCATAATACCCGGTGCAGGACCAGTGTGACGGTGCATAATGCAGCTGTTCAGCATCCTCTCTCCACGGTGTCTCCAGACTCGAATCCGACCGTCGTGGTGTTGCATACAGAAGCGTGACTCGTCAGTAAAGAGAATTTCATTCCATTCTGTCGTCCACATCCTTCTTTCATCGCACCATTGGCGGCGGAGACGTCTGTGGTTCCGCGTCAGAGGTAGACAAAGCAACGGACGTCTTGCGGACAGACCATTCTGCTGTAAACGACGTCGAATGGTACGCGCAGACACTGGATGATGCGTTACAGACTGAATCTGCTGTGATATGGTTCGTGATGTGACTGAGCGGTCCGTCACTGCCATGCGTACAATCTGCCTGTCATCACGTGACGTGGTGCACTGAGGTCGATGCGGTCGATCACGTCTGTCCGTCGTACCCTCCTGCACCCAACGATCACATATCCGCATCACAGTTGTTTGGTTTCGTCCAATACGACGACCGATTTCCCTGAAAGATAACCCACAATCTCGGTATGCCACTATCCTTCCTCTGTCAAACTCGGATACTTGATCAAAAGATGATCGTTGTTTCCTACGAGGCATAATTTATCGTTTTTTTTTGAAAAAAAAGCAAGAAAAACACAATTGCTGTACTTGAAACCGTCGAAATCTCCAAGCCTTAAATAGCGCTTTGAGGTGGCGCCACAGGCGCGCTTGATGTGCGTCTGCGCTGAAATTCTAATCATTTGCATATCTCACCTCAGCTAATGCATGTTGTAAATTTCATATTATTTGCATGCTTCCTTCAGGGTGTTGCATTTACGATGGCCAGCAGTGTAAGTATATCATAAAAAAAGCAGTTGCACATGAGTTTGAAAATTTTATTTCAATTAAAACACTTACATTAATTTTGCACTCTATGGGTAATAAAAAAAAAATGTAAGAAGCTTCACGGAAGCTGTTTGTTTGCCGACCGCAGAAAGTTGGCCGATGTACAATGTCTACTTGACACACAGGTCGCGAGCGGGAAGTGCCTCCGTTCCTGCCTTTAGGCAATGGGTGAGTGGGTGGGGGGTGGGAGTGTCATCTGGTATGCAAAATGCAGGTATAATTGGAAATGTGTTTCTTTCAAGAGATAAGTGAATGATAAAATAGCTCCGAAATATGTTGTACATGGGACATTCCGAATTATCCGTTTATTTGGAATCCAAATTTTCCTACTTCATTGGATTCTAGTTAAAACTTCACAATGAATAGCATTACAGTGCATAAACTTGATGCGCATTCTTGCTCCATTGATTAATTCTTCCTTTGTACGGGAATGAGTTAGTTGTACCTGGCGAAAGGAGTAAAAGGCGAGTTGCACCGTTAGTGAATTTAATCCACGGCCGCGAAATGGAAGGGAGGGGACAATTATAGAAGAACCCTGAGGTCACGCAAAGAACCAGCGGTAGCATTTTTTGAAGAGGCCCTACAGCATCGGCCGAACCCTGTTATGTTTTTTGGGATCTTGCAAAGTGCCAACAGTAGCATATTTTCGAGGTGCCCCGTACAGTGATAGACGAGCCAAGAGATGTTTTTTTTTGGGGGGGGGTGTCACAAAAACAGCGGTAGCATATTTACGAGGGTGACCAAGATACGGATTCCGGTGTAACTCACATCTCGATTTGATTGATAGCTGTTGGCGCGGGTGCAATTGACCCTCGTCCCTTTGTATTATTTAAGTTTCTGGTCACTAAAACTATGCAATTAACATTCAACACTAACACATGTGGTGGCAAACTACGGTACTTTTCGATTAGCCGGCGTAAATCCTACCTACAATTTTTTCTTGGCGACATTAAAAGAAAGGACTACTTCTAAAACATCGTTGTTCCCCAAAACAAAGCCAAAAATGTTTATCAGTATACAAAAGAAGTACTTATAATACAAATTACAATGTATAAAAGTATCAATATACTCAAAAGAAATTTGCATGTTTATTGAATTAATCGTTTGTTAAACTATTGAAATGGGAAAAACATATGGAATTAAATTAAAATTCCCGATGAAAGAATTAAGCCGATGAAAGAACTCTGTACTGGAAACTATGCTTAGTGATTCTCGTTAGATTTGCTCGCAATCGGTGCAGGTTTCAATTATTTGGCTTTTTATCGGCTGACTGAAAATTATCCAAACCATCCCAGACAGCACAGCAAACTTGCATCAAACTTGCAGCAAGCTTGATTTATCAAGTCAATAAACTTGAATTAAGCTTGAAAATTTCAAGCGTGTAAGCTTAATGCAAGCTTGAATCAAGTGTTCTAGTTTACACTTGCCCAGCTTGCATTAAGCTTGACATAGCAAGCTTAAAAATTTTTCTAAATACTCGGGGTGCCCGTCGGCGAACGCGCCCCACGTACTTTATTTTTCCACGCATTTTCCCCTCTATGCTGAAATTTTAAGTTATTTTAATCTGTTTCCATCAAACGTCTGCGGCTGGGTTCGATCTCGGGAACTATGGGCTGGTAGGCGGGCGTGCTATCCGTTCCGCCAATAAGCCTCGCTCTCCTATGACTAAAGTTTGAAGTGACTGGTACGTTTTCTGGCCAGATCGATAAGTGTGGGCGATGCCGATAAGTTTCTTTTATTATTCCATGGGATGAATCAAAATTTAAATAATGTTATGTGTGATTTATAGACTCTACTAATAGGGAAATAAGCATAATATAAACTTAAAAGCAGGACACGTTTTAAAACTTTCAATATCGCAACACTCATGTTGAGCAATACTGCTGGCCAAAAGCGAGACAAACGACTGATTTTGAAATCAATTTCGTCGTATAATTGTATTTCATTTTGAAAATTTTCCAAATTTGGAAATATAGAATCTTTTTTTTTTTTAATTCTATGGTGAACCACCCATAAAGTGAAGTATATTAACTAATTAAATTGTGTTAATTATATTAAAATTTATTTTTAAGGCTAATTAATTAGTTAAGGGAATTACTAATGTTAATTAGATGTAAATAAAACTAAAACTCCCCTCGTGTTACACTTCAGAGGCTTATCCCATTCATTCCTTCCCCTTGCGTGTTCTAATGTCCTTGTTTTGTGCGATAATAAAATAAAACCTAACTTTTCTTTATTTAATATGAGCAATTTGAGAAACGCTAGACAATTAATGTCCATTCTCTTTCACAGATGGCGCCATCACTGCACGCTTTCGAAAGGCAAATGACTTTTGATAGCTTGCAGCAAGCTTAAATTGAATTGAACTGTCAAGCTTGTATTAATACGTCAAATTCAAAGAAATTTCAAGCTTGATTTAAGCTTATGTGCTGTCTCGGATTAACAGTGAAAGAATTCAAAAACTCTACCTGGTAATTACTAATCTTATTGCCATCATGGCAAATTATTTTGATGTGTTCTCAGTCCACAATGTATTTGTTAAGTATATCAGTATGAGCAAAAGTACATTCATCATTTTTAAGGGCTAAAATAACTGACTTCAATATATGTTACCCGAGAGTATGTTTTGTCCGAAATATTTCCATATACCTCATTAACAATATAATATTATTTTCATCTCCTAATGATTGCTGATGCATTTCGATAATATTTTCACTAAATTGGCGATTAATTTCATCTTTTGCAAATTTTATTTTGCGAATTATAACCCTAGTGTACCGTTGTAACTTAATGCTATTATTTCAAAATGGACAAAACAATAGAACCATCGTCCGACCTGGCGCAAAATATTGGCTCGCAATTTTCTTCTCTAATTTTTTTACGGTGCATTAGCATATTACACAAAAATTTTAACACTCGCACAAACACCTCCATAAGAACTTTAACTATATCGGATTTCAAACTCCTCCGTTCGCGCAATGTGCTGCAAAAGGGGCACAAATATTTTCCTTAGCGTATTTATATATACTTAGATAGATACCTTTAAGACATTTCTCAAATCACCTGTAGGGCCACTTTCATTTGGATATCCCTTATACTTATTTATTAATGTCTTGTAATTTAATTGCATCTTATTTTGAAGGCATATTTGAATGCAATTAAATTAAAATTAATAAACAAAACAATCTAAAGAATAAACAATCAAAGCCACTCCTCTCCCCCCCCCTTTTTAGCAGGCCGCGGTAAACTTATCAAACATTGACCGGTCCACGGCGATAAAAAAGTTGGGGATCACAGCTTTAGAAAACCATACGCTTACGTCATTTACAAAGAATAAACGTAACAAGTAATTATCACCTGTCTGAGAAATTTATACTCACGTTGTTTGAGGATCAAATGAAGCTGTTGTAATCAGTACCATTTTTTTATAGGAGGGGGAGGGGGGCAGATGTCGATAAACTGCCCAGTCAAATATCGGTTTTTACCAACTTACTTATTTCTTAATCAACTACATTACTAACTTTTTGCTTTTGCCAACTGGATTTGCGTAATTTTGCCTGGTGTACTAGAAAAAAAAAAAAAGAGTAAATTATCGTTTTCGTTAAAATTTTTTTGCCAACTAGGTATCTAATTTCGCCAAGTTTAATAGAATTTTGCGAGTGTTGGGGGGGGGGGGAGATTGCCCCCTTTAGCAAGGGCCCAGGTTGTATTACTACAGAGAGAAGAGCTATTTATATCAGTAGATTGGAGTATTTCATTTTCTCTATGTTTATTGTCCTCGGTTTTCTCATATTATCTGATAATATGACTATGGCATAGCTGCCAAGTATTCCGGAATATAATTAGCCACTTTTCGTAAACAGTATATTTCTAAAGTATCTTTCAAAATAATAACACCAAACTCAAAAATTTTGCTCTAATTTAAGTCGAAAATTCCAGTTTAAAAAAGTGGCTTAATTACATTCCTGAATACTTGGCAGCTATGGAATCATCTATCGCATACGACTTTACACGAGCATTGAATTACTCGATTGCACCAACGAACATGAGGTCTAACATTTTAAGCGCAATTATTCTACAACACCGTGAAACGTTAATGCAAAAATTAAGGTGTGTTGCACTACAGGCTATGTTTGCAAGTTCTATTAAACGTTGCACAGCCAGAAACGTTGGCAAGACATGTGTTTCTGCAACTCTTTCGACTCTTCACTTCGGGCGAATGATGCTGAAATGGTTTGTTAAACAACTTAATGGACAATTAAACGAACTGGGCATATCTTTAAGATAAATCTTGACTTTGCCTACACATTTGCTAAAGTATAATTCTTGAAAAACAGATCGTTTTAACTCTTGCATCATGCTTCACAGTACCAGTGGAGTCAGTCATCAGCGTTATGAGTAGAATACACTGAACGTTTTAGAGTGTTCGTCAAATATGCAATGTATTTACACTTTAGAGTTTTGGAAATGTCTTTTTAAACTTTTAAAACCGTAGCCTCATCTTACTTATAAAGCTTGTTTGAAGTCTATCTTGGAATGCCTGTTTTCTCGATTATTAAAGTGTATCAGAGAGTTACATCTGTAACAGTGAGATTATGCTATTAATTTACTTGTTTAACTGATGAAAGCTTCTGTAAAAAGACGGTTAGATTAATATATATATATATATATATATATCAATGTCTATTTTAGAGAGAAAAAACCCCGAAAACATTTAGCTTATTAAAATTGTATTCTAGTTTTTGAATTATGATTTGAAAGATCCATATCATTATAAGTTATTCCCAAATGTTGGCTTTTATAAACATAGTATTCCAATTATTTTGTCAAACTTCATTATTAGCAAATGAATTCATTTTTTCAAACTTCATATTAGCAAATGTGCATTGTTAGTGAATGTTCAACATCTTACAGCTTAGTCTTACAAGGTTTGAGCTCGTGAGTTAATTAATTGAAATACTTAGTAGGTCTGTACATATATATGTTTTGGTCAGTTTTCTCCAGATGTAACGTGAATACGCGCTAGTACCCCTTAAAAAGCCCTCAAAGTCCTCCATACATATACATAAAGGCTTAACTGTATATATACATACCAAACTGAACACTTGTCGAGAGCATAGAAATAAAACGAAGAAAACTTGCTTCATTTCTATATGTTAAAGTGTTTATTATGTGTTAAATTTCACACACAAAAATAATCCATACACGTTTATAAAAACATTTATTCAGCAGACTATGTACAAAGAAATTTCAGATCTTTCGGAAGAGTTTTTGTGCAGAGGTAGATAGATGAACGTGCTTCAAGAGACAACTTACAAAAAAAAAGAAATACTTATCTCAACTCTTTAAACAAAAGAGCGACAAACAAACAAAATTTTGATTGGCAGGAAACCATAGTCTCAGTCTCCTGAAGGGTGGAAATATTATTTAAAATGGCCCAAACAGAAAATGCCTTAGCACCAATTTTTAAGAAATAAAAGTGAACATTGAGAACCGTAACCAAAATTTAAAAGAAATACATTCATATGTTATTTCGAACAAAGACGTAGATGCATTTGAATACATGTATCTATATATATATCGAACCTGTCGATCTCAAGATGATGGGGAGACGTTTTGGCATGAGAATGTGTAGAGCGTAACATTTACTTAAATATTTGTCGAAAGTGGGACAGAAACAATCATATAAAATACGGATAAGGAATTTATGGAAAAGAGTTTCACACCTTAATGTTTAAGTTAAATACTCTCACTTAAGTTGAAGTCTTTTTCTGTATAAATTAAATTTCTAAATATATAATAGGTAAATGCAGTCACGAGATACCATTTCGTTTTTCCTTTCATCTCGTTGTTTCAGATAATCAAATCTATAACTTCAGATATTTTTTTAAAGCTACCGTTATAATAGGCGATTTAATTTTCTTTTGGCACTGGTGTGATTTTTGTTTACCAGAGACACGTGAGTTGGGCTCTCAATGAAAGTTCATCAAACGAGAATGTAGAAAGTCTGACTCTTATTTCCCGTTCTGTGGTCTGAACTGTCCGGCAGGTCTGGCGTTGGGTCGACCTCCCTGGACTTGGTTGTCATCTTCCTCTTCAGCTGCTGGAGTAGTGGGTGGGGGTTCACTAGAAATAAAAGTTAGACAGTCAAAACGTATTTTCGAGAAATTAAAATATATATATATATATATATATAAAATGTTCATTAGTATTCATAGTAGCATATAAGCGCAACTGAATCTCCTGGTCTAACTATTTGAGATTAAAATGCCCTACAGGCGGCCATAGAGGCGCATAAGGCTAAAGCCTCCCTTGGGCGTTTCCCTGATTTTTTTCTTTTGTAAAGAGGTTTTTTATTAAGTATATATATATATATATATATTTAGAGAAATATATATTTTCTGAAATGAAGGGTGTAGATGCAAAACTCACAATCTCCACTTTTCAAGTTCTTATAAAAATTCAAAAATCTGATTATTATTAACAAATATGATATAGTGGAACATTTTTTTTTTTTTGATGCATTTGTTGCCATAACAATTGCTCACACATCGACGTAAACCTGTAATAATTCTGATAAAGCTTCTTCGAAAAATTAAATTTAAATATAGAAAATGTGAGTTTTGCAGTAAACTTTTATTTCTAATATTATTTAACATTACAAATAAAAGTTTTGTTATGAATTTAAAACAAAAGGAACCAAACAAATAAACAAATATCTAAACATTAGTTTTCATTATGTTATTTTGGAGGGTAATAAGCAATAAAAATCAACGCAGTAAAACATTAGTTTAAAAGGTTTCTTGGTTATTCTTTGAAGATATCGATAGATGCAATGGAACCAATCCCATGTTCCTTTGCAAGCATCCCGAATTGGTTATATTTGGAGAGTATGAATTTTGCTGCAAAACAGTCGTTGGATAATGTGAGTTATGCATCAAAACGAGATTTTCAGCGTTTTTTTTTTTAGCCGTAATATGTTCATTATGATTCAAATCATTATTATAATCCGATTGGCCTTAAAAAAGGGTAACACGGTGATTTGAATAACTCTGTACCTTAAAAAGTGGATAATTTGAAATTGCATATACACCATTCAAGTAAAATTTTTAATTTCTTAGTTTCAAATGAAAGAAAAGTTTTAATCTGAAATTTGGGAAGTTTTAAAAGAAATGAAAACTTAAGAAAATAGTTAATTCCTTTTAAATACATTTTCTCCGTGTTAGTCCGAAGATGAAAAATAAATTAAAATCTATGTTCATTTTTTAAAGTTGTGATCAGCTATGAAGTCACCCCAATTAAAAATATGCTCTACTTAAACTTTTTCTTAGTGCAGTTAATGGCATAGAACAACGACACACCAATGTGTGCCACTAACAGGATAAATGCTTTTATTTATCCTTGTTGTTTGTCCTCGAGAGATGTAACCATCGTCTTGAATGCATAACTTCGTTCATTATAACCGCTTTAATAGCATTTGCGAATTTTACTGACCTACATATTCCAGGGTTGTTTACCTTTATTTTCAAGATAAAAATTATGGTAATTAAAAGTTTTAATGAATTCGACCTCCGAACGAACTTATTTTCAAAATGTAAGCGAGCTCATTTTGTTTCCTTTTCAGCTAGTTGCAAGTCAAACAAAGTTGCAATGAGAAAATTAACAAAAATGCATTAACGAGAACGAGACATGTTATATGCGAAATAATTAAAAATTGTAGTTTAACTAATGATTACATTGAAATTTTTCATTAAGATAATTACAAAAATCCTATATTTAGACCTCGAATAGCGCGAGTCAGGTTCTTAACGGGAAATGATTAATCAAAAACTATCGCGTTATATTCGGGCTAATACGGTAAGATTTATTTATGATTTATTTATTTTTTACTTAAAAGGTCAATATGCCATGAACTGAATCTATTCAACACAATGCTACTTCAACAATTTACCTGTATTTAACAGTCTGTAAAAACAGCTTTATTTTCCTCTAACTAAAAAAATTGTTTACTATTTTATAGTTGAATTTGAGCGTTTTAATTTAATTTATTCGATTGCAAAAGCTGTGCATTATTTATTAGAATTTTTTTCTTCCTTCAGTTCAGAGGGTAAATTTGAATTCACAAATAAAACTTATGTAATCCAAACAAACATATTTGACTAATGGTTTGTTCATTTTTGACAAAATAAATT
The DNA here is from genome assembly GCA_038373885.1 of Cheiracanthium punctorium. Lineage (NCBI taxonomy): Eukaryota > Metazoa > Arthropoda > Arachnida > Araneae > Cheiracanthiidae > Cheiracanthium > Cheiracanthium punctorium. The sequence goes on from JAWZYV010007211.1 coordinate 220,199, forward strand.
TAATTGCAGTGCTAATGCATTTTTATCTGGTAGATGAAGTGGCCAACTTTAAAACTTTTCATATGGTTCATGAAAGATCCAATAGAAGCTTTAAGAATCACGGAGAGGTTTGGGCAGTCTCATTGACTCCCATGTTAAAATCTACTCGTACATATTTTTGTTCTACTTACAGCTGAGATTTTATAACAGTTTTGAATGCATAAAAAACGCTGAAAGTTTAAGATGTATCAAAAGAACCTTGATACATCTGCAAATTTCAGGACCTAGTATCAAAAATTCATAGCATTTAATTTTTCAATAAAATATGAAATTCGTCCGCTAGACAACAGCTCTTGACCAAATATATTTTGTCTAAATATTAAACATCGCATATATGATACATTTATGATTTCGTCATGTGAAAATTTGATATTTTTTCTGTGTATACACAAAAGCATAATTAAAATTAGTGTTCTAAGTAAGACAAAAACACGTAAAGCAGTTTTTAACCTAGGAGTCGATGTGGTTGTCCAAAGTTTCCCGTTACCCTTAAATTCATGTTTTGCATTTTTTAAAAATTCTTTTAATGTGTGATGTGATACCAAACCCACCATTTAGCAAACGAAGATGCTTACCATCCTGGGACGTTCTGTGAAAGCTCGCATCGCAGGGCAGTTTGGCTGAAGGCCAGACCAGCTGGACACCTCTGAAGTCTTGGGTAGCCTCCTACACACAACCAGAATCGGCCGCAAGATTTGTCAATGGGAATATGTCCGTTAGGCTGATCCTTGCAGATTGCTGTAGGAATGCAAAAATCATCGATGCGAAGGTTAGAAAAATAGCATAGAGAATAGCACATGAGGTTTATAGAATTGGAGTTTGTTCAACTTAAAAAATCATGCATTTTTGAAGAGCTTTTAAAAAAAAAATTTAGAATATCTCTTTACAAGCTTCACGATTAAAACAGTGAATCTGTAGAGATACGAAACATTCAGGTAAAAAATATTAAGCAAGGAATGTGGAAGTATTTACCTAAAAGAATAATGCTTCGGCCCACTTTTGAAGATGGTTTTTGTACTTAATTTTCTTTGTCCACCCCCCCCCCCGCACAAATATACATAGGTTGACTGCTAATATAAGTACATAATGCATTCGCCGAAGAAGTATATTATTCTTTTCGAGTGTTAAACATCATTTGTTTGTTTATAAAGTTGCTGAAAAGTCTTGTGACGCCTTTCGCTTTTTAAAAGGTACAACCTTAACATTTTCAAATTCAAGTAAAATTTTATAATGAAATGTATGTAACTTCGTGCGCACTAACACACAGTTTCAAGTATTTTTACAAATTACAAATTATGTTGTAGAGTTTATAATATCAATTTTTATGAAAAGCTAGAAGGATCGTAGATTCTACTTGCCATGTCAATTACTTCGCCTAGCATCTCTAATTTTAGAAAATAGATATCCATCGTACAATACAGTTTATTTTTTCGGTAGTGATGAAATGTATATACAATGAGTTCTAATTATACTTTTTTAATTAAGCATATAGCTGTTGAAATGAATATTAAATCTATTAAATAAAACCCAAATTTTAATTCATGCATGAAACCTTCAAAAGCCGCATAAAAAGCCAATACCAAATTACGAAGGATCCAGGTCAATGTGCACGTCAAGATAGAAAATTTGCGTTTGCTAAGGATATAATTGAAGAAGCAGGCAGGACACCTTAGTAAACGCAGATTTTCTATTTTGACGTAAACACTAACCTAAGCTCTTGCCGAGAGCTCACTGACATGCATCCTCTCCAAAACCATGTGTTCTAGGTGGCGTTTCATGTAATATATTTTTCGTTACGGGAATCAAAACGGATACACGATTGTTCTTCTGTAGGTTAAGTGAAGCAATTCAGATGAACTATAGTTTTACAGTTTAATAAAGTAATTATTTTTTAGTAAAAATTGTGTATTAGATGTAATATATATTAAATAAAATCAATTTTTCAATGGTTCAACAGTCTACTATATTCTAAATTCTAAGGAAAACAGTCCGGAGCTGTGTTTGATTGATTCCAATAACTATCCGAAAAAGAAACATTAAAGAATTGTAATTTATAGACCTGTAAACACCCATTTGCATCGTTAGAGAGATCAGGATTCGTCCAATTGAAAGTTTGGGGATTTGCAAGAAGGCATGTTGGTAGATTCTACATTCTCACAGCTACTTAGCCAAGGGTGGGTCATGGGGTGCTTGTCCTTCTCCATCCGAAATTTTGGATTTTTGTTAATTGGATGTCCTTAATCAGGCTTTTTTGTGTGAGAAATTCTACCTTTTTCATCCACCACCCTCCACATCCCCCCCCCCCCGCTACCTCTCTGCATTCGCACTCCAGCTAAGTTTGTAAATCTGAAATATCTGACTTTACTACGAGCCATGGATCTCCTTGTTTTTGTTTTCTTAGATCCCACGTACTCTCTCTTTAGTTAATGGCCAGAACTCGATCCGATGAAACTCTGAAGCTAGTCCTGTAAAATTTTATAACAGTTTTTTATCCTTCAACTTAATTTATTGAAAATAATTTCACTAGAGCTTAAATAAAAGATAGATAGTGAGTGATAGGTTTTTATTTAACAAACAACGGATGAAGCAAAGCTTCACTTACGGTGCTTTTGGCAATCAGGAACATTGTCGGGCCAGTCACATGAGTGAAGGACATCGTTGTAAAGAAGAGAGAATGGGCACTGCTGTATGGTGGCGGTTCCGTTCCAGCACTGCCAGTATCGAGTGCAACTTGTCTGGTGAGCGAACACACCGTATAACCAGGGGCAGTTATCAGTTCCAATGGGAGCCTCTGTTGTGAGAGAAAGAAAGAATTACAAGGCTAAATAAAACCGATCCGCTTTTTGGGACGAGCATTACAGATTTTCGCATTCAATTCTTTAAATTCAAATGAAATTGTTCAACACAATATATTTTGTGTATTAAGATGCGTGAGTATGTTTCATAGTATGCCTTTGCAATGATGCTTTAAATTATTCTTGTAATTTAAGGTATAATTTAAGTCAATGATACTTTAAAAATTAAGATAATGATGCAGTTAGACAAAATATATGCTTACGATTCTTTGTGCCAGATATCAAAATCCTTATCTTTCAGATATAGTTAATGCTTCTTGAACAGCAAAAATAATTTTTTTTCTAACAATTTGCTCATTTTATAAGGGACATTCGTATAAAGAAGCAGTATTGCATGAATTTAGATATATTTTTAAAATTAAAAAACAGACTGCTTGATTAATTTTATACTTTTGAATTATGCGTGCAATTTATTCAACTTCAATATTATATTGTAAGAAATATTATAATACAGTATTTCAGTGTATTAAAATACTATTATCTCAGAAGTTTGGAGACAGTTTTATAAATGTTTATACTATGTTATAACTCAAAAGTAATTTCTCAAGTGCTTTAAGTGCATGTATTCATCAGTATTCCGCAATTTAATATCTTTTATTGAAGCGACAAATATCTATTTCAAAAACTTTAATATATTCCGTACATTTAAAATAATAGAGTGAAACCTAATTTAACGCTCTTTTTTGAACCATGTTTATTAACAATTTATTTAACAAACAACAGAAGAAAGTTCAGAAGTAAAAATTTCCCAAGTTTGCAGAAACAAAGCTTGTTAGAAAATTAGGGCAGCTGTAAAATGTCTATTTCACAATCACATTCGAGAAAGTGTCTTAAGAATAAAACTTATTCAATAGCAGCTATTTAAAAAAAATAGTTAATCGAAAAAAGACATAACTTATTTTAATATTGTCATTCAATTCGAATTTAATCTTAAACTGTTATTTGTCGAGAAGGTGAATAAATTTTAGATCCAGTAGTGTAGATAATATAAGATTTCAGTGGCAGTGGCAAAATATCTAGAAAAAGTCAAGTTCACAAATTCTAAAAATTTCTTCAAATTTGTCACATTAGCTTGCTTCTTTTTTTATACAAACAGATAATCATTCATTGAGTTATTTAGTGGATTTTTTACAATTACCTTCTTTCGTTCTATAGAAAGCTAATTGTAGAAATAATATCTTTTAAATGGATTGTCATATTTAAATTCCTAAACATAATATAGCTTCACCAATACACAAAATTCTTTCAACTTAATTATTTTGTATAATTCAAAAATTAAAAAATGTAATAATTCATAACTCTCTCTTTCTACAGCTTCTAAGTTTTAACAGCAAAATTATTTCTTATGTTCTGATGACACTTCAAATTTAGTTAAGGAAAATCTTGATTTCGTTAACATATCCAATATGTAACCTAACTTTGAGAACATTTAAAGATTTTAATTTTCAAGTAAAAAATATTTCAAAATGTTTGATTTTGAAATTAGGTTCAAGTTGGTCGCAATTTTAGGAAGAGGTAGTAGTTACAAGAGGTGCACGTCAGGAAAAAAATCTGTAACAGAATGGATTCATGTGTCTAAACTGTCACAGACCGTAAAATATTAAAATTCCTTTGAAAGCTCTTACAGAAGAACTAAATGCTGCAGACATAATTTTCGAAGGAAAGAATTATTTCATAATCCTTAATTACATATATTAGTTTTGTTTTGTTTGTAATAGATGAAAGTCTCTAAAATACCGTAATGTATTAGAATTCTTTTGGGTGCTCCTGTAAAAGAGTTATAAATTCTGCGAGTACTATTTTTAATTATCTACGGGGTACGGTACACAGCAAAAGCATAAGTTAATTTCGTAACAGCTGATTCGTATGGATGGAACTTCCAGTACAGACGGACGAGTAGATGGATTGAAAGACCAATCAAAATCATTGCCAGTTTTCAACATGGTAGGACACTTTATACTTTTGTTAATGCTTTTCAACTTCGTTGGAAAATATTATAAGGCATTTGTAATGCCTAAAATATCGAGAAATCGTCATCTGTTTCATTCCTGACACTTAACCCACGCTACTATTCGTCAAATAGCAGATTTTGCATAATACTGGATAGACTGCCTAACGCTGAAAAAATACAGTTGTCGCCATTCATCGATTTAGCTACCAGCAACATGGCAATGCTCGACTGGTATGTTGCTGGTTCTAGCTGTTGGCGATGGCAACGGGTATTCTTTTTTCAGAGTTGAGGCTATTTGGCAGGCAGTCTATCCAGTTTTTCTTCTACATCCGCGGCTGTCGATCTAACGGTCTGTAATTTTGGGCAGCTTTCTCCAGATGTAACGGGACTACGTGTTAAAAAGTATCCCCTTCTCTAGGCAGATACATCTCGCGCAGGTTTGCCTTAAAAACAATTATAAAATGTAAATGTTCTTCAATATATCGATGATGCCAGCGAGGTAGTATCGACTCAATAGTTATATCAATTAAGGTAGCAGTTAATCGATTATAAAATGGTATATACTTACGTCCCATCACCCTTCCTTCGTTGTCAGGACATCCGACTCTGTGCGGGTAGTCGCAGTTCTGCATCAGACCCCTTCCTTTACCCGTGAAGGCGAGACCGTTCGGACACGCTTTTTCTTTGGGGATTCCATCCTCGCATTCGTAATAGTAATCACAGTACTGGTCATGCATAAATAAACCATTATCTTTTTTACACTGTAGGTTGTTTCTCTGTGCAGATACTGAAAAAAAAAAGAATATGTGAGTAAAGAATGGTGCGGAAATTTAAAGATATTAAAGTTTTCACTGCTGAAAATCTGTTTTAAATCAATGGTATTCAATCTGTAGGCCAAGAACCTTAGTGGAGTCTCTAAAAATTACATTAATACTGCAATGTGGATTTAAAAAATTGTATTATAAGTTTATTTAATTGAATACAAGCATCCTCTTAACGATACGGTTATAAGTGACTACATGCGACTTCAATAATTCAAAAATTTAACTGAACAAGATAAATCTGCTTAATGGAATACAGATTAAAAGAATATCCCGCTTATTATAATAAACTTTCAGCGTATATCAAGCCGTTTTAATTAGTCAGATGCGGTCCCGGATAATATGCTGGCTAATGGTATATACTAATTCAAGCCACCGCTATTGCCACAGATTTTGAATTATATTATGATAAAAATCTAAAATTCAAAGCAGCATATTAAAAGAATTATTTTGAATGAATTTTTTTTTTGTGTCTGATTTCTATTTTTAAAAAACAGTTGTAGAGCATGTCACATGTGATATCAAGGAAATCGAATTTGCTAATTTTTACATTTAAAAGCTAATTAATTAGAATTAACTAACGGACATCACTGCGCGGTTCACAATTTACGAAACAAGTTTGAGCGAGTTTGAATTAATGAGTTTCATTTTTCACTACTGTGACGTAGCACTAGACAGACACGAAGTTGCAAGCAATTTTCAGTAAAAATTCGCGTCTTTGTAAGCAGTTTGCAGTAGTAAAATGCCGAATTTGACCATCGAACAGATGATTTCCATTATCTGCTGAAATTTCGGCCATCACACTGCGAACTATTCGTTCCGTTTTGGACAACTTTAATCTTAGGCTTCGCCATATTTTTGCAAGTAATGGAAAGCGCTTCGAAACTCTCGGGCATTAAATCGGAATGAGTGTACTTATACGTGAAGTAAATATTCTTCTTTTATCTCTTCTCAAACTCTTTAACTAAACAATTCAAATTTTTGGTTAATTACTGGGCACCCTGTACATGGGTTATGTGCCTCTCATGCTAAATTAATACAAGATACAATTCGCTTGAGCCTTACATTTACAGTTTTAGGTGTGTACAAAACAGAATTAAAAATTCATTGAACAATGCCTGAATTCGATTACTGAAAAAAAAAAAAAACAAAAAAAAAACCTTTCAAGTGAAAAGGACAGAAAAATGATTTTTTTAAGCGCGCTATCTTGTTACTTCATTATTTTCAATCTTTTATTTGGTAATCGATCCTGTTATCTGACTGTACGTATCAGTGAAAGAAGAACTTGAACAAGGATCTAACACTGCATTGCAGGAAAACATGATTAAAAAGATATATCATGTTTTTCGTATCTTGAAAAATAAGGGAAGAGTGAAACTAAGTTCTCTTTCGTTTTCATTGTGCAAAGGGGGGGATGAGTGCGTTTATTTCAGAATTGATTCAGTGCGAAATTGCACCATCGAAAATTTGGTGTATGAATGTGTTTAAAAAAATCGCTTAAAAAAACATTATTATTATTATTATTATTATTAATACAGTAAAACATCGACACAGCAATACTTAAGGGATCCAATAAATTAACCCTTTGAGGCCAGGCGTCCACAATTGAGGACACGAATTTTGAAAGAATGTTAAGTAGAAATAATAATAATCTTAAGTTGAAATAGGTTTTGTATATTTTACGGTAATTTAGAAGTAAGGATTTTTTTTATTATATTTTTCGTATTACAAATTAATCCTCTATTATAAAAATATTTACATATATTTCTTGGAGAGAATATATTTAATCAGGTCTGAAACAGTTATCGTTATAATGAGGGAACATTTATGGTCCACGGAATTCCCCCCGTGACCGCACAATTTTATCGCTGTATTTGATAGTGCTATAGCGAGGCTTTCCTGTATTATTATTATTATTATTATTATTATTACAGTCGGACACGATTAATGGAATAGCATATTTGACATTCAAATTTATTCTAACAAGAGTGATAATCTATTATCCGGGATTACATTGACTAATTATTTATGTTTGGTGCATTGAAAATTTATTACAATAAGCGGGATATTCCTTTAACTGATATTTTACTAAACGGGTTCGACTGCATCACCAAAATTATTATAAAGGAACATTTAGAGAAGAGCGATAAAAGTTTACAAAAAAAACTTATACGTTGTGGAGAAATACGTCATAAAAGTGCATCATCATTCATGATGAAAAATACGTTCTGGTGTGGCGGTTAACATTTTTAGACTTTTTCCTCAAACAATACGTTCCTTATGCAGACACACGCATTTGTTTTATGGTCGGGAATTCTGAGCAACTAGAACATTTACGGCACATTTCCCCTTCCTGTATGAATAAGCTTATTTAGTTCTATAAAATAAAAAAGTTAAATCAAACAGTGCTTATCCTGAATTCGTAAATGACAGAAAGCTTTATTTAAGTTTCAGTGACTGCTATAAGTTAAATAGCAAATAAATGCTTTTCAGAAAAGCGTAATCACAAGTGGCCAACTTTATGAGTTTTTTTTTTTTTTAACTTGATAAAACATCAAGCTCACTTATTATTAGAATTTCGCATATTTGTCTTGATGTACGGAATGTTAAATTTTTTTACCGAAGTTTATTTTTAAAAAGTGATCAGTAGTTTAGGAGCTCAACTAAATATGCTTTTAAGACCTTTATCGGAGTTAAACTATCCTGCTATGCTTTCTCTCATCTTAATAATGATAGCAGAAACCTTATTGGAAAAATCTATCAAGAAAGATAAATTGTGCCCAAACGCATAAATCATAGAGCACTTTCCAACACGATCTTATAATTAACTACTTGTAAATGAGATAATTGGAAAATGTTTTACAAAAGATGCATGATTTATGTTTCCTGCTTCAATTTTATGAGTTACTAGCGAGTTCCATCCAATCGCATGTTGCCACACGTACGAAGGAAATAAAATACAAAATAGCCAGAATAATCTTAAAAGTCCGTGTATTTTTAAAGCTCCAGTAAGTTACTATTCTATTTGTTTCGTATTTATGTAATTTTATTTTCCGAGTCTACGAGCCCTAGAAATGACTTCAGTTGTAATTATGTAATTTTATTTTCCAATTACAAGAACTCTAGAAATGACTTCAGTTGTCATTGGGTTGCTGAATTTAACAACTGAAGAGGCAACAATGGATTCTGTAAGTACAGTGTCTGTAATGTTAAAAGTGCAATATGAAATTAACTGTTTATTTTAAGCAGATTAAGATTAAAAGCATTGAGGGTAATTTTCAATTTTTTTCCCCTGACAGAAAATTGCTGTTACAATCGCGAATCGTGGAAAAAAACCTAACAATGAAAGAATCTTCTGGTGCATTTTAAGATCATTTTTTTACTATTAATATATATTTACAAGCACTTTAATCCATGATCTTCTCTTGATGATGATGGGGGGGGCGAGAACATAGATGGCTTTCGCCCCCCACCCCCCGTTAATAATCAGCAAGTGGTGACACCTATGAATGATATAACTAAAGTGGCAAACTTTTTCCTTTTAATTAACCGGGATAGCGGAAACACTTTGTAAGATCGGAAAGCCGTAAAGAAAGTGCTTGACACCAAAAATCACTTGGAACTCGTTCCTCCACTTTTCGCGCCTCAAAGAAAAAAAAAAAGTGACACTAACAAGACATTTATATTCATGACAGCTTATTTTGCAAGAATTTTCCTGGGATATAACGGAGAAAAAACTGCTTTAACTGGTCTAACATAAAAATGTTTGTATTTTTTTTTTCCATCATTCGTATCGAGCAATGTAGGTCAGTTGACAGGGAATGATTTGTGGGATCTATTTTATGCGAAAGAATGACCCAAGGCAAAATCCAAACCAACTCTCAGATGATACAAGTAAGCGAAGAGAAAGTTCTAGAACTATTGATCGACCACTAATTACATCAGTCGGAATAGAGACCGCAGTTTGACCTCAGATCACTCACGGTCACATGAAAATGCAATGAGATCGATTTTGCTGGAAGTGAATTCCTAAGCGACTTTTTTGCTTTTTCCATCCGATAAAAAATAGTAACAAGAAAGGTAAATCCCGTCAAGCGGATTAATTATAATATACTTTACAAACCAACGGTCATTCGTTTTCGCCAAATTTGGCGATCAGTCGTACCGATGTAAAGTCATCAAACTTGGCGAGATTTGGACAGAGCCTCAGAAAAGCTGTATCACTATGAATATAATTTTAAGAGACTCTAAAAGAAATTTAAGCATTACTTCCGTCCTTTGAATGAAGATTAAGCTGTTGTAAACATCCATAAACTTATTGAATTGTGCTTGAAATGTATTAATGCCTCTAAGTTACCATGGATCGTTATGTATTGGAATTATTTTGTGCGATTCTGTAGAACTATAAAAGCTACATCCACCATTTTTAGTACGATATTTCACTTCCTGTTTAAGTAGACTTTCGATGTTTAACTTTTTATTTATATGAAGAATCAAAAAAAAATCATATACAACAGTAATATAAATATGTACTGCTATTAAAGTAAGTCTGGCGTAATGACTTGTACAAAACTCTTGCAAGATTAAAATAAACTCTGAATGCGTGATTTTTTTTTTTTTTTGGTTGCCCAAGAGCAGAATATTGGACATCAGTTGTCTACTGTCCCGACATCTCAAAGAGCTTTCTCTTCTAGGGGGAATCCTTGGGCTACTGCCCAGAGTTGCTCAATCGAATTTGCAAATGCTGAACTTCAGTTCCAATCATGCAAGAGTTTTGAAATGTCTTTCCTCCGACTGGCCTAAAAATAAGCGAAGTTGTAAGCTAGATTTACTCATGCTGTACTTCCATAAAAAAAACTACGGGGAAAATACATTCTTTGATTCTATGTTATTCAGAAAATTGACTTGGCACTTAATTACAAAATTTTAAAGTTAACTTATTTCGCCGCCATATCTGAGTCTAAATCAATTCTCCCTTCGTAGATCTGTCAATTTGGAAAGTGCTTTTGTCAAGACAATGTATGTTATTTTTCTCAAATAAATGCAAATGTCAATCCACGTAAGTACCACTGACGGATTAAAGAGGGAGCTGAGGGCTGACTTCCCCCTCCGAGAAAAGAAATTGCATAAAAAATGTACACTGTTAATTAAAGTAGTTAACATTTTACCATAAAATGGTGCTGAATTAGTTGCATCTTTTCTATGGAGGAACGTTGAACCATGATTTGGTGCTTAAACAGATGAATGAAACTAAATCATGGTGAAACGTTGAACTACTTCTATTAACAGTGTAAGAGATCCTATTTTACTTCCATAAAATGGACATATATTTCAACTAGTAGTTCTCAGCCACAAAATTGTGTTAATCCGTCTCTGGTAACAACACACCTGTCGCTGCAAACCGCCTGCGAGCTCTGAGGTCTCGGGATCGAATCCCGTTAGCCCATGGTTGTCACCCTCCTCATCTCCTGTGTTTGTACTTCTGTAATTGTTAATGACCGCCTTAAGGATAAAAATGCCCTTATATGCAAGAAGTAGAGATGAAAGGCCTATCACGTAGCAGCCGTGTAGCTCTGCCACAAACAAACAAACGTAACAACGACAAAATCTATCTTTACGTCATGTCAGAAGCATTCACTGAGTTCAATAACTGATAATAATTACTTTTAGTCAAAATTATACTTTGCGATAACATGCTATATATGCCGCAAAGGCTGTTTAGAATAACTAAAAGAGAAAAGAAATAGCCGCAAGTTCCGTTTAAGGTATGAAGCAACAATCGACCTCGCCAAATATATATCCCATTGTTCTGCAGTTTGATGACAGTGACTCATGTGCATAGGGTGAAACTCAGTAGCAACGAAAAAAATCGATTTGTCAGAAAGGCGCTGAGTCACAACAAGAGATAAATATCTTTACTTCATATCTTAGGAAAGAAAATTGGAATATTCCTGAGGAATTAAGATAATTACACTGTAGACACGTTATAGATATCGACATGCATGCACTTTAATTTTGACGTACTGTGTATATATATATTTAACAAGAAATATAAATCATGTCAAGCGGATCGATTATAAAACACTTTCTAGCAAAACAGTCTTTTTCCCTCCCCGACAAATTTGGGGATGTATTGTCGTCGAACTTAAGAGATTTTAGTGATAATCCCAAAAATAGCAGCGTGTATAACTTTTAATGCAATTTTGTGAGATTCTATAAAAGAAATTTAAATGTCATTCCCATCTATTAGGTGAAAAATAAGATTTTTTTTAATATGCGGACCTTTATATAATTTATAGCAAAAAATGTAACTTCTCATTAGAAAACATTTTCTAATTTGTGCTATAAATAGTTTTAGAAGGGCTCACTAAGTGGACACTAATCGAACAATTCGAAACACCTGGTACATATATCGGCCTCTTAAACGTGAGACTTTTCCTATCCAGTACCCTTTCTAATGGAGTTTTATGTTCCTTTCGGACAATTTTACCCAGTTACACACGAGGGCTCCAATACCTATGGGAGGGGCCATGCCCCCCCCCCACTCTAATATAAATTATTTCGAGGATCTGTACCGTAATGGTTTACTTAATGCTATAACTTAGAAGCGGTTCGACACTAAAATATAACCTTCATGGGACAGGACCCATGAATTGAGCACCCCCCCACCCGTACAGTCACATGCGCGCCCATGGTCACATGTGACATACCTTTCAGGTGCACGATTTGGACAGCAACTCGTACTCCCTATATTGTAAAATTTGCACTCTTGCTTCCAATAAGCTCCGGGAACAAAATTGCATGAAACAATACAAAGTTTTGCAGACTAATCATGCAATTCGATGCATTTTTCACTTTTTTGGGGGTCAAATTTGCTTTTAGTTGTTCGCCAGAACACGTTGTCCGTGTTTTAACCGTTAACTTCGAGTCGGATTCACACTATAGAATCACTTCCAGAATATTTTCTGAATGATATTGTCCTTTGTTCTGTGTGCAGCACGCCTTTCTCCCTCCCCGAGAGAAAGTGATAGAACCAGAAAAGAAAGGAAATACTTAGGCTCGGAATCTGATATCTTTACAAGATGGCTTCACTTCTTTTCAGAGAAGCATAGATAAAAAGCAATTTGTCCTTTGAAGGCCTCTTCTTTTCAGCGTTCTCTTATCTCCATGTATCCTGCCTTCTTTGTTGCCATTCTTCCGCACAAGTTTTTGTATTTTATTAACTGAAAATTACACGTCTTTTTCAATTGTGCTATCTCAAGTTGAATATCTTATGTGCATTAAGTTTCAAAAGAGTATTAAAAAAAATCATTCGCCCATTGTTTCACGAAAATCTTTCAATTTTATTTTATCTGAGGTTTTAAAAATAAAATTTTTATTGTCTAAATAAAATTTATTTCCTATGTCCTTCAAAAATATAAAACAATTAAGTGATTGCTTACCTCTCGAGCTTTCAATTCATTTTGTATTGAACATTCCCATCAATATAAATTACTATTTTCAAGGGCACTAAATTATTTCTAAATCAAATTTTCAGCTCAGTCATTCAGTTATTTCACACACACACACACACACAAAAATACTAGTTTTCAATAACTACAAGTTCTAATAATTATTCCAGTTTTCATCATACGGCAAATAAATCAATCAGTTCACCGAGTTTCTTTTATACTTCCGGGTATATAAAGGTTGCAACTTTCGTTCAGCCTTCGATACTATTAATTCAACATTTCATTGAATGCGCAAAGAGTAAGGAAAAAAGCACAGAGATTAAACGGTATGAAAATGTAACTAGTTTTCTCTTCCAATATTCATTAATAAAAATAAATGAACGCTTAAAAACAATGAATTACAATTTTATTTAATAACTTACAAGTATGCAATGATATTTAACAGCTCATAGTGTAATGCATTTTAAAATGTTGGTAGGACAACCGCGCGAAAACTAGTTGTGCAAAACGAAAAAAAGTATGACAATAATTTCAAATATTCACAGGAACGTATTTAATGAAAGATATGAGTCCAAATTTTTTATAACACCGCTTAATAGAATATTGGTTAAAGGGATATCTCGCATTTTGTAATGAATTTTAAATGGACCAAATCGTAATAATTAGTTAATTTGATCCCGGATAATCTAATATCCCGCTAATTAGAAAAAGTTTTAGTGGCAAATTGGCTATTCCATTAAGAGGTTCGACTGTAATTGATTCAGACAACCGAGTCCGCTCTTACATTGTTTTCACTATCTTGACCATTTTTTTAAATGTATATATTTGAAATAAATGATAAAAAGAAATTCAGTAATCCAGAAATAAGAGTAAAGATGCTCTTAACAACGAACAGGCAGACGTCATTTATTTAGCCAAGAGGTGATTCAAGGGGGCCTGAGGCCCTCCCGAAATTTCGTTTATTTGTTGACTGGAAAATAATCATGACTTTTTGCAAGGAATTCTTTCAACATCGCGATAAAGTGAAGCCGCGAAACTCTAAGCACGATATTGCAAGGGACAACTATAATATGCATCAGAAACATTTAAAAAATTAAAGATAGAATCTTTTATTTTTCGAACTATGTAAATATCACAACCATAAGTGAAAATGAATCAAAGAAGTGGATATTGAATTTTATTGAGATCGTTAAAATATCCTCCACTTTATAAACGAAAATTAAAAACAAAGATAAAAGTTTGAGATATATCGACATTTTCACAATTTGAAGAATATACATTTTGTAAAATCTAAAATGCAAACAATTGTGGTTTAAATTTTCAAGTTTCCAGTCTTTTCCCCCTGCTGGAGAATTTAAATCTTCCAACTATCGCACCAACAACATACTTAAAATTATACTTATAACAAGTGTGTTGTTTAACGAAGTTTTTATTACTTTTATCTTTTAACAGCAGTATTTTAAGTGTTTTTTCTGTAATTTTCTAGATATTTAAAGATTTCTACAAAATATGTTAAATAATTGTAAATTGTTTGATTGTTCATGTGAAATTCGGGCAAAAGATCACAAAAAAAAAAGAAAAAAAGAAAACGGAGAGGGTAAAACTTTTTCTCGGAGGACTTACATGGAATTATCCGATGGATTACATGTATTTTTCTTTTACCCTATCATCAGCTTACACGGCAATACACCTATACCTATAACTTACGATAGCGAAACCATAATACGGTCGACCTGCTCAGTGGAATAGCCAATCTGACAAGAAAATTTATTCTAAACGGGACATTCCACATTATCCTTGATCACTACAAAGCTCCAAAGGGTAAAATTTACATCGTTATTATCTCTAAATTTAATTAGTTTCTTTTCAAAACATTAGTAATAGTGTAGAATGTAAAAAGTGTGTGAATTGTATATAGGGGGAAAAGAATACTTTCTCATACTCTTCTTCTTGGGCGCACACAGAGGATTAAAATGTCTGACTAATATAGATACTGTCGAAATTGATTTTTAGTGATAATATTTTTTATATTTGGGGTGGAGTGATTATATGCCGTGGAGTAAGGGAAAAAAACTTGAGGTTCTATCACGGATAACACCAACGACTTCCCTTTTTAAGGTTGATTGTAAGGCTTTTTTGCTCTCCCATGTTTAGGAGTTATTCTTAGGAATTCTTAATCCATTAGCAGTTGCTTTCCATGTGATCACATCAATATACAGTTTATTAATCAAGCAGTTAATCCAAATCTTTTAAAAAGAATAAACATTAAAATATTTATCAATTAATTTACGAACACTAAATTTTATACATTACATTGCACGTTCAACTATAATTACTGTTAAAATTGAACTAGTCAAAAAATAGAAAATTATCAATTTAAAGTAGCTGATTCTCGTGTCGCATGCTCTTGCAACAAGAGTTGTGTGCTAACGATTAACCTAAAATAACTACAGCATAGAAGAAAAGAAAAAAAAAAAACATTTTTAAGCTAAGCTGATAGCTAATGTCATGAGTTTAAAAACACAAAATATATATTATACTGCCCATAAAAATTACGCGTTTCATCGACAAGTTTTAAAAGAGCAAAGCTACAAAGAATTTTGAATAGGAAGTTTATGGAACGTAGACACTTTTAAGATTGGGGTATGCATTTCAAATCAATCGAAAAAACTGTAGACGTTTTGAAGTTTCGGGTTGAACTTTTTACGTACGTTCCGTCATATTATTCAGCATAACTATAGAATTATAAATCAAAATAGATGTCTGACTTGTGAGTTTTGCAAATCTAAGATTGCACTGAAAATTAAAAAATTGTACTTTGCTAATTTTGTGTTTTGGTGGGAAATTCAAAAAACCGTGCAAGAGGCAAAATAGTAGCCTCTACACGGTCTATATGTAGTGCCTCTTCCAGCTCCAAAAGTATTCACATTGGTTTTCAATGGGGAAAATGTTTAATGGATAATGTATAAACATCATCTAAAATATGTAGTACACACTTCCCTGAAGTTAATATTTTGCAGAACATTATCTTTAAAATCTTTTCAGTGAAAGCTCAACTTCGGCGTAACAGTTTAATGTATTTGAAATGTTGTTTGGGCTAATGAGAATTTGAATACAATGGACAATCGGAATCATGTTTTAATTTTTCATATTTTCCTATGAAGATTCTTCGGAGGGTTGCTCAATTAAATTTTTGAGCTGAGGCTACTGTCCCTTGCTTTCAGAGGAGCTGCATGATCACAAGAATAACTAGCATCTGAATAATGTAGACGCCGTTTCAAAAATCTGGACTGATTTTGTTGTAGACTAGATATAAATTAGTGTTAAATTTATATTTCGTTTGATCTCAAAGTTTCGAACGTGCCCACAATATTGCTCAAGATAAGTTGAGAAGTACACTGGTAGCTTTCGTCGAAATTTTTAAATATTTACTGTTATTACTGAAGTATAAGCTTAAATCTATAAGCTTAGTTGGAAATAAAGGAAGCGAAAAGGGGGTCTCACTTACCTGTAACTGCGAACAGGCCAAGAACGACGAGCACCGTGCTGACACCCATCCTTCCGATTATTTTTTTATAAAATTGAAAAAGTTCGATTTCGAAAAATGCTATGTTCTTCTTTTTAAAAACTACCTCCTCAGGTAAACAGTTCTGGACCAGTTCTGGTTGGAGTGTGAGTGAGAAATATCTTTTTGTAGCCGGATCGGTGTCGGAGGCAGTTACTAGGGCGAGACGCCTGCTCATTGGTCCGTTGGCCTTCTTCTTTAAAAAGATGCAAGAACTCAATAAAAACAAAATCAAAATAATTCCAGAATAAGTTTCTCTACGGGCAAACTAGTTCGAAAGTCAGTCAGTCAGTTCTTTTTTTTTTTTCTCTCTTCTTCTGCTTTTGCTGTTCTTTTCTTCAGTTTGTTGTTCTATGACATTGAATTTCGGCAATTTTTGAGCGGATGGTTATTGTTATCGTTTGGTTACGAGAGGTTACGTGTGTATTTTGCGGGGGTTCGGACCGGCTACAGGTGTTGAATAGTGGTAGTAGTCTGACCCACATTTGTTTTTATTTTTTTCTTTCATTTTCGGAAAATGTGTTCGATGAACCTCAGTAAGCGCATCGTCGTCGCTCTCTTACGAAATAGGGTTAGTGTCACGCACGGTTTAGAACGCTTCGCATCGCTTTCGATTCGGAGTTTTTCGGCATCTCCACGCCCAGAAGTAAAAGCGAACGAAACAGAAAAGAATCTCAGGTATTCTTTTTGTTTCGGTGTTTTATTTTTCACTGCGGTGTAATGCGGTGTGCGGTGGAGAGTGATTTTTCTCGCATTCCAGGTAACGGAATGCTTTTCACCATGCTCTCAAGTCGGAAACCACGGACAATGAGCATCTGCGTGGAGATATGGCGTTACACCTTTTTTAGCACTTTCCAATAAAGTTTAAATTCCGGGCAGCCCAACAAGTTCTCTGAACTTTCAGAGACTGTTCAGTAGTGTTCTCTGAACTTCAACAGACGTTCAGAGCAGTGGTGTAACAATAGGATAGAATGGACGGGCAAGATCAACTTGACCCTGGGCGGAAGAAGAATCCCCACCTCCTCCCAGGACGGCAGCAAGCAATAATAAAGGCAGTAGCAATAACGGGGGGTGGGGGGGCATCCAATGAATCTGTCACGGCCCTCTATGATATAGTTACGCCAGTGGTGCAGAGAACATTGGGTACTTACATATTATCCTGGAGGTCCGCCAAGACGAGCGATTATACCCCCAAGATAAACACCGGGGCACATGAAATTATTGATGGTTCAGAATATGATTGGCAACACTTTGCCAGCATATTTGACACAAGAATAGTTTGGCGGAAATGACCGCCGGTATAATTCGTAAGTACCGAACATTGTTGTCCTTCCTGGGAAAATGCTTCCATGCTTTCCTTTCATCATAAAAAGTCTCTGAGTGAGACATGTTTCAAGTCGACGAGGGGATACGAGTAAATTTGAATGTAGACGGTTTACAACAGTCATTGTTTTTATTTCGTAATTTGTGCAAGAGACCCCCGAAACGCGATCATCTGACGTGCTCCCCCCCCCCCCCTCAGAGCCATGAAAAGTAGTTTAAGCCAGCATATATTTAATTTCATAGCTCTGACACCTTTTAGAATAAAATGCTCAAACTTTGTAACCGAATTATATATTAGTGACTGAGGCACATTTTACTAATTCGTTTCGGTGTTTTTGATACACGTAACCCGACGTACCCTTGTGTTCAGTCATCAAGAACTGATATTGAGCAATACATTTCAGTAGAACATTCCTGAGTTGTTCAGTAAAGTTCTTGATATTTTCATGGGATGTTCCATCGAATTCTAGAGCACCTCAGCTTCCCATTATTTCCACGGAACGTTCCTGGTTTTTTTCTTACAGTGTAGATATATACATAGATAGTTAAAACAAGGAAACTAAAGTAATATTCGCTGAAATTTCTCCCAGAAAATTTTACAATCGTAATATTTACTGTCTACATTTCCCCGTATATGATTAGATTAAAAAACAACACAAGATAGACTAAAAAATCCCCCCAAAATTACCTTTTTTATTTCAAACTTAATTTACTTCAACATAAAACAGTAGTTTGCTCTCTCCCTTTTTCATTACTGGATCCATTAATTTTGCAACATCGCTAGATGGGAAGAGTATAAGCGCACCGCGTTAAAATTATTTATAAGTGGGAGTACGCCCTAACGAGGATCAACTGATATGAATTTCTCGAATGTTACTTTGGCTGCAGCACAAATATGAAATACAGAGATCCGGTACTTATGATGAGCGGAAGGAAATAAGAGGAAATGCTCAAGACGACTATTTTGGTCAATTCTGCCTGATACAGTTAGAAGAAAGTCAGCAAAAATGCACGTCTTAAAGCATATCAATAATAAGTAGTTTTCATATGAAAGTTAAGGATTAGAACACTGTTTTGTCAGAGACACTCGCGAAATGAGGCGGAACTGCATATTTGAAAACGCTGTTATCTTTTATTATTGATATAACAAAGCAACAATGAGTATTTCTTGGAATTGGAGTAAAGTTTATTCATGTTAAAATGTATAAAATATTCATTTTGTTACATTATTAATAACCATAATATTAAGGCAACGAAGATCATGGGCTCCCATACCTGTGTGCATTAGGGGAAATGCCCCCCCCCACCTCCCAGGAAAACTATATATATATTACCGTAAAAATGTATGTACTTGTATAACGTAGAAGTGGTTCAACACAAATATAGGGAAAGAATCCCTGATTTGACCCCCCCCCTACAAACAAACTATGGGCCATCTAAAAGATTTTCATGAATGTTTCAACTCCAGAAATGACGTGAAAATTTAATAAAAAGTTATTCTGATTTTATTATAATTTTTTTTTTTTTTTTTTAGTTTTTAACCGACTTAAAAAAGAAGGAAGTTATCAATTCGTCGGCATATTATTATTATTATTATTATTATTAATGAACATCTATGTATTTAAAACTGTATACTGGCTTGTTATACCCCCCCCCCCAAAAAAAAAAAAAACTTCAGCTGCCAAGCAATTATCGCCAAAATATCGCCCAGATGGTGAAATATTCCCAAATTTATTACTTTAATTAATGAATTATGAAAAGTGTTCCTAACAAACACGTGAATGTTTTTGTTATTATTTATTTCCAAATTCACGCTTTACGAGCTTGGCAAAATCAGAAAAGCATTGCTTACGGGTAACATTTTGCTTCATTGCACACTTCGTTTCAGTCAAATGACCTTTTTTATATAAATTAATATAAATTAACACATTAATTTAATAACAAAAGATCATTAAAACAAACATTACTTTACGGTAATATTTTGCTTTCTCTACATTTTTTTTTTTTTTTTTTGGATCAAATAAGCATTTTTTCAGAAATTGAGCCCCTTCCCACCAAAAAATAAGTAAATAGATAAATGACAACCATTACATTTAAAAGTGTAAAATCAAAATTACCTATTTTTGTTAAAACTTTTTGTTTCATACTCCAATGAATTTTGAGTGATGAATTCTGAAATGAGTTAAACAGCCTTTTTTCGGTTTTCCACTATTATAAGAATCACAACTATTGACCAAGCGAAGCGAGGTCTAAGTGTCAACTGAATCAGCGTTTGTAAGTTTGTTAGTTGAATGATAATTTTAATATTGTTGATCTGATCTTCATAAAGCTTTGTATTCTCCTCAACTACCCTACTCGTGTACAATTTTTAAGTTCGATATGAGAAGAAACGATTGGAGAGGTTTCGGTTGTGGGGAGAAAGTTCTTATTTTTGAAAATGGTTTATTTAAATAGCATTTTTAGCACTTCAGTGTTATTAATTTCAGTCCCAGATTTTTGTCTACGAGGCGAAACAGTGAATCACTTTTCAAGGGTTGCCAGGTAGTGGGGGATAGTAAATGTCACTAAGGTTGGCAGTTTTGGGAAATTTATCGCCACGTTGGACGCCAGAAAATAAGCCCTCAAAACTGAACCCAGCTATGCGACATCTGTTGTATTTGGCGAGAGAATGTGAAACACTACTGGCACAATGGGAATATTAATGAGCTTCTATAAAGGTGCCTGTATTAGTGTAAATAAAGGTCAAGTATAATTAGAATATACCTGACGAAGATTGTAAAACAGTAGATTTTGGTTCAAAACAAGTGTTTTATGGAACAAGGAAGACAAATACGGTACACTTGGCACATAGCTAGATAAAAAACCGAGAACTATGGCTCGTATCTCAAAAATCTCGTAAGGGCCACGCTGAGGGCACTCGTATTTCTCTAAGTGCATTACTGTACTAACAAAAATTAAGCGTTATTTCTGCGCAGAAAACGGGTGTTCAGCTATAGTGCCAGTGTATTATAAAAATATGCAAACATCGGAACTCAAAAAATTATAGTCTTTTCCGACAAGAAAGTAAAGCTCCATTGTATTCATACAAGTACACCTATTGATAATAAAGGTAATTCAGATGTTATGCTTCTGTAAAATTGTTACTTTTAAATGCTTAGCCTGAACATCCGTTTTGTCTCAATGCCTGTACCCCATAAGAGATAAAATTTGCATTTGCAGAAGATAATTCCCGTGGGGAGTGACTAAAATATGCAGCTACCGTCAGTGAAAATTTATCATGTCGGAACAAGATAGCGAAAGTTCTGTTAAGTACATGTTATGCAGTATAAAAGTGCACTCATCATAACAAGCATTCGTTTTTATAGGTTGCCTCTTAGCTTTTAGTATAATGAGTCATTAAATTATTCAAAAGTTAATAAAAAAGGAATTCTTTGGGGGGGGGGGGGGTATTCATTTATACGTAAGGCTTTGGATTTCATTCGTTATTCTATTTTTATCAATATTTATCCTCAAAATATATTTCCCTGTTCATTTAAAAAAAGTGATAACGGGATAGCTTCAAATCAATTTTTTAGAAATGTTTAATGCAGCGTATATATAACGAAATATTTTTGTACCCGTGGCTGTAAGTTTAATTAAAATTGTAATGAATTAGAATTAATAAACGCATCCTCCACAGCCAATAGTATTAAACTCAGCTGAGATCTAAGAAGGAATTTTAACATAATGTACTCTTCTCTTCGATATATATGTATACATACTATATTAAAATTCCTTCGTAAATCTCACATCTGGGTTTAATACTATTGGTTGTGGAGGATGTGTTTGTTAATTCTAATGCATTCTAAGTATGGAATGGACGAGATAACATCCAAGTCCGAGCGGGGAATCGAACCAGAACCCAAGGTGTGATAGATTAGTTCGTTAGCCACTACACTACACAAGCGACCGCGATCCGATAAATAAGAATTCTGCTAATATCTTAAACTGGAAATCAAATCCCGTTGTGGAGGCAATTACAACGGGTGCCAGAAAAGCATTTGACGATACTATGTTACACTCAATATATTTAATTTTCTTCCACCTAAAATAAATAGTTTCATATTCGGTTTTTATTATGTACACAAATCGAATTTCATGCTCTTCTAGAAACGTGCGGAAACTTCGCTTTCGAACGTTTTTTTCTTTGTGTGTAAATAGCCCCTCTTATATCAATGCTTCACGCAGACGATCATTTTAATGAAAAAAAAATTAAATAATATTATCTGGAAAAACTATTTTAAACGAATTGGAATCGAAATTTTCCCTTTAAAGCCTGATGACCATGACTTCAATATGACGTCATGTCAATTGCGACAGCTAATTTTGTCACGCAAACGATTAACTTTTTTTCAGCTCTGTTTTTTAACAAAACAGCTGAAAATAGCGAAAAATCACTTTAAAATGAGGAAATGGGTGGATTTTTAGATTTTTAATGTAACGCAGATTGTTTTCTATATTTTCATACATAATTATGAAAATTTTCAAGCGGGTCGTACGAACGGGGTAGATGTTATTGCTTTTATGGGGATTCATTTTTCAATCTTTTTAGATTTATGGCGTTAAAAGTTTTATCAAGCAGTGGTTGTCCGGAATTGTTAGAGAGTCGGGATCAGCGTAAATTAGGATCAATTCAGTATTTTGTATTGTGTATTAAACCAAAGCTACTCGAGGGCTATCTGCCTAAGGAGGGGTTCAGTAAGCAAGTGTGAAAACGCATGAACCACAGCTCTAATTAGTGACGTGCTAATTACTGTTCGCGCGAAGGTCGACAAGGTAGTTACTTCTTTCAGTGCCTCATTTTCTGTTCTTTTTTTTTTTTTTTTTTTCAACCGTAGACCTAAGGGTGAAAATCTAACATGGTCATTTCGTTCAGAGAAAGGCTTTATGATGGTCACAGATAGTGAGCTGTGGACAGTTTCGAATCCGGTCACTGCACAAGTTCAGTTGGTTTTTCTTTTTTCCTGAGAGCAAATACTAAGCCGTTATTTCATCTATACAAAATTTTAAATCAGTGGAAAAAGCAAAAGCAGGAGGCCATATACTTCTATCATTCAGCGTTCAAAAATATTAAGTAGAATCTATATAAAGTCTTACGTTGCCCAGACTTACATTTAAAATCCAGTCTTACGTTAGCTTAGCACTACTATTGGTAAGTATGATGCAGTGTATCTTGCAAATAGCAAATAACTATTAATGCAGTTCTTAAATGCTAAATTTTAGTTTAATGCTTCTTTCACAATCAAAACATTAAACTGCATTAAAGAATTTATGAGGTATAACATTTCTGGGTGATATGACCAGAGCCGTAGCTAGTTGCTGGCTAGGTGGGCAACTGCCAGGAGCGCAAGCCTCAGAAGGGCGCACTTTGCAGACTTTTCTTACTTAAGTATGAAATCTTAGGGGCAGGCATGGACCTAGCTACGACTCTGTGTATGGCAGAATGATATCAGTCAGAATAACATGCAGACAGATATGACTGCATTCCAGAATCTCGAGCTCGACATTCATGCCGAATTCAGCTTACAGAGGAAATGCAACGTCATTCCACTACTATTCTATTCCAAAAAATAATGAATAAATCCCGACATTTATGGGGCAGATTAAGTTTAACAGAACATGAACTAGATTCAAATAGTTTATTTTCACACACAACGCATGATGCTTCCTCAACAAACATAAAAGTTTTTTTTTCAGAATATCCAGGTTGTTGTTCTATTATGGCAAACGCAAAAAAAATGCAAATATTAGCTGTAATGCGCCGTTTTTTTTTTTTTTTTTTTTTCAAATAAAAAAGCACGCCGCAGTCCCAAATTTTGACAGGACCAACACTGTTGTGCATTAAAATGGTCTGTATTGAAATAAATTTACTGATATGATTCGGCTAATTTTCCAATGTAACGGAATGAAAGAATTTGAGTACTTGTAGTTATTCGAAATAAAAGTGACTTGGTTGGGGCACGTTGGGAAGCCCATCAAATATCTTGGATACTGAAAAGCAAGAAAATTTTTTTCATTATTATTGCAGTCGAAGTCTCTTATAACGAGAGCGAAGGGACTGAGATATTTTCTCGTTATAACCAAGTGCTCCTTACAAAAACGGGTTCGTGATAAAATCCAAAAAATCCAGATATACTATGTTACTTACTTCAATATTATTTTTTTTTTCTGTACAGAATAAAGGAGTTGGTTAATTCACTTTGAACTGTCTTACTGTCTTTTTCTTGTGTTACTGTTCTTTTGGAGAAGACTCATGGTCCCCAAAACATCGCCATTTGCAAGTGACTTCGAAAAATGTTTGTAGTTCTTCCAGTTTACGATGAAATTCTTCATGGTCGCCACTTTAATTGACTTTGGAATGTTGCTGGAGTTTCTACAAGAAAGTATTAGCTGTAGAGATGGTTGCGAGACGAGACAAGCCTATTGTTCGTCTCACGTTATCCCTAATAGCTGAACTGGAGATCAAGAGATGTTTGTGTGATTATGGCAACGCTACGCTAGGGCGATCTGCCAAGGATGGGGGGGGTACCTTGGTAGGATGACTTTCTAAGTGGTTCTAAAGTGTATTCACGTTACATCTAGAGAAAACCTACCAAAACTCCAGACCGTTAGATCGGCAGCCGCGCAATGGGACCCGAACCCGGGACCTTCACACTTCGGCCGTCTACCATTTTCAGTGATTTAACCACTGTGCCACGGTGAGGTGGAGATCAAGAGAAACATTATGACTCACAAAAATATTCCTGGCTTATACAGGGATTTATTCGGTTAAAAGCGAGTTGTGCTTCCATAGTCTTAACATTGTACCAACTAAGTATTTCCGATTTCTTCGTAAAATCCAGTTTCTCGCTATATCAGGAACTGTTGTAAACGAGTTGGGCTGAACTGCGTAAATTTTCAAAAATTTTTAATTCTTCAAGTATTTATGATGTCTGTTTGATTTTATATTCGCCTGTCTGTCCTTCCGTGCTCTAATTGTCGCAAATAGAAACCTATGACTAATGTACATGTTATTTATGACTAATATATGCTACTAGCTAATAGTATGTTATTAGTTAATATAGGACTAATGCATGTTATTTATACACCGAAAAAATATTTTGTTGATTCAACAAAATTTGGTTGGCTCTATTTCAAAGAGATATCTTAACAAAAATTAATTTAACAAAAATTTTGTTAAAACCAATAAAATTATTTGGTTGAAATAGCGCCGAACAAATTTTTGCTGAATCAACAAACTTTTATTCAATTTAACAAACATTTTTATTTTTTATTTTTTTCGTGTTTGCAATTATCCCATGCACCCGATTAAAAAGGATAGCATAAATGGCTCCTTTACAAGGGATCACAAAAAGAAAAGAATTCCAGCCCATTGCAGTTAATGGGCAATCGTTGTTAAAAGAATATAGAAAAGTGCATCTGTTTCAAGCTAGAGAAATTTATGAAGAATGCTCTCTCCGTTGAAAATGACGCAGGTAGAATTTTCAGCTCTCTTACAATGCCAAACGAATTTAATTCTCATAGAGTTTAAGGGCAATGATTTTATTTGCTTTAACCTGTTTAATCCTTTTATTGCAAAGACATGACAGCACAGATTATATTTCTGTGTTGTTTTCTGGCATAGGTCTTTGGCCTTTGGAACCCCTGCTATGGCCCACCGTTTGCACATTTAGAAGCTTTTGACTTGTATTGACATCAACTAAATGTTTTTAGAAGCTGGAAGTTATCGTTTTGTTTTTACGTCAATGGCTATATGGAGTAATCAAGTAAAGCTTGTAGTTAATTACTAAGAAACTATTTATAATATACGTGATAGCATCTTTTTTTCCATACGGTATAACATTAACCAAACAAAATGTTTAAAAAAGCAATGATACAAAATGAGATGAATTTACAAATTTTTATGTGCTTTCATCATTTGATTATTCTAGCTCAGCCGAAACTGTCTATTCAAGATACATCAACAGAATTTGTTTGTAAACAAACCATCTTTTGAGTGTGCATCTCAATTAAGTAATACTGTATGGCTCAAAAGTAATTACTGTGCATTAGTTCTGCAGATTAGCCGTCTTTTTTCCCACCAATGAAAAACAAAATCTTGTTTGAAATTATTATCCTTAAGCTACCCAGTAAAAGAAATGTTTGTAAACAAATAATGATTTTTTTTTTCTTTTTCCTCTAGATTATCATGATTTAGACTTCGCCATCAACACTGAAGAAAAGTTTTCGCCTTTTAAGTTTTTGATTTTACTAATTATCTTGAACAACCGTAGATAAGTACCTACGGCATCTTTACTGTTCAACAATGTAACATGAAAAAATCATATAATTTTGGTACATAAATAGACTAATTATGTCAAGCACTTCAACATTTTGAGAATGTCTCTTTACAAGCTGACTTTAGTAATCCGCCACTTAAATCATCCGATTAGGAATCCATTATTGCATCAACGGAATTCGCTTAGTATATAGTCAGTGATTTGTTTTTTCGAAACATCTATTTAAGATGCGTTACGAAAAAATCATATGAATAACCTAATTATATCAAGCGTTTCAAACGTTTTAGTATATTTCTTTACAATCTTTGCTATATACTGAAATAAACGATAAACCAGTATCACTCATCAAACTTTCCGAAAAAAATCTCAAAAACCGAAAATTTTACAGAATGTGAAAATTTTCAAAAAATTTTTCAGTGCTGTTCCATGTTCAAGAATATTTTCTGAAAGTTTTATCGATAACACTGTTTCTTCATTCATTTCAGTAT
The DNA here is from genome assembly GCA_038373885.1 of Cheiracanthium punctorium. NCBI lineage: Eukaryota > Metazoa > Arthropoda > Arachnida > Araneae > Cheiracanthiidae > Cheiracanthium > Cheiracanthium punctorium. Next base: position 247,010 of record JAWZYV010007211.1, read on the forward strand.
GTAGTACAGCTTATAGAGAATGATTCTGAATTTTTTCGAATCCCCAATGCAATTAGTTTATTTTAATTTGCGCGCGAAGACAGTGAGGCAGATTTTGGTCTTTCGATATACACTCTTAATCTGTGCCTTTGAAACAATGTACTTAACATTTCTTGCTCCATGTATTTACACAACTCACAAAAGCAGCAAACTTGCAGAAAGTCTTTTTAAAACTAAAACAGCAATATAATTTCAAGGTAAAATTTCAGCAGACTTCAAAATGGAGAGGATGTCAATCTATCGCATAATTTTTAAAAACTAGTTTTTATATTTTTGGATCCACACAAAGCGAGAATTTTATAGATAATATATATATATATATATATATATACACACACCAAAGAGACCTTGCATTATGACCACCTACTCCATAATGCGTTGAGCCTCTTTTGGCCTTCAAAATAGCTGCAACTCGCCAGGGCATCCATGCCACGAGTTCTTGGTAGATTCTGGAGACACCAAATATTTAAGCAGCGGTCACAGAAAGTAGCGATATTGGAACATGGTGTTGTTTGAGCTCTGAGGTGCCGGGGAGAGGGGAGCAGCTGTTCTCCTAGAAGACGGTGTACCCTGACACAAATATCGACGTGATGAAAGAGGAACTGGAATTCATCCTACCAGGCATCTTTCTTCTACAAATCCGTGGTTAGTGAGGCGAGTTGAGAATGACTCTTGGTAAAAAGAGTACAAGAGGGGGACGTCTGCTGCGCAGTCCCGTATCCAACAGTATCCGCTGAATTATGTGTTCCGAAACACTTGTACTTGGATCTGCATTGTATTGGGCTGTCAGCTGAGCCACTGTCTGCATCCGATTTTGCTGTACCAGGCGGGACAGTCTCCGGCGTCCTCTTTCTTTGATGATACTTGGTCGCCCAATATCTTGGCATCTATTGCTGGTTTCACCGTCATTAATCCACTTTTTATAAATACTAACAACGGAAGATCGTGAACAACCGACCAGTCGTGCAGTTTCGGAGATTCTCGTTCCCAGTCTTCGGGTCATTACAATCTGTCCTCTATCAAATTCGCTTAGATCAACAGCCTTTCCCATCACCCACAAACGTAAGTGCAAGAATGATTCCTTATCTTCTCCAGCGACAGTTAAATACCATTCCCACTTAATTAGATGCTCTCCATATCATCCAGACGAGTTCATTAAAAAATATGTGGGTGGTCATAATCTAATGGTTCTTCGGTGCATATTTTCTTTCAAGTGAAATGGCCACACTCTCCCTTTTTTCTCGTCTACTCTCCTTGGACGATTACATTCGAAATGTTCTGAAATCTAATTTTAAGCATTCGTGAGTGCTGTATATTACCGAACGAATTTTATCCATATATTTTTCCTTCTTAGAGATCACGCAGTATATGTAAAAACAACGTTTTGGCCCCCTATCTCCCATAAGTTAGTTTTGGAGAATGCTCTCCAATGTAAACACCTACGCTAAAAAACGCACACACGTACCAAATTTCGCATTAGTAGCTTGTTATGATTCCCTTACGGAAGTTTATGTAATGGACGTAGCAGTTTTGGCTCGGCGAACTATTGACATATGAAAAAAATGACATTACTTTCCGGTACATTTAATATTATAGAGAATTAGTTGGATCTGTAAGCGTTTATGTTTAATAAATACAAAGCGTTAGTTATCCATGCAAACGTAAAATTGCTTTATTGCGGTTACAGAGGGAGCATCGTATTCCATTTTCTCATTCCGAGTTCTTGTTTTGATTCCCTCGCGGAAATTTATCTAATCGATCCAGTGGCGTAGGAACTTTGTAAAAGGTAGGGGGAGCTGGGGGACACGTTGTGGGAATTGGGTTGTAATTACTATGTTTTGGACGGCATTATTTACCAATTTTAATGGACAATTCACCGTCTTAAAAAATTCGGAATACGACTGTAACTCTACATGGCACCTGGTACCATATGTGGAAGAACCACTTTAATTAACGAAAAATACTCAAAAAACTGGTGTTGAAATATGATATACATAAAAACTTTGTGTAATAACACAGATAAAAAGGTAATTATCAATTCATACGATTGTTCACAGAATTCTGTGAGACTGTGTGGTGACTGCTGAAAAAGACTGAGGCTGAAGAGTTTTTCGGCCAAGACGATCGTACCAGTTGCTAAGTACCTTTTTATGTGTGTTATTATACAATGTTTTTATTTACATCAACCTTTTTCATTATTCCTCTACGTCTATCTGGGAATCGAAATGGAGAGGGTTGTAAACAAAAAAAAAAAAAAAAAAAAAAAAAGGAAGTGTGTTCACCACTCCCTCTTTCTCCTCTTGTTGTTCATTGTGTGAATTTCCTAGAAAAGTAGGCTATATTTTTGAAATAAGATTTAAGGTAAACAATCTACCGTAAATAGATATGCTGCGAAATTTCCTCCAGGGGAGCTAAGCCTGTTTAAAATATTTCAGGGAGAGCCACAGCTCCCCTAGCTCCCCCGGTTCCTACGCCCCAAATCGATCTGGTAGTTTTGACTAGGCGAAATATTGACATATGAAAAAAATGACATTACTTTCTGGTACATTTAATATTATAGAGAATTAGTTGGATCTGTAAGCGTTTGTGGTTAATAAATATAAAGAGTTAGTTATCTATGAAACGTAAAACTACTTTATTGTGGTTACAGAGGGAGCTCGTACTCCATTTTCTCATTCCGAGTTCTTGTTTTGATTCCCTCACGGAAATTTACGTAATCGACGAAAGAGAAACTTCCTCCAAAACACATCTTCAGGGTCCTACCTTCACGAGAGAAGAAATTAACAAGACAAAAAAAAAAAAAAAAAAAAAAAAATTAAAAAGACCTTCCATCTCAAAACTGTTTCTGCTCGGTTGCTTTTCAGAACTAGGCTAATTCTGGAAGCCCCAAAATTGAGAACATACTCTTCATAACAGTAACCTCGAATCTTCCAATAGAACCGCCCGAGCGAAAAGGATAAGTGATATCCTCCCTATTTCTCCTTGCTTACTAAAACACAACATAAAGATCCACATTCTTCTGGGGCCGCATTCAGAGAGATAGCCTGAGTGGAACGAGTTTTCCATGCACAAAAACTGGTAAACACCTCTTTAAAGAATGCCCCGAATGAAAAAGGCGAATGTCAAATTACACTACTTTCATATCCATAGTAAAGAGCTTATTGAAGATGGATGAAATGAACTTTTTTTATTATTTTATTTTATTTTATTTTTTCTGTGGGTTATTTCAAAAACTTTCCTTTGTGGCACAGCGCTCAGAGTTCTCTCCACAGCCTTCGACTTTTTTTAGCGGCTACAATTGTAGAAATGACATTGTTTGGTTTCTTGTTAATTTGTTTTCAGAGGACACTATTTGTCACTAAAGCTTAGCTCATAAACGCTGTTTCAAGTAGTGCACTGGTCTGAACGAAGCAGATTTACAGGAAGACAAATAACATTAGTTCTCTTTATTAACGTTTTATATACGTTCCCTTGACCTATTTCTCTCTAGCATTTGAACATACCTGGAAATTTTCGCGTTTTTCAACAGGATATGATGTATAGTTCTTGCAAATACTTCAACTGATATTGTTTATTCAAAGAATTTTGTCTGTTCAGCTTGCTAAACTTTCGAAATAGTATATATATAACTTAAATTATTCTTCTTTAATGTAGTGTACGTCTTAAAAACTATTAACAGCCTTTTCAGCATTTCGAGAATAGAGAACATTCACGGAATTTCTACTAGAAACTTATAACTTTATTTTTCCTGTGAATTATTTGTCTGGCGTATACTCAATTTGCGACTCCTCGAACAACACTTGATACCTCGATCATCTTTACACTGTCTTTAAAGATATTTTTTTCCAATTAAAGCACGAGTCTTGCTTTTCCCAGGGATTTTCCCTTAATTAAAATTTTCCCTGATTTTTTTTTCCCTTCACAAAAAATTTGAAGAAAAAAAAAAGACCTCGGCAGTTGTCTGTTGCCACGATGCACGATTCTTTTTCTGGACTTTTTCAAGATATTTAGACACTTGGACGTGGTCTAGCTTTCCTAGGACAAATTGGACTAGTATCACCACCACCACCACCACATCCATGCAACATCACAAATTTTTTTCCAGTTGAAGAAGACATCGGTCTTAATAATTCCTACAGACCATGGGCGACAGCAGAACATTTTCCAATTAGGGGGGGGAGGGCAAAGAATACTTCCTCATATGATTACCATATTGGAAAGAACAAAAAGAAGGGATAAAAATGGCATACAAAAATTCAGGGGGCAAGTGCCCCCCTTGCCTTGTTCTGCTGACGCCCATGCTACAGACCACGACTAACAGTGACTTTCAACTTTTGGTATCAGAGAAAGTACTGTGACTAGGTTCTGTGATCCCGAGTGTATTACCCATGCTGTGGAGCAGTTTATGCTTAATTTCTCTGGCCGTACTGGCCGTACAGGCAAGTTCTTGAATGGCAATAGGGCAGGGCTGGACTGCCAGATTTGCCGCATACAAGTTGCTAATACTAAAGCTAAAGTGATCTTTTCTCAGAGCGTAACAATTAGACTTAGTCAACAAACCCGGCGATGCAGCACTAACAAAAATACGCCAAAAGTCAAGAACGTCTGGGGCGGTTAAGAATAAATCATTGCATTAATTTCTAAAACCCAAGCAATTAGGCACAAAAATTTTAAAAGGTTACCAAAACGTGTCGATGAAGAATATCGCCAAGATCCTCTCGTAAGAAACTGCTGGCCTTAGCAAAAATTGGCAGCCTCTCCTAAAAGTTTGCAGATTCAAAAATGAAAATCCTTTTTAACGTATTGAATAAAAAGAGGAAGACTGCCGTCAGTTATCCAGATGTAACGTGAATACGCGTTAGAGTCCCTTAAAATGTCCTCCGACCACGGTATCCCCCTCTGTAGGCAAATGTCCCTTGTGTAGGCTTGTCATAGAACAAGGACTCGAACTCAAAGTGTTACAAGGCATCACTGTAAACATAAAAGCTTCACTTTACTAATATAATTATCCGTTTTATATTAACAGGGCTCACCTGTAATCCATAATTATTTAGGTAAAATTAAATGTACTTCCATTTTCATTTTTAAATTTTAGAATCTGTATCACTGTGTTGTTTAAGTCTCCATTTAAAAATTAGAAAATATAATTTAATAAAACGATTTTAAACTTTTATTTAGAATTTGTTTTAAATCAAAAGTTATTAAGATTCTTTTGTTGTTGTTATTAAGTTTGAGGCACTTTGATAAGCTCCTGAGTATATTCCAGTGTCCACAGGCTAAAAAGTTGTGCATTCTATGTGGGAAAGTATTAAAAAGCACCTACTTAAAGATTCACAAAATTAATATATAACAAGTTTAAGATCAATCAAAATATATATATTTTTAAGGACGGGTACTTGCTCATCCAGCATTTGCCGCTATTAATGTCCGAACTACTGGCTATTTTATTATGGGAGTACCCGATGGACAACCAGCGGTACCCCTGTAAAGGGACGGACAATTTAACATCTATGACCAAGCCGGATTCGAACCCGGACCCAAGGCATGTTAGAATAGTTCTTTAGCCACTGCACCACCTGGGCGACTCAAAAGACGATATTCATTTCCCCTTTGGCTAACTGGCCTCACCATGACACAGTGGTTATATCACTGAAAATGGTAGACGGCCGAAGTGTGAAGGTCCTGGGTTCGGGTCCCATCGCGCAGTCGACGATCTAACGGTCTGGAGTTTTGGTAGGTTTTCTCCAGATGTAACGTGAATACGCGTTAGACCCCCCTTAGAAAGTCCTCCTGCCAAGGCATCCCTCATCTTAGGCAGATACCCCTCGTGTATAGGTTTGCCTTAATCACACATAATCACACAATCACCTTTGGCGAACTGAGTAAATCACTTCTACAAAATGGGCAAACAGGCCATTAAGATAACATCGTGAGTTAAACTTCTCTTGTTCGACATATTGGAGAAAAAAGAAAACATTTGCATGGGAGGTACACTTGCACCATTTTTAACTTCATGCTAATTTCCTTCTGGATTTGTTGCGATAAACCTGTATTCAACATCACGACTCCCTTATAAAAGTTATTAAACTGTGTTTAAGATAATGTGTTGGTAACTGAAATTAACGATATTTTACCAGATACAGTAAGCTCCCGACGATCAGGCCTAATGCTGCGGAAGGATAGGCCGGATATCAAAAAATCCGGATGGGCTGCACTCTCAACCATTATTCTTTTCAATTCACAGAAATTTTCTGGCATCAGTGCAACCGGAGTGTCCCGTTATTTGACGAATGTCCGTTTCTTTTTTTCTCCTGCCAATTGAGAAGAAACTTCTTCAGATTCGACAAATTTTTCCCCTCTTTTTCAGAATTCCGGAAATTGTATGCTTCCATAGAGTAAGGAAATTATTCCTTGAAAAATGAAGGATAAGTTTGTGTAGTAGGACGAGTTTTTCTGCGAGTGTAGAATTCTGTATTTACTCATTTTCTGCTCCTCTCCAGGCCATGATATTACAAATACATGCTACCCATTTTAATATAAACTAGAACAGTATTTCCGAGTACAGGGACCGGCACCTTTCCTCGACACTTTACAGCCGATTAACGTGAATCAATTTTTTTTTTTTTTTTTAAGCAGCAGCAAATGTTTTATCTAAAAAGTATCTTCCGTCCGTGCTCTAACTGCTATGAATATGAATCGATTGCTACGATATTTAAACATTATATGTGCAGCACTATGCACCCTACTAAAAATGGTGTATATAGGCATTTATACGTTTACTACAGGAGGGCCCAAAAGAATTCCATCGCATTACACTCTACGGGCAGTCACCCTTTGAAGTGTTTTTTAAAGATATTAGGTGATTTCAAACGAAACAAAAATAACGTAGTTTATTAAGTATTACAAGATTAAATTCTTCCACGAAATCGATGTCTGTATCATTTTCAGTTCTTCTACAAGACTATTCAAAAGATTCTAATGCATTACAGTCTCTATGCAGTTTAGCCACATTAATCTATTTCAAGCACAATTTAATATATAAAGGATTGTACCTGCTTTATTTAAAGGATGTAAAAATAATGTTTAAGGCTCTTTTACGGTCTTACAAAATTATTTTTTTTATGTGATATAGTGCTGTTTTGGGGTTATCTCCAGAATCTTGCCACGTCTGACGATGATACATCGCCAAATTTGGCTTAAGAAAGACTGTTGATGCTAGAAAATGTTTCATAATCGATGCGTTTGGCATGATTTATTTTTCTTGTTTTTAACTAGGCCTGATAATAAGGAGGTCCGGATAGTCCGGAGGTTTTGGTTGGCTTGTAGTTAACATCAAATCGAAGAAAAAAGCACAATACATTTTTTTTTAATGTAGAACGTTCGAGTAATTTAAACATTTATCTACAAATATTGTAAACAAAGGATTAATGGTTCCTTTAAATCCTATTTCCTGATGTTCCAGTTCTTCGAGAAGGTATTCAAATCTTAAAATGCATTAATTTATTGACATACTCTAATTTTTATTGCTGAGCAAGGGCTGTTAGCTGTTTCTCGTAATTATATAGGGCCATAGGAAATGAAGGGAAAAGTAGTTCTACTGTGTGTCACTGGATCCAAAGAAACAAAACTTTTTTGCGTGATACTCTGTTTTCGTGCTGCAAAAAAGTACGAAACATGCGTGCTTGCTTAATAAAACACGCTGTTTTCTTTCCAGATAAGCACGCAAAACTTTAAGAGTTTCTTTCATGCATTTTATTAACTATTTCGGTTTGAGTCTTTGTTTATATGTTAATGCTAAAAATTCATGTGGTATCTTACAGCATTGAGAGTGTTTTATACTTTTTAAACACTTTCAGGTGTCGTGTTTTTCGGTACTTTTGATTTTTTTAAATAATACTTGAAAGACAGTCTAACTTTGTTAGTACATCACTCTCGGGGCCACTTGAAAATGACTTACTAAGTAAAGTGTCTTCTTAATCAGTGTTTGTATTAAATATAAAATTCTAAATGTTTATAAAATAATGTCTGCCTATAGTTAACTTACATTATAATTTATGTAAATTAGTAGAATAAGAACTGAAATTAATAAAATGGATGACAATTTAAGGAAGTAAAGACGATACGAAGTACTTATAATTTAACTGTGCAATCTATCATTTAATCTGCCATTATACGGATGTCCAAACAAAGAATAGTCCTGGATGAATTCCTAATTTTTTTTAATATAACAACAATCTTTTTAAGGAATAATGCTGATACTCGTGCTCAACAAAAATTAAATGCTTTTGGTAGATGGCCTATAGACAAAGAAATGGGACCAAGTTTGTACATTTTACTCTTTAAAACTGACGTCGAAGAGGAATGGTTGAAAAAAAATAACGTCTAATAAATGTACAATGTGTAAAAAGGTGTAATAAAAAGATTCCACTGAATTGTATTGTTCAGTATAAATTATTCACCGAAGTTCCTGATATTTTCAAATAACGTTCCTTGGATTTCTAGGTGCACCTCATCTGCCCATTATTTCTAATAGAGCAAGAGCCAGCGGCCGCCAGACCTTCGTCATAGTATAAAAGCTGAAACTTTCTCTGTGCATACCCCCCAACAGAGGTAGGAACAATCGGCCACTATAAAGTTTGGATGATCGTGGCTTTGGCAGGTAACAGGTGGCAAAGGTGTATAAAATGGCAGAAAATTTTCGTCATTTCATAAAGCTTAATTTTTTAATATGTTCTTCTTCGCAGTACTAGAAATCACTTTATCCCTTGCCAGACACTTTTCCGTCGTGGCAAACCCCTGCCAGACAATCTCAAAGTCAACGGGAGTCATGGAAAACTGTTGTGTTCGTAAACTCCCGTGACGAAGTACGTCAAGCTGCCACAAAGTGACAAGCACATTTTATACTGCTACTTCTGAACTTTCTTACGATGATGCAGCGCGCTCGTTATAGAATTACGTTTTCCATGACTTTGAGGTTGTCTGGAGGGGGTTTGCCACGACGGAAAAGTGTCTGGCAAGGGATAAAGTGATTTCTAGTACTGCGAAGAAATACATATAAAAAAATTAAGCTTTATGAAATGACGAAAATTTTCTGCAATTTTATACACCTTTGCCACCTGTTACCTGCCAAAGCCACGATCATCCAAACTTTATAGTGGCCGATTGTTCCTACCTCTGTTGGGGGGTATGCGCAGAGAAAGTTTCAGCTTTTATACTATTACGAAGGTCTGGCGGTCGCTGGCTCTTAGACTATAAGGAACGTTCGTAGAATTTGTTTACAGTGTGGGTCATTGCGTTTAAGTTATTGCGTGTTTTTGAAGCTAATTGTGAGAGCAATATTTATAGAAGAACGGGTTAAAGTTTTCAGATTTGAATGTTTACATTCTGTTTGATATTTGTGAGTCTTGCTTTTTTCATTATTTCGAAGGAACGTCCCTCGATTTTTAACAATGAATATTTAATCGCGAAGGATCAAAAATCTTCCTCTAATACAAACAATGAAGGTTTCCCAGGAGAGGTTAATCATCCCTCTCCTCCCCTTGAGTGTACTACTAAACCCATGCTTGACCTATCCGCTCCCATCTTTAGAAAGACGCAGCAAACAAGACCCTTCTTTAGACCAACGTTGCTTCCCAGATTGGGTTCTTTGAATGCTCCCCTGCAGGCGCCTAGCATTGCGTTTGCTTGAAACTTTTCTAGATCCATCACTAAACGCTCAAAATCCTCCCTTCATCAATTCCTAGACGAGGCACTGTCAATCGCGATGAAAGATCGAAAGAAGTAGTAAGAAAGAAAGAAAAAAAAAAAAAAAGCGTAACAATCGTTTTCAAACTTAACAGCTCGTGGAAACATTCCCAGCTATTAGTTACAGCACCGAGGACGACTTGATGACACAAAAACCTCTCCTCTCCACGCTCTGAAGAACAAAAAAGCAGCAACTCGCTTACGTAATTGCGAAGATTAACATCTTTGATCATTTCTGGCCAAAAGTAGATTTCGATCACTTTCTTCTGGGAAACTTCTTTCGTTATTTCTCTTATTTGATCTCGGGGACAGATATCATATGGATTTATTCAACACATTAGTTGATCGGGAAAAGTGAGTAACTTATTGGAATGCCCTATCGGTATTTTATAAGTCTACTCCAACTAAGGTGTTATTAACCCCAAAATGCACGATTTAAAAAAAAAATGGACTGAAAATAAAATTGTAACTTCATTTAGGCTTACTTATGATAGGAGAAATATTTTCAAAAACTTTCAGCTTGTAGATTCCCAGAAAAATCATGAAAAAGGTTCAAATTCGAAAAGTTAGGAAGTCCACCCTATAGCTCTCATAAAACGAAAGAAAGTAATATAGCCTAATTATACTTTATTGAGTCCTAATACTATTATTTTTTAATAGTTTTGTATTTATTTTCATTTAGAAATAAAAATTAGAAGCAATCGAAAATGCGGGAAAATATTTGTTCAGCGAACTGGCACAAGCAGAAATATTTGTTCAGTGATGCACACACTATGGATTCATGCTTTTTGTTTGCTGAAAAAGTAATGTCATTCATTTTCAAAAACTGAACAATATTTCCATAATCGTATTATATTAACTTCAATGCTTATTCATGAATTCATACTTATTGTTTGCTCAAAAAGTAATATTGTCATACATTTTTAAAAACTAAAAATTATTTCCGTAAGGGTATTATATTAACTTTAAATGAATATTTTAGACAAAAACTACAAAATTCATTACGGAAAAATCAGAGTGTAGCCAATTGGCTACAGTATTCATCGTAGGGTTAAAATTAAAGATATGTATCTTCTACTGAGCTAGCCCCACCATGGCCGAATGGATAAAGACACGGAACATGGTAAATGATTAAAGTGTGAAGGTCCCGGGTTCGGGTCTAACGCGCTGCCATGAATCTAACGGTCTCGAGTTTTGGGGCTGTTCTCTCGAGATGTAATGTGAATACGCGTTAGAATCCCTTAAAAAGTCCTCCACTCATGGCTCTCTTCCTTAGGTCGATCGTAATAAGTACCTCGAGTAGCTTTGATTTAATACTCTTATATACGTACTTCTACGGATTGTGTGTTTCCCTTAATAGTTTGCTTCCAAACGAACTATTGAGGGGGGACTGGCGACTGGCAGCTTGGAGGTTAAAGGAGGTGTCCTTCTTCACGATAATCGCCTAAACATGCGATCGTGGGTTGGATTAGGCACCCCCCATCCTTGGCAAATCGCCCTAGCGTAGTGTTTCCATAGTCACACAAAAGCCTATTCGATCCCCTGGTCGTTTAAATATCCTTTCTCAGAGCTAGTAAAACGTCTTTGTTCTGTCTATTTTATTTGACGAGGATTTATAAACGGTTTCTTGGAACCAAGCACACAAATCCGAAAATAAATGTTCCAGATACAACAAGAACGAATTATTTTGAATATTTTTCAACCTTCTTTTATTCTCTAGTTCTCAAAACCTTTATCTGATAATTTTAAGAAGCAAAATTTGTCTATTGCAAGAATATTAATTATAACGGAATAATTGTCCTCCTTTACTGCATTCGAGAAACTTTGTATCGTAATGAATTTACAGTCCATCTAATTTTACTAGAGAAACTTTGTTACGAAAAATTATGTTTATGATAATATACAGATGAATATTTTCTGAATAGGGTGAAAAAAATAATGTTTGAAAAGTATTCATTGTTTCGTTCTAAAACCTTTAATTTGTTAACTAAGTTTTCTCCAATGAAAAGGGTTGTGGCGGTCGTTTTTTCGGAGAGACTGGAGAAGCGTCTCTGAAAAGAAGGAAAATAACATTTTAAACATGTTAATTTACTGTAAAAAATGGAAAAAGAAGGACGACGATGTTCCGTTTTGGGGGAAAAAAATTGTGTACGAACTTTAAGTGATTTTAACACTAATTACACTAATTTTCCTAGTTTGTATAAAAAGTCTACTTAACAGAAACTTAAAAAAGCAAGGTGCCTCTCTAAACACTCTGGCTCAGTTACCAGAATTTTTACCTTTGGTTAGTACAACCTTTGCTATATGTTAAATAACATATTAAATTTAACTTCAAAACCAGAGAAACTGAAGCATCTGTAGCAATATACTTCAGAATATTTAAGCACTACAAAAAATATTTTATTGATTTCACGGGAGCAAAATTTTCTGCTACGATGGAAACATCAAGCTTTTCACGAACCTTCGGAGCTTTTCAAAAAACCTTCAACACGAACTGTTAGACATTTTAGAATCGACAGCATTGATTTTTTTGGTGGTTATTTGTATTGTATTTAGTTGCTTGAAACGAGCTCAACAAACAGTTGCTTAGTGATTTTACTAATAATAAGTCAGCCTTCGGTTAACATACGTTAGACTGCTTCGGGATTCTGACTAACTGTTTATATCTCTGAAAACTATATCTGCTTTTCAATTTACGATGCCTTAATTTGTACACATGGTGGACTCGCGCTGCAACACGATAGTAAGAAGCGCCAACATTAATTTATTCACGAAATTATGTAAGAAATGGTAATATATAGTTAGGGAATAGTTTAAAACAGTTAGAGGGGTGTTTATAAGTGTCCAAAATAGATGCGTGTATGTGCCTTGAAAAGTCGTATATGCAAAATCTTCACTTACGCGAAGATTCTAAGAACGCATCCCTCACGTAAGTGAGGACTCTAAATTAATTTATAAAATTTTGTAATAGGTTAGAAAATAAAAATTGAAAATCAAACTGACCTTATGAAAAAGATTCTGAGCTGTGAGTTTTTCTTTTAATAGCGGGCATTTGCCGTTTATAGGCATAGGCCACTACCAAGGACGGAATTACTGGTCTCTTTATTATGAAGGCATCCAACAAGTGAACTAGCGTTGCCTCCTATGAAGGGACAGACGAAATGACACCCAAGCCCATGTCAGGAATCGAACCCCGGACCCGTGGTGTGCTAGAATGGCTCTCTAGCACTACATAACCCGGGCGGCTGAGACATAAACTAGTGCATTGAACCCCAGTTCCCATTACAGTGTATGCGCACTTTTTTGTTAACTAAAATACTGTCATCCAATAAAATATTTTTAACTTGTTTTTTTTTTCCAAACTTAATTTTTTCATAATTATATTTTATTTTATAAAAATGGATTATTTTTCATAGTTTTAAAAGTACCTGACGTTTAGCGTACCCCCTCCCCACACCTCTCTATATTAATTTTGAATACAGCATTTGAGAGGACTAAATAACCAATATATCTCTTTCAAAATCACATCGAACACTTTTATATTTTTATCATTTTGCCTTTCGTACTAGTCTTTAATGAGTTTTCCTTAACAACTTTAGTTTTTCTTTTAAAATTTGGCGAATTCTTTTATAGTTTATGAATTACTGGCTTCTCTCCAGAGGAAATTTTTGATATATTAAGCCGACCCAGTGGACAAATTCACGTTAACTTTTCCACTTTCTGAGTTTAGTCTCACCTGTGTATCTTGTAATTACCTTAATGAAAATGTTCCTCTTTTATTGGTAACACTGGGGAACACTTTCTTTCTGTTGCATGATATTTTTAGCAGATCTTAGATACTTTCGCATCGCTGATTTAAATCTACTATCTACAATCGGTTTTCTTCCACAAGCTACAATTTTTATGCAATATAGTAATTTAACGGTGTATATAAAAAAAACATGGGAATTTGGAACTTAAATACAAAAAAAAAAACTAATTATGTCGATCACTTCAAAAATGTTAGAATTTATCTTTACAAGCTATATTATACACCGTAATAAATGATAAACCTGCATCAGTAACAAAACATTAAAAATCGAAAATTTGGCCAGATGTGTTAGTCTTCGAAAGTGTTTCCTGTGGAGTTCCATGTTGCAGAATTTTTTTCAGAATGATTCATAAAAGATGATTCACATAATTTATTACGGCATGTAGTGCAGCTTCTGAAAAATCATCCTATTTTTCGAGTCTAAAGCATTCATTTCCTGTTTAGTCATCTTGAACGATTTCCCGAGAATCTTAGGGCTGTAAGGGATGAACAGGGAAAGCGCTTCCATCAAGATTATCAGAACGATGGAAGAGCGCTACCAAGAAACCTGGGAAAAACATAGAATGGCAAAAGCTACAAGCATTCTTGCCCATTGACTCACAAGTCTTTGTGAGTTTTTGCTTATTTCGTAACTGTATCACATTTGTAATATCGACTTTTGCACTTATACAGTGAGTCTTTGTCTGTGACATCTGTCTACGTTATTGTTTGTACATAAATGTAAGCCTATATATTCTTTATAACTTTGTACATTCATGCAAAAATAGGTTAAACTAAACTAAAAGAGACATTTTGAAAAAAGTCTGTAGCTTTCGGAACAAAACTAATTTCAGATTTGTAATCAGTACACCTGAATCAGGTAAAATCAACTACTTGTATAAATGCAACCAAATTTTTATTCTCAGTGTAATATCTAGTAATTAAGAAGTCCCGCAGTGGCCTAGTCGCTAAGCTCCGTTCCCATAAGAACACGGAAAGTAAAGCAGCACCTGTTTGGCCTGTGCTTGGGAGGGTGAAAACCTTTCTCGGCTTGACTGCTGTGGGGCCGTGTACGCTAATGGGAGCAGCTGAACGTAAAATCTGTTCGTGGCTCAAGTGTCTTCCATATTCAAATGATACCACTGGCGGTGCCGATTTCAAGTGTTAGGTCTCTCATCTGAAATAGGTTCAAAATTAGGAGACCCCCCAAGTCAGTTCGTACTTTCTCCCACTAAAGCTCATTAAAGTGGAAGCCGTCCCCTTTCGCCCTTCGCCGTCCTACATGAAGGATCTGTTATCGCCTCGCGGTTACCAGAGGGCATAAGAAACAACAATTACCAAAAAAATATACTTTACTTGGGGTTGAACAACACAAGACAAAAACTGGTTCTGTTCTCATCTCTTCTCTCTGTGCAATTTTTATTTTCTTTTTAGGTTTTCGTCTCGCAAAAGTGCGAGACTGAAAGACGATTACAAGACTTCTCTTGGTTTTGCCTTCTCGTGACGTCTGGGTACTCATACAGAAAATTGTGGCGTCATTTTTTTGCTCACAGATTGTCGGCAATAAACGCCTTAAGTTTCAATTTTTTTTTTTTTTTTTTTTTTTTTTTTGTAAGGTGTCCAAGACATATCAGTGGAAGAAAAATAAAATGGGACGTTTACCTCAGCATTGATTTCCCACTCGCAGCTTAAGCAACCCACATCGGGCGTCGATAAGGCTTTGACTCTGACAAGTAACAATATTGTTTTGTGGATTTTCTAAACATTTTCCTTCGTGTAGGTTAAGTTCGATGACAAATTGTCCTTCAGAGAAAGTGAAAGCCTTCAGTAGGATGAGAGAATAAGCGAAATTTGAAAAAAAAGAAAGAAAAAAGATTATGTAGAAGCTTGGCCTTTTCTCTTGCACTTTTCTTGGTGTTGTTGGCAATGATTTGTAGTTTTATGTGTAATCGTCTGAAAAAAATAACTTTTCTAATTTTGCTTTGCCAAATACATTTTCTCAGTTACTATAAATATCACATTCAGTTAGTTGTAATATTTCACATGAAAAATAAGGTCATTAAATAATGATGAAGGAATAAATTTAGTCCGTTGTCGATCAGTGTTTCTAGTTTTATTTTATACATCTGTGACACACTTTCGCAAACTCTAATGTCTCTTCAGCTTGTGGACTGTGGTAGATATCATGAAAAGTCTTGCTATTTTCGTAAATTATTTGAATACTTTAGAACATAATAAATAAATCGAACCATATTAAATTTTTCAGTGTTATAGCTTTGGAAAATATTTCATTATGAATTATGCATGCTTCCAAAGTTTTACAAAGTTTAAAAAATATCTTCGACAAAAAGGTTCCCAAGTTTAGATTCCACTAAGTTATCTTTATAGTGAATATTAAATAAAAGTACTTTATAGTAAATAAAATAGAATTTTTTAAATTTCACAGTGTCAAAGCCCAGAAAAATTACGTTTTACTCTGAGTAGAAAGTATTCAAAATTTCAGAAATTTTGAAAAATATCTTACGCACAATTTAGTTATATGGAATGCGAATACATAATAAAACTTTATGTTTCAAAATACCCTACTCATTTTCTTTTTTATTTAGAAATACGATGATTTCCCTTGGATCTAAGCTTGGGTGCAATTCTTCCATTATCTCCATGGTAGCACTATCCATGATATAGTTGTAGATTGTTTTTAGCTCTTATATAAGCAAGCCATCTACAGAGCCTGACTGATGCAAGTGCAGGTGGGTCAGCGGTTCCGGACTCCCATTCTAAGGAGAGCCCTCAAATCAAGAAATTTTTCTTTTGTATTTTGTAGAAATATGTTTTTTCTGGAAAATTTTTCCCCTCTGCCTCTCTCTCTCTGCTCAAAATTACTAAACTATGCTTAATAAAACATTTGCAGAAAAATTATGAATATCTGCTCTATGATTATTCTGGGCAGCCCGCCCTTTTTCAGTCGCAAAAATGTTTAAGCATCCACAAAAGCAGAAAGCATGGAACTTACGTAAGCCTGTTTTATTACGAAACCTTTCTACTTGTTGTTAATTGAATAGTTACATGTGAAAGGGGCCTCCACGACTAATGTGTGCCTGAGATTGGCTTAGTTGGGCTCTGACTAAATATGTTTTTCCATTCACAGACAAAAAAAAGCAGATTCTCTGAGATAATTTAAAAAATTCTCTTTGCACGTTGGGCGTTGGTGGAATTGTTACGGAATTCAATGATCTTTTTCATCCAGATACCAGATAATCCGACCATGGATGAGGGAGACAGGTTACTGCAAGTGGAAATTTATTTTTCTTTCCTAATTAGCAATTCGTCTAGTAGCACCATTATTCATCCTTGTTAAGAAAAAACATCACGTTTTAGATCAGATTAACTCTAACAAAAACTCATCTTCAAGTTCAGACAATATATATTTAAAATACTTTGACTTCACCTTCAAGGTTGAAAAAAATAATAATAACAGAGATAATCTAGATATGCTCAAAATTGCTGCTCTCCATTCCACAATTTTTGAAGCAGAATGGGGTAACGTCAAGCCAAAACGCATACTTCAAAACAGTTTACATTTAGAAAGAATCCTCCTTTGTTAGCTGGTTTTTAAAATTAGAACGTGTCTCAGTTCTGTCTAGAATTTTTCTTCAAGATTTCTATCTTCTAGACTAACAGGACTCGTTTCCAAGCTAAACCGGCATAAATAACCTGCAACTGGACGTACAGGAACTCGAATTTACCCGACATGTGCCCTTCTGAAAAGTGAGATGAGTGAACTTTTGAAATGCATTGCTTCTGTCTGACTGATGAATATAGAGGAGATCAGGGTATTATAGAATAACATTTACATTTCTAACTGTAACTTTACAGATTTTCGAATAAAATCAACAAAAGAATCATGAGTACATGTTATAACTAACTGTGATGAAATGTCAATTATAAAGAAAAACACTTTGTTTTGTTATTATAGAAAAATTATTTTAAAAAATTAAACGAATGGTAGTTAACATTAAATAGTTGAGTAATATGGAATAAGTTTTATTTTTTTTTAAACCGTTGAAAACTAATTATACTTCATAAACATATTAGTTCTTTTTAACTGTAAAACTATACGTTTAAGATTATGTTCATTTCTGCTTCTATTCTATTTAGAAAAGTCGCAGATGTAATCCTTTTCTGCTCCGGTACGGACAACATGAGCCCACAAAGAACAGCTGAAGCATTGAATCCAAATTTCTTCTCTTTGATCATCCGAAAATTTTCTGTTACAGAAGATATATTCAGCGTCTTTATTTTCCGATTCTTTAGTTGATGGCATGAAATCCATTACAATACTACCTAGTATTCCATAATACCCGACACGCTTTTTAGGAAAATGAATTTTTAAACTGATGGGCAAAACAGTGTCAGCTAAAAAACAACCACAGTACAACAAACTACAATTTTTTTAGTATACATTATTATGTGTAGCATCAGTGTTCAAGTCATATGTATACTAGTAGGTTAAAGTTGTTGAAAATTTATCTGCAAAAGCTCTTGAAAATCACAAAACACACTTTGTTCTGAAGCGAGTGGTACAACGACAACAAGCGGTCAACTCTCACTGAACTACGACATGGGAATTTTTCTAGCGTAGTTCATGGTATTCCCATGTGACAAGAGCTCCTAACAAAGCCGAAAACTTGGTATTTTATATTTCCCGACAATTCCATAATATCCTCCTCTCTTCTATTTCTAGAAATACAGAAATATCTTAGTCTTTTTCTTTCTTTCTTTTTATTTCCTTTCTAGCACAGATGGTTTTTAGTTTAACTTGTTTTTAATTAAAAATCGCTCTTTTGAACGCATGCTAAAATGGGTTTTCAGCCATTTTCCTTATTTAGAAATTCTGAACATTTTAAAACTGTCTTATTCTATAAAAAGGCTGTACAGAAGGGAAGTTGATTGATTGCCTTTGCTTATTCCGTACCAGTAAATGAGGTAGTGAATTAGGACACGATTTTGTTTTTATTTCGAATATTTTAAACTTTGCAGAAATCATTTATCAAGAATAAAGTTAGCTCCGTTTGTTGTAAAGATGCAGATGAAGAGAAATTCCCTTTCTGTTTCTGTATCGATCATTGCTTCCCGCCGTGGCTCTTTTTTCAACTTTTGTCTAATTTTGAAGATTTTGCGGAGAAACGCTGTAAAGTTTAAGAATATATCACACAAAAAGGGCACTCAGTTATTTTTACCCAAGAAAACAGCTCTTTTCCTCAGATTTGCAATTGCAAAATGCTGTTGTTATCCAGTTAAGTGCAACACTATCTTATAAATTCATAGCTTTTTGGTTTAATATCATATTTATAACATTGTTGAAAATTAACTAATCATTTCGTATAATAGTAAAATATTGCAGTTCCATTAACTCATGTTAATAAAAATTTTTAAAAAGCCCATAAACTAAATGCTATAGAAAAATAATAAATAAAAACCTTGTGAGCATTTTAAACAACACATTAATAAAACGACAAAATGATTTTACAAAATTATTATTTTTAGGTGTCACATATGTGTAAGTTTCTTCAAGCATTTCATTCTTAGCAAGCTGGAATGTGCTTTTGTTTGTCCGAAATGATGACATAACACATGGGTTGATTAAATTTAAGCGAATGCAGTTCTTCTTTAAATTAAAAACAAAAAATAATTGTGTCAACAAATGAAAGAATGGAGTAACACCGTTTCATATTTATTTCAATATTTTCAGTTTCTGTAATAGATTTTTAATTGCGTATGGAAATGAAATGGAAATTTTTTACCAAACTAGAAATATTTAAATAGATCACTCCGATAAATACAGTATTGCACAATGCATGAGAAATTTATTTCAGTTGTCTTACGAAAACAGAGTATTGTAATTTGCTTTTAAAACTGTTAGTGCATTCAGTTAAACTGCATTAAGTTTCAAATTGCATGCATTTTCTTGGAAAAAGAAAAATGCGAGTGAAAGTACGGTTATTTCTTGGAAAATTGCAGGCGCTAATTCGTACGATTAATATTATAATACAGGCCATTTGTTATAATAATTTATTTTGTTTTGTTTTCTTCAATTATATAACGACAAAGAGATAAAAACAAGAATTTGCAATTTTAAAATATATTTTACTAACACATGTTAGTTAGATGACCATTTGAGTATATAATTTGAAAGACAACCCCCCTCCCCCCATTTTCCCCCATTTGCCTGGATTAAGGCTTTAAAACTTTAGTTCGAAAAAAATAATAATGCGAATTTGATACGTAATTACAAATAAACTGATTAAATCAGGTAAGGGTAATTACGACCACTTTGTCCAAATTCCAGCTTTGTAAATTTTTAACACTTTTAATTATAAGGAAAATATTGATTTCATTAATAAGAGAACTTTTTTGTTTTAAGAATAACAAGTAGAAATTCGTTTCAACAAAATTATTTGCTTAAAATTTTAGGGGGTAGTGTAACTACCTAAATATAATTCTAAAATTGAAAAAAAAATGAAAAAAGAGGTAATTACTACCACCATTTGGGTCATTAAGACTACTTGATTTATCGTTGTACTTAACAACTTTTGTCAACAATTAAGACTACTACTTTTGTTTTTCTTAAAAAAGGGATTTTTACCTAATTAGTGGGCCCGATTTTACGTCGCAGTATTTGGGCAAGGAGGCGAAATGACACGTTTAAATGTTCTCTCTATCTCTCTCCTTTTTCTTTATTCCATTATGTATTATATAAGAAATAATACTTTCAGTAAAAAAGAAATAATGATAATAATTTCATACAGATAAAAAATCATACTCTCTGAAATGGCATCAAAATTAAGATTGCAAACCTATAAAAATCAAGGTTTTTTTTTTTGACAAAATATGAGAATTTGGTATTTTGATACCTCATGCTGGGAGGCGGGAAATTGTAACAAAAATATTTGTACAGGAGTTTCATGTAAGTTGACAAGAAAATGATAGAAACATAGGTCAAAACAGGATATGCCATAACTCTCTTTTGCTTCGTCTAATAAAAGGTGTGGGCACCTCGTACAACCGGGGTCGCCGCGACTGAAGAAAGAGAGAGGAGAATGCAAAGAGGGGGTCTGGGTACTGGTTTCCGTGACGTCACAAGAAAGGATGGGATTTGGAACGGTTTGCATTGAGTTCAATGGAAGAAATGGAATTAATAATGCCAATAAATACGAGTAGCTTAATTTTTTATGACGCATTGAAATAGCATTTTCGTTTTACAACACTTTGTTCTTAAATAATAGTGAATCAACAATATTTTTTGTCAGAAATTAATGAAATAAATTGGTACTGAATTTAAAGCAGTTTCAGCATTGTATGCAGTATGTTTTGCATTTCGGGCTAGCAAATACATTCTAAATAATATAATGGTTACTCAATGTTATCATTTATCTAAAATAATATGTATATGGATTAAATTTATACGTTGTATAAGTGTAAAGTCATATTTTTAAGTAAGTAAAAGTAAATATATTTTTAAGTAAAAATAATAATTTTTATTAATTTTACTTAAAAACTGAAATACATTATTTAGTTTTGCTTCGTTTTAATAAGCTTTTTGAAAGAATTGATGTTAAAGATATCCAGATTCATAAATAGTCATCTCAAGCCATTTCGTGACGTCACAAGAGAGGATGGGATTTCAAAGAGTTTGTATTGAATTCTATGGAAGAAATCTGATCAATAATGTCAATAAACACTAGTAGCACGAGGAATATAATCAGAAATTTCCAAAATTAATATTTTAAAAACTTGTACAATACATTCTATATATAATTATGTTATACAGACTCCTAATGTCAAATTTTATTAGAAGCAATTAAAGCACAAAAAACAAGAAAATAAAAAGTAAAAGCTTTTATTACCCAAACCTTACAAATACTATAAATTTTTCGTGAAAGCACTACAAGTGTTTGCTTTAGTTTTTTCTAGATAAGACTTTCAAATATCACATTGAGACATTTGAAATATACATAATTAAATATTTTTAAAAATTAGTGAGTATAACTCTTGAATATGTAAAACTGCCTAAATGCTCTCAGGGGTTTTCATGTAAAATATGTTGCAGTAATACATATACTTTTTTGTTATTGTTGTTAGCATTGCAGTAATACATTTTCTTTTTTGATTTAATTTCCAAATCTGTGTTCATACTTAATTTCAGAATTTTCAACAAATTCCGGTAAACCGTTTAGTTGGAAATATTTCTTTAATAAATACCTTCTATATTTTTGTTTTTCTAAGTATCCAGCAAATAGATTTCTCTCTCTCTCTCTCTTTTTTTTTTAAAAAATAAATAAATCAACCATGAGATCCGCATTGAACCTTAAGCTACTTGGTATGTGCAGTGGAAGGGAATCTGCGTTTAATTTATAATTAATGGTGAAAATTTCTTAACATAGAATTGCCATGAAACTCTTGATACATTTCTTAATTTCAAAAGAATTTATATTTTCCTTTGCATTATTTTTTTCGGTTTCCTCAATATCTTTTTCCTAAACGTTTTCTCTTCTTTTAGTAGGATCAGTTATTTCTTGTTTTTTGGTAATATCGGATATATAGGCTGGTAAGCTCGAAAAAATGCACGGGATAGCATTCGGTTCTAATTTATAATGCTTTCTTTTTACAGTTAAAAGTGCCCCATCTGATTTTAAAATAGCATCGTCTTTTAAAAGATCTTCATCTCGGAAATGCTCAATACAAACATACGTATTTTTTCCTGGGGACCAATTTTTTCTTGGAATATTTTTAGTCCATTCGGCCCGCTTTTCTTCGTTTTTTGGGAAAAGTGAAAACATTTACATTTTCTCCTGTTTTGTAATTAGCTTTACTTACAGCCTGGGACGCAGCAAACGGAAGCATAGTGATTGCTAGAACAAAAGAACAGAAATCAATAAAACTAACGCAAAGTACGGCAATTTTATATTTTTATGTACTCTATAGCTTAATAACTATTATCAAGTATGTCGTATTAAGAATAGAGATTGCTGACTTACCATTAGTATCCATAAAAGGCACACATCTTAGTTTCTTCTACTTTTCCGTATGATTCTAATGCTTTTAACGGAGAAAAGTCCATCCTCTCTTGTGACGTCACAACACCTCCACGCGTTCAGTACCCAGGCTCGCCTTGTAATTGTCTACTCTCCCCCTCCCTTCCCGGGGGCTCCGGTACAACTAACTATACAAGCATCACAGTCATTCCTACTCTTCCAGAAGAACCGATTTTAACGTCTGAAGGTTCCTTGGGGAGTGTTGTCGACGTGGCTCTTTTTAGAGCGTTCCAAAAGTGCTCTAAGGGATTCAGGTCTGGACAGGGTCATACCCAGAAAAAAATTTCGGGGAGGGTCCAAAAATTTCGGATAGAGAGCAAACGGTGAAAAGGGTTGAATTTTTCACAAAAAGACTTCATCATTATTATTTTGTTAAATTTTTTTTATTTCTGGGGAGATGGGGAACCGGACCCCCTGGCCCACCCCCTGGGTACGGCCTTGGGTCTGGAGACCCAGCTGGCAGCACCATACTGTGAATATTTTCTTCTACAAGATATTGTCGACTTTGTATTTTAAACTTTGGACGCCAGTGTATTTAAATTAAAAATTAAAGTGATCAATTAAAATGAAAAATAATAATGATAATTTCTTACTCAAATGGGATTTTACAAACTTTTAAAGTACTATGGTAAATTTCATTATTTTTTTAAATGTTAATATTCAATTTTATTAAAATCAAGATTACTGCAATTTTACTAAATTAATATTCAGTGTTCATTAGTGAGAGACGCGAGACGAAAAATGCACCTTTCGCGTCTCGCAGAACAGCCGAAAACTTTGTCTCGTCTCGCAAAATCCCTATATTTTTATGTTTAAAATGTTTATCTCGTCTCGCAAAAAAAAGCTGTTACTCCATACCTACTTTTAATAATCTTTTTTTAGAAATTGATAGTAATCGTAATCGTAATTCATATCAATTGTTGTTGTCGATTACGGATAGTTGTTATCGAACGAAGCCTGACACCAAGCAATAATCTCAACAACAAAGTTTATCAAAAAATTATTTACAATAGTTTGGCTACTAGTGTATCTAATTTATTTTGTCATGCATGGTGCGTGAGTGCGATGGAAAAATATATGGTAGCGTGCCATTCATATGCACTGGGGCCTGCAAAATGAATGCAAATTAACAATTCATAAACACGAACTTTGCAAATTAGTTCAAATTTCCAATGAATTATTCCATTTCATGCCGGTTCTTTAATTTCTTTGAAAAAAGGACTGCTAAATATTCAATTAAAAAATAACTATTGAAAATGTTATTCATTCTATGAAGGTTGTAAATGCAAGACTAACACTCTCTACTTTTCAAGTTTTCAGAAAAATGCTAAAAACTTATTATTGTTAACAAACATGATATATTGGCACAATGTTTTTTCGTGATATGTTTGAGGCGATAACAACTACTTTTACTTCATCCTAAACTTGTAATAATTCTGGTAAAGCTAGAATTTAAATTTAAATATGGAAAATATGAGTTTTGTAGCAAACTTTTACGGTAATGTTAGTTACAAACCAAAATAGTTATGAACTTAAAACAAAAAGAACCAAAAATATAAACATCAAAACATTAGTTTTCACTATGTTACATTGGAGGTAGTAAGCAACAAAAAATCGACACTCAAAAAATATTTATAAAAAAGGTTTCTTGGTTGTTAATTTAAAACATCGACAGATGTAAAGTTAGCGATCACATGATTCTTTGGAAGCCTACCTGATTGGTTGTATTTGTAGAGTTTGAGTTTTGTTGCAGTACAGTTGTTGACAGTTCGATTCGCCTTAAAATGTCGAATAAGGTTATATGAATATGTCAATAGATTAAAAAGAGGATTACGTGCCTTTTGCATCTACATTATCTATATGTAAATATGATCTCTTTTCGTCATAATGACTTTCTTGGGATATCAAGAACTAAAAAAAAAAAAAAAAAAATTACAATGATACAAAAAAAAAATCTTCTTTCAGAATTCATGTATTATACAGGGGTAGAAATTAGAATATTTAATCTTTGGTTCAAAGGACCAGCGACTCCATGACTCCCTTGGTCATCCATTTATCACTGGTCCGCATACATGATTTTAAAAAACATTGCAAAACAAAAGAAATAAGCAATACATATCGATTTCTGCTGAGAGGTGAACTGAAACATGTACATACCTATTACAAAAATATTAAATTGATCGAATTATATGAGATGTACTGGTAAAATTAGATCAGGATACTGTGAAACTAACTGATAAAGCTTTGCAAGAGAAAAATGTAAATAAAACGTTACTGGTCCGATGGACCAAAATATTTTCTGTTCTAGCGATCCTAGCGACATCGGACCGTCGGATCACAGTTAATTTCGACCCCTGGTGAATACATATACTGCTATGCAAAATTTTTCATAATCGAATAAAAATAATACAGTCGGCAATTAGAATTTTTAAAACTGTGATAAATGAGCCATTCCACGTCAGATCAAATAGGGCAGTTCACCGCACCAACTTAGATTTTCCTCAAATTTTATACAGATGAATTATAGGCTAAGATAACCACAAATCTCAATTTTGTAGGAGCTACGATAATTAATTACCAATATGCAAATTTTTAAGTTTTCTGCAAGATACGCCATATTTTTCTGAATTACTTAAATAACTCCTTATCTGTTGAGGTTACTGAAGTGAAAATTTGATACTAGGCGTGACTTTTTAAGCTGATTCCAAAAGTGTTATCGAAATTTGCGTATTTTCTATAGTTTATACATGAGCATTGCATTTTCTAAAACACATCATGAATTCTTTTCATGTTTTAGAAAATGCATTCAGCATTTTTGATCATTTCATTCAGCATGTTTGATCAGAAACACATTTTTTAAATTTTTATATGTTGTTAAGATGGTATACCATTTCATCAAAAGAAAATTTCATCTTGGCTTTCTGCTCAGCAGCTGAGAAAAAAATTACTAAATTTTCATCTGACTTTTCATATATTGGATCTTGTGATAAATATTAAAGCGCGGACCAAAGAAATGAATATGCAATTTAGAACTTATAATAATATACCATTATTCATCAATTTCCATTATTTTCCAGTACCTTCCGCCAACGATCAGATAGTGCAAGGATGCCAGTAGCGTAGAAGGATTCATCTTTTGATGCGATGAAGACATCAATGGAATTTCGTCGACTGTCAGGAAGTGTACAGAAGACAGTATGTTCATTGACCAAAATAGATGATAGTTCGAAGGGGCTGCTTCAGGGCTATACGCCGGGTGACCAAAACTTCTCAGCCAAACTTTACTATTGTGTATTTAACCGGTTTTGTAACATGGGGCCTTGCATTGTCGGGGGGGGGGATATGAAGGGTGTACTGTACTACAAACTATTGGAGCCCGGCGAAAGAGTAACTGCTGAAAGCTATAAACTACAGTTGCTACGACTGAAGCAGGAAATAGATCGTAAGCGTCCATTTACTGGCAAAGATTTGCAGCCCGTCAATTTTACTCCATGACAATGCAAGGACTAATGTTGGGAGAACTATAATGCAAAAAAAATCTGTCAAATTTACAGAAAAAAACTGTCAGCCAGGACGCCAGTTTATTTCCGTGATTTTTACAGAAGTCTTCCTTAAATTTTACAGATTCTCAGTTTATTTTACAGAAATTTTCCGTATAGGGAAAAAAATACGGAAAACTTCTGTAAAATATGCGGAAATAAACCGGCGTCCTGGCTGACAGTTTTTTTCTGTCAGTTTAACAGACTTTTTTTTTGCAGTGTAGTCAAGGACACGTTAGTAAAGTTTGGCTTGAAAGTTTTGGAACATCCGGCGTATAGCCCTGACATAGCCCCTTCGGACTATCATCTACTTCGGTGTATGAACAATGCCTTGTCTTCTGTATACTTCCCCACAGTGGACGAAGTACGAAAATCTTGTGATGGCTTCATTGCATCAAAAGATGAATCCTATGCTGCAATTCTGCTCCTGAGCAGAAAGCCAAGCTGACATTTTTTTGAGATGAGAGAAAAAATGGCGTATCTTGCAGAAAACTTAAAAATTTCCATAGTCAATTTCTCGGTAATTAATCATGGTAGAACCTTCAAAATTGAGATTTGGAGGTATCCTATTCTATAAATCATTTACAGAAAATTTGGGAGAAATCTGAAATGGTGTGGAGAGCTTTTTCTAATTTTGTGTTTGGTTTGACTTGGAATGACCCAGATAATAAAAGATATATGCTGTCTTATTCATAATTCATTCATAATTTGCGAACACACAAAGTACGAAAATAGGGTGTGTGTCCATAGGGACTTGTGTCGCATATTTTTTTGACCTTGTGTAAAAAAATCCCAGGCTGCACATATAGTAAAATAAATGATCCTGTGCTATTTATAGTGGAATATAGAACATGTGTACATCGTCAAAAAAATCTTTAAAAAATAATCAATATTTTTTAAACAATTCTTTTTCTACAACATTGCATCGTGGGTGAGACGCCACTGTTCAGGGTGAGACCACGCTCTTTTACAGGGGTTATGCTGCACCTGCCTTATAACAACAGAATGAAATAATAAATTTTTTAAAAATGCTCGAGAAAATATTCATATCTGGACTTAAATAACAAAAAGATGCTAAGTTAGTATAACGGGAGTACTAGTAGGTTTAAATTAATATTAGTCTGCCTACTTAGTTCACTACTAAAACTAAATTCTTATACTTTTTAAATGAAGTTTAGTTGTTGTTTCATCAACAACGTAACACCAGTGCATTTGAGAGTGGAGAAAAAGGGTAAAATAGTGTTTACATTGCTTTAGTTATTTTAAATGGGGGCGTTTGTAATAAAATCTGTAAACAAATTAACAATTTACCCTGTTTCTAAAAACAATACTTCATTTAAGCCAGAACGTTAAAATCCAGAATTATTACAATTACAGTTAACGACTAATAACGTGCCCAACTTGGTCAGTTGGTGTAAAATGAAAAAAAAAAAAGTTAAATAACTCTTAATAAAATCCAGCTAATATACTCCAGTAACGTAAATTCAGTAATAAAAAAAATAAGACACGGAGGGAAATTAAAATTTAATAAAATTGCGGCTTCCCGTATAAAAGGGACTGCAGCTTGTATATCGGAATAGCAGTGCGGCATCTATCCCATTTTGTACGGTACGGACGTAACGCATCACAGTTAACTGTCCTCGCAACAGAAAATGGCGTAACCATATACACAGTACTCTATACAGGTTCTACATTTATTTTTGACCTCGAAATCTTTTATTCATTAATTAGTGTAAAAGAAGTACCTTAAGCATAGCGTGTTTAAAAGTTTTTATAGTGAAATCAAGCGCTTACCTCAAAATAAGGATTGCATAGTTACAGGTAAACATTAAACAGGATTCAAGCTATACACTGGTTAAGGAAATCGCATTGCACATCTATACTGTGCGATTTACTATGTCTATCGACAATTACAAAAACTATAAGGGGTGCGGCATCTGTCCCGGATGCGGCTGCACTACCGGAGTTACCCTACGTGCATACATATAGAAAATGCAATATGAAAAATACATATAGAAAATTCAATATGAAAAATGCCCGTTTAATCAAATTACTTTTAATAAAATCTTAAACTATAAACCGTAACAAAGATTCAAACTGATTTGTTTAATGAACATTTCCTTATCAGAATTTCCAATACTGAACAAAAAACTGGCTGCAATCCAAAAAGTCTTTTAATATGTTTGATGCCTTCGAAATTTATCCAACATTGTTCAAAATAAATTTCAGAACAAATATTTCTGGATCGCTCTCAAACATGCGTAAAAGAATTTCGTTTTTGACAAATCGCTTATAATTATATTCATGACACCGAAAAATGTGGCTCCAGTCCAAGCTCAATATATTCCGCTGATAAATTATTCGAAGAATTTATTGAGTAAATTCTCTGGAGTTTATTGAATTACAAGCTTTTTTTTAAATTAGTGATAAAAAATTGAAAAACACTCCAATTATGTGCTTCCACAGAAGTAAGATAGAATGCGCCTTCAAAAAATAATTAAATTATGATTCTCTGTGACACTTTCAGATAAAGATTTAAAAAATTTATGACAAATGGTCAGCAAAGCAGTCTGTCTATCTGTTTCTCTGTTTTCTAAAAGGTTCTAAATATGTATTGATTGCATAGGAATCTGAATACGTTATTTAACTGCCTTACATATATATTTCTTTTTTCTATTGAAAATCATGAACATGATTTTTATAGTTTTTCTTTCTTTTTTCAGGAAAATCTCAAAAGAAAACCCAATATACATCACGATCTATAGGTAGTAATGGCTTCAAGTGCATCTAAGAAATAATCTACTTCAAATGAAATAAAATTACCATACACGATTTAAGTTTATGACAGGTTGTTCTCCATCGAGCGCTGACTTCCCACAATAAACCTTTCAAACATACTAGATTAACAAACCTATATTCAATCCTATTACAAACAACCCGAACAGGCCTGGTTGGTTTAAACTTTGTCCTAACGAGAGTAAAGCAGCGACTCCCTAGGTAAGCGCTTGGGAGGGTGACGCTCAGCTGAACTGTTGAGGGACCGTGTTCGATAAAAACAGCTCAAAATTTATGCTGTGGCTCCTGTGTTCTCCATGTTAAAACGATGCCTCCGGGAGGTGTCAATCCATGAGCTATAGATCTCTAATTTGGAATGGATCAAAAAATAGGAGGCCACTCACGGGAGACAACGTTGGCCTACCTGCTAGACACCCCCCCCCCCTATAATAAAAAGATCAACATATCTGGCACTCATAGTGGTCAGGCCTATAGCAACGCCTCCTAGAAATAGAAGCCTTACAACTCCTACGTCACCAACCTCTGACGTCATCATTAGGCCTACATTTAAAAGTTTTATTTTCAGAAAATAAAACTATTAAAAATTTCTAGTGAATCCTACAAATATTAGAAAATATCTTAAATTAAACATTAAAATTAAAATACCTTTCTCATACAAAATTGTTCAGTATGATTTATTTCCTTGTCATATTATCTAATTAATCATGGTTAAAAACTGTCGTTTATTGTAAAATTATATTTTTTATCTCAAATTATTAAAATATTGCTATTCGTGTGTAAATTTACCAGAAATTTTTAATAGCTTTAATTTGTGAATATAAAACTTTTAAATGTAGGCCTAATGATGACGTCAAATCTTGGTGGCATAGGAGTATTGCCTATAGTCGAAAGCTGGCTCGTCCACTAGAAATAAAGAAAAAAAATGCCAAATGGTTGAGATATTCTTTTTGATATTCCTTATAACATGATCTTTATATTATGATTGCAAGATAATTTCAATGTGTTGTAATAATTTGATAGTAATGTTAAGTAAATATAGTGTTACAAGATTGTAATGTTGTTCTCCCGCATTCATGTGTGTTGCTGGAAAAGGAGTTCTACAGGCATTCCTTCAAGTGAGATAAGCATGTTCTTAGACTTTCGCGAAAAACCTTGCGATCGCTCTGGCTATCTGGTGACGGATTTGGCAGCCAACGGAAATTTTTCAAAATTAGTGTAGTTTCGGCTGTATCTAAGTTAAGGAAAGAAGTTACTAGAAAAATCGAGAAATATGATGTCACGACCTGCTTGAAAGTCTATAAATTTATCAGAATCTCTCTCGCTGTCAGTGAGTTTAAAACGTACTGTGGATATAGAGAGTAGAGCTATATGATTGATATTGCGATTTAAATAGTGTTATTGATGTAATAGTTAATGACGTGTGCTGTTACGTGTATCTTTAAATTCTGTACATATTGTGAGATATTAGTGCTTTGATTCGTAGAATAAAGTATTATATTTACTTTTCCAGCTTATCGGACTATTTTAATGTGGATCTACTTTGAGATCTTCACAACAATATTAATTCTTTATCTTTTTTTTCTACAAATCAGCTTTCAAATTGGTACTGCTGGTGAAATATCACAATGGCTCATCTAGTCAATGTTAAAAACACGTTTACGCTTTTTATCGCGTTCATAGTTGACGCTCTCTGTCGAGCGTTATCAAGAGAAACATTCGTGCACCTTCCCGTGAGCACATACCCACGCTTTTTCCTTAACCTTTGCGTCATCATACAACTCTATTATAAAACAACCCATAAACTTTCCTAGCACATTTCACCGTTATATAATTTTTCTTGCGCTTCAAGATCTGCTTATGGCATACAAAGAACAGACTGAAAGAAAAAGAATTGCTTTAAAGGATTGGGTTATCCACGTTGGATTAAAAATCTGTTCACCGCACGAAAGTTAGAAAACGATTTAAAATATTAAAAGTCCACGTAACCCCCAAAGAAATTCGGCAACAAAAAAGCATCACGTTTTCTTTTTCTTGTATCCAAGGTTTTTCGAATGTGTGGGAAATAATTTTAGTAGAAGATGAAAGGCGGCAACGCAACATTTCAGAAACAGGTCCTTATCGTTTAAAATCATCTCAACGCAACGAAGCGTTGGATTCTTTATGGAAGTGAAAAGAACAGTCAGTTGTATGGGGTTGAGGCTTATAAATCACACTCCTGGGGTGTATTATGGTCAAGGTGTAATCTTTGATCGCAAAAGTTATCATGACTATTCTTGAAGGTTATGACCGGTTTAAATAGTGCTAAAGGAAAAGCACCAAAAAAACATTTTACGTAATGAAAGCAGTCAGGATTTTAAATTAGTTGGAAGATGAATTTCTCATTCATAAAAATAATGACATAGTCACGTTTCGTTAAATTTGGTTCATTTTATTTTACAGAAGTAATTTACAGAAGAATATTATTTTGGGCATGTAGTTTAGTCGTCGAAAAATATATTTGTTGGGTTTCTATTTTAACATGTTCTATTGTAAAACAGCATATTTTTGTAAGTTTCAAATATTTAAATTAAATGATAGTAAAAACTTTCTTACTCAAAGAACCGATAAGTGAAAATTTCTACTGATTACTTAATTGACCGAGGATTCTGTGGGAACGGGAAACAACTACGTTTAAGAGATACTTCCACTTATTATAATATTTGCATCAAGTCAGAGTCGGGAGTCTGAATTTTTCGTGAACTGAAACCAAAGCAAGCACAAATTTTCATATTCACTATCATTTAATGTGGACAATTTTTTAAACTGAAAAATTCAACTTGAAGTACCAAAATTCATCTCAACAATTGTAGACTCTTCTTGGAATACTATCAATTGCTCAATGAACTATCAAATGCGGCCTTCAGTGGTCTGGGCGCTAAACTCCGTTTCCATTAGATCACGGCAAGCGAAGTAGCATTCGGCTTGGCCAGTGCTTGGGAGGGTCAACTTCCTCTCGGCTCAACTACTGTGGGACCGTCTACGCTAATGGGAGCTGGTGCACATAAAATCTGATGTGGCTCCAATGTCCTTCAAGTTGGTAAACGATACCTCTGGGGATGCCAATTTCAGGGGGTTGGTCCCTCCTCTGGAACTGGTTGAAAATTAGGAAACCACGGGCTAAATCGTACTTTCTACCACTGGGGCCCTAAAAATTGAAGGCGCACCCCCGTCTGCCCATCGTCTCCCTTGGGGGGGGGGGGTCTACCACCGGTTGTCTGGGGGCATCAGAAACAACAACAATACCATCAAATGCTGCGCGTAAACTGATGCAGTGACAGATCAGATATGTGCAAAAGACGTATGTATTAAATGTAAAACTTAACTGACATTTCTCACCGATTAATAAATAGCAGCATTTATTTCTTGAGCTATTTCAAGCGTGGGATGTTTGATTCTAAGGACGTAAGCTAATGTACAGGAAACAAGCTTTCAAAACAATGGATAAAAAATAATGTACCTGAAAGGCAGTTTAGAAACATTTACTGTCACCACAATAGTAAATTTAGCAATATAGTAGAATGAATGCCTTCTGTACTTTCGTTGCTGTCTTAATGACACTGTTAGTAACAATCAGTGGTGAAACGACAAACGAGTGGTGCTAGATGATAGAGTAATGAAGCAATGTATACTTGTTATTGAACGTCTCACAACATTTACGACAATGGGGTTGTTGCAACACATTCAGAATAGAAGGGGTATCTCTTACAAGAAAATCAAAAAATATTAATAGGCATTTCACCTTTGTTAGGCCTTTGTATAACATGTAGATATACTAATTATGATTGTGGAAAAATGGATAAAGGTGAATTTTTGTAAGTCAACTTTAACAGTATTTCTCATTTTGGATTGTTTTTGCAAAACAACCATGAGTAATAATGAATTATTTTAATTACATAATATGAAAATGAATTTAAAATTACTCCATGAACTGAATTAATTATAGTATTCTTACATATTTTCCAAACTCTTTATAGAAAACAAAGCATTTTAACAAGTGAAGTGAAATATTTTGATATGTTTATTTAAAAACGGTGAGAAAAATAAAGAAATTTGTTGCTAAAGCTTTAAAAACACAGAAATTTTTCAGTCTCGAAAATCTGACCTACAAAAACTAACTAAGTTATAATTAAAAACGTACATGAACAGGGTGGGGAAGTGCCCCTCCCCTTCCCTCTCTGGCTCTGAAGAAAAATATATATTAGCCTAATGATGCAAGTACTGGTGTAACGTAAAAGTCGTTTAACGCTAAAATATAGTATCGTTCTGGGGCAGGACCTCTTACTGCCCCCCCCCTACAAAAATCATATGGGGGCCCTTGAAAACGTAAAAGATTCTTAGCAGTTTTTTTACACGTGTATAGAACATGAGCTTTAACTTAACATATGGGCTTTTCATTTCTAGGCTCCTATTTTAACAGATAATTAAGTTCCAGACATCACTTCATACTAAATCTTGAATATGAATATTTCATATTTTTGTAATCGATATCTTTCTCCTGCAGTTCTTTCTTAGCCCTACAGTGCACACTGTAGCCAATTGACTACACTCTCATTTTTCTGTTACAAAAAGAAAATGTTGTGGTTTTTGTATAAATATACATTTAATACAAATATAGGACTAGTATGGAAATAATTTTTAGTTCTTAAAATGTATGTCATGCCATGCCAACATTATTTTTTTGATCAAACAAGCAGAATGAATTCATAACGCGTGCATCCAAGCTCCAGCAGTGGCCGAGCGCGTAGCGCTCTGAATTGGGCGACGGCTGGTGCCTGGTTCAAAACCAGGTCGCGTCTGCTTCCATGATCTTCTCCGAAACCTAACGTAAATTCGGGTTGGGCCCTTAAAAAGTCCCCACGGAGGGCACCTCCCCTATATTGTGCTGTCCGCTTGACGTGGATTTCTAAGCGGAATTATTCGCGAATCAAGACACAAATCCGAAATGCATGTTACAAAAGCAAACAAAGTGTACATCCATTTTGCTGAAAAAAATTTCCGACCTAATTTTCGATTGCTTCTCATTTTCATTTCTAATTGAAAATAAATACAAGTCTATTAAAAAATAGTGTTAGAACTAAGTAAAGTAGAATTAAGCTCTATTACTTTCTGTCGTTTTATGAGAACTATAGAGTGGGCATCCTAATTTTTCGAATTTGAATATTTTTTTATGATTTTTCTGGAAAACTACATGCTGAAACTTTTTTTAAATATTTTTCCTAGAATAAGTAAGCATAAATGAAGTTGCAATTCATTTTCAGCCCATTTTAAAAAATCATGCATTATAGGATTAAATGTAACTTAGGAATTTCACCGCTAGAAGTGGTGCAGTCATTAGTTTGTTTTTTTTTTTTATCTACTGAGAATAAATACTTGTTCCGGAAATTCTAGTTATAACCGTTCTCAAGTGATTTTAGAGCATCCAGCCTTTAATTCGTAACTTGGACCAACAAGTTACGTAGCATAAAATCCTAACTGTCTTGTGAAAGAAATTGCTGCAACGAATACTACTTATTGTCTTTGATTCTGTACCATTTCAATCCATATGCCATCTTACACTATCGCTTGTTCCATTTTAAAAAAGGAAAATAATAACTGGAAAATCGAGAAATGCGACATCAGTGTGCCATCGTTGGCTAAAAATAAATGTACAAGACTAAGAGACATGTTCATAAAAATTCTAGACACCGGCGTGTTTGATGAGTTCATACAGGAAAAAGAGACTATTTTTCAACTTGCGTGCCCTGTCCGCTGTTCGATCGTTAAAACGAGGAGCAACCATTTCACCTCCCCATAGGAAGTTGTAGGAAGTTGTTGCTTCTCTTGAAGACCGCCACGTTTATTAACTTAAGTACCTTGTATCGGCTTCCAAAAATATCCTTGATGAAAGATATAACATATGGCTGTCCCATTTTTAGAGTTATGCATGAGTAAAAGTTGTCAGTGGATGGCGCTTTATTCATTCACCTGTTTTTCAAAAAGGGAAGGTCGACTGGGTTCTCTTAAGACAATGAAAAAGAAAAGGAATTATTTTTTCTTTTTATTTTTCCTCCCAAATTATGTTTCTGTTATCCATATCTAGTACAGTTAAAAAAAATGTTCAGTCTGGAGGCAATTACTGCTTCCAAAATGTTATCTTAATGCTTGGGTCAAGAGTGCAAAAGATTGAGAATCATTCTTTGAAATCATTAGAAGGTTATTTTTAAACACCTATATTATTTTAGTAATTTTCATTTGTGAATGGAGTAAAATTTTTTGTTATAAGTTACTATAGAAAAGTTCATTACTTAACGTTATTTATAGTTTTTCTCGTACTCATTAAAGCAGTTACCTATAATTCAGGAAAAAAAAGTCCTTTACGAATAAAGCATGGTCCCCTAATCTATTGAACTCTCTCGCTTAACTCATCTTAAAATACCAATACATTTAAAAAGTCAAATTTTATGATTTTATAATTCACTTTACTGCAAAGTTTTTCTTAGAATGGTACGATGAACGTTGAAGGTCTATTCTTTCATTCAAAATATTGCTTTCTTAATTATTGCTACAATAGTTGGAAATCATTTTTTTTTAAACGTTAAATGATATTCGCCATTTTCTCATTTATTGTTTTCTCACCACGTCTTCGTTTGCAATCATTTTAGTGATAGTTCCTAACATTATAATCCTATTCAACATGCTTTTAAATTTTGTCTAGTAAATTGATAAAATATTCAAAATAAAGATAATTGGGTAACATTCTTCATTGATAATACCTAGGTGTTATGTTATTGTATAGCTCCAATTTTAGATCACGGAGCTATTCATATACAAGTATACTGAAATTCAGTAGTACACTGAATATAAATAGTCTTAAACAGACTACAATTTAAGGACAAAGTATGAATTTTCCTTCGATATTTGACTTTTAACTTCTTGCTGTTTGCAACATTTTCAGAACATATCTACAAAATTTCGAGGGCGCTCGTTTCAGCCACTTTTCATTGAAATTTAGAGTATCTTCCTCATGATAAATTTAACGTATTCTTCCTCTTCATACATAGACTATGCATACTCATAGCTCATGCCATAGACGCCCATATGATTGTTTGGGGGGAAGGGGCAAGTCAAGGGTCCTCCCCAAAAAGATTTTATTTTTAGTGTTGAACCATTTTTACGCTATACCAGCCCAGACAGCACATAAGCATAAATCAAGCTTGACATTTCTTTGAATTTGACGTATTACTACAAGCTTGACAGTTCAATTCATTTTAAGCTTGCAGCAAGCTTGGAGAAGTCATTTGAACTGTCAAGCTTGAATATAACTTGATTACTGCTTGATTTGGAAAGCCACATCCACATAACAAATAATTTATCATCAGTCATAAATGTATACTTGACCATAGAATTTAAAAAAAAAAAAGATTCTATATTTCCAAATATGGAAATTCTTCAAAATAAAATACAATTATACTACAAAATTGATTTCAAAATCAGTCGTTTGTCCCGATTTTGGCCAGTATTGCCCAACATGAGTGTCGCGATATTGAAAGTTTTAAAACGTGTGCTGCTTTTAAGTTTATATTATGCTTATTTCCCTTGTAACGTCTTCAGGATACGGCCACCAGATAATCAGTCATTCTGGGTTAACATATGTTTATTCCAGCCATTTACAATAATTACATAAATTTCACACTGACACTTTATTAAACAAAATGAAATAAAATCCACAAAAACTCCTTGCTCGGAGTATCTCATTAGCAATTAAAATAACAACCCTCGCATGGGTGATCTCTTCTCGTGCTGGACGCACCGCGCACTTCTCGTGTCCAACTCACAGTTTTTGTAGGGAGACAACAGAAGTATATTCTCTTCAGTTCAATCGCAACAGCGAATTCATTCGGGTGATGGTTCGCAAACAGTTCCCACTCAAGAACGCACCACATTCGTTTACTATCTTGAACACGGCGGTCGGAGGAGTCCTCACAAGGCTGTCAACGTGATGCCAAGAGGAACCTTACAGCTCCTCCCCCCTTAGAAAATTTTTTTCGATGCCTCAGAGAAAAAATTTAATTTCTACTTTCCGTAGATAACCTGATCTTGCCACAAACCCGAGGCAAATTTCCCACTACTCATGAAATAAAACCGAATTAGTTCAACCCATAGCTACAAAAAATATATTTCAAAATTTTAAAAACCTGATATTCTAACAATTTAAATAATATAAAAACACCAATACTCCAACAGACAAGTTTGACTCAATTTCAACATTCCATGCACAAGTGAAAGTCCTATTATCAATTCCCACAAAATGCATTTAACTCCCTCGACTAAGGCCGTCAGCATTTCTGTTGGCGGAGCCTCTCCTATGCACAATCCTATATTTGAATGGTTGTAGGGCCAGTAATGCTGAGGGTAAATTTTCTCCCAATCCTCTCCAGATTCTAAACAAAATACCCTGATTAACCGTTTAATAGTCCTATGAAACCTTTGAACAGGATCTGGTTTGGGGTGATGAATCGAACTATGAATAACCTTTATTCCAAACCGGTCAAAAAATCCGGTGGTGAGATGACTAGTGAATGAGGTTTCCCAGTCACACTGTACCTCCCATGAAAATCCCAGTCTACTGAAAATCATTAACAACGCCTCAATCGCCGAAACCGAACCAATATCTCTCAATGAGTGTCCCTCGGGATACCTCGATGACATACAGAGAGCTGTTACTAAATACCGAATTCCATTTGTACTAGATGGCAAAGGGCCGACCGTATCAATATTTATTTTTGAGGAAACCTCCCTAATGATCGGTACCAGCTTTAACGGGGCTTTTTTAGTATATCGAGCCTTTCCAACCCACTGACACGGATCACAAGTACGAACATAATTTTCTACCTCTTTAATGCAGTTAGGCCGAAAATAGTAACGTAGCAATCTATCCCTCGATTTCGCAACAATCATATGCCCCGATGTCTCTTCATGACAGATAGCTTTAATCCTCTCCCTAAATTTTTTCGGAACAAGAAGCTGCTTACGCTCGTTTTTGAGGCGATCCACAGATTTTCTAAACAATAACCCTTTCTCCATTTTAAACTCTGATTTTCCTCCCCTCTCCTGCACGCTTGAAAAACATGGCTTAAGAGTGGGGCAATCTCTCTGTTCGCGAGCGGAGTTTTGCGAGTCCACTGACAAAAGGGTTCGAATGGCAGAATCTCCCCCCTGCGGCAATTGCATTTTTGCTACTTCCTCTAACTCAAAACTGCCCGTCATACAGGGTTCTAGATTTTCCACCTGTGTACTGTCACGATCCTCAGGGTTCCGACGTATTTCTTGACTACGAGTAACAACTGCGTTAACTAGCGATGGGTTTCTTTTTTGATCTTCAATTAATTTTACAGTTTTATTTGATAACAGATAAAAACCCTGATCTAGGGAAGAATCAATCACAGCTGCCTTAGTCACAACATTTCCAAATTTCGCACTTTCCATTTCAATTTTTGCAAGAGGTAAACAAGTAAAGTTTTTATCTAGCGGTTGTTTTACCCACACCGTTTCACCCAACAAATCACCAGGACTGATATGGTTCAAGGATACCATATCCATATTTGCTCCCGTGTCTCTCAGCACTCGCATTAATTTTCCGTTAATTTTTGCCTCGCTCATATAGGGCTCAAATAAAGTTTCACCAGACTCCCCCGTTCTCACATTATTTACCTGCTCAAAAGCACGGTTTTCCTTTAATTTCGGGCAACTTGGTTTTAAATGGTTTCGCGAGCCACACAAAAAACATTTAAAACTCTTTCTACGGTCAAATGCAACCTTTTCTGAATTCTTACGTCTAAACTCGGGGCTTCTCCAGGGAGGAGCGTTTCCGACCGTTCGATTTTTCTCAGGGGATTCCTTTCCTGCTGACAAAAAATTCTCTTTATCCATTTCCCTCCGATCAGAAGCCTTTGAAATTACTTGTTTCAGCGAAGTTTTTCTAACTGCCTCATATTTATCTAATTTATTTGCCAACTCCGACGGACTGACCAGGTCACCCCAGTTATCAATGAAGTGTTCCCTTACTTCCGGCGAGACACGATTTTTTATCTGATCAGCAATCATCAGCTCTTTTAACTTTCCAAACGTGTCCACCCCCACTCCATCCAACCAGCCGTTCAAAAAGGTTCCGAGCTCAAATACCAGATCCTTCCACAATGCCCCCACGCGTCTTTGGTGCTGGGTAAATTTAATTCGGAAGGTCTCGGGCTTTAATTTAAAGCGCTCCAACAACACTTTCTTTATATACTGATAGTCCTCAGCCTTTTCTTCGGGTTCCCTAATAATAATTTCCGCGATTTCTATGGGCAAAAGCGGTATAAGGTGAGAGACATAATCAGACTGGTCCACCTGAGCCTTTTTAGCCTGCCGCTCAAACATAACTAAATATAAGGAAATGTCCGAGGTGTTCGGGTCAAACTCCCGCATAAAGTTTTTTAATTCCCGCGTAACTCTGCCCAGCTCGTCACGCGACGAGGTCAAACTACTCATATCTACATTTGTCAATTTCAGACGTTCTAGCTCATATTCGCGCTCCGCCCTTAGTTTTTCCACCTCCCCCTTCTCTCTTTGCTCATCCTCAATTCGCTCAATCAGATTCTTGACATACTCTTCCTTGTAATCCACGGGCGCCGTAATTTTCGTTATAATGTCTTTAATCCTATCAGTCTCATCGGCATCTACTCCCAATTCAAAAGCCAAAGTTACCAAATCGGCTTTGCGCTTTTTTGCAAGGTAGGCCATGTTTCTTATCCTATATATATATAAAAAAATTTCCAATTTTACAAAATTATTCCATACAATATAATATATATCTATACAACACAACTGACTATGAGTGCACCTGTGCATAAGTCAACCCTTACTAAAATGTATCATAAAATTCATACATAACACCTTACACTCATTTAAAAGCTCCAACAACAACACAGTTCAATGCCTGAATTTAAAACATCAACACGAAATACATTCTTAACAAGCCTATCTTAGCGTAGTCATTCCACACGCGAAAGGCACGATTTCCCCTAATAAATATGATCCGTAACTCTGAAAAATCTACTTACACCCGGTGGTACACAAATTCACTCCTTGTCGATAATCACTCACATTTCTTTTACCGGGATGGAACTCTCAAATTACCTTGGAATTTTACGTGAATTCGATGGTATATATCTCACAAATCTGCCAGGATGAAAATGTTAGTCCTCATTTTGTAGACACAAACTCACAAATCACAACTTCCGCTAGGATGAAAAACTCCCCAACTGTCTCCACTTGTTGACACAACTCTGTGGGCAAGTTTACGATCTTGCAAAGCTCTCCCCGTAGACACGATCCGACTTCTGACACCAGTTATAAATGGCTGTAACGTCTTCAGGATACGGCCACCAGATAATCAGTCATTCTGGGTTAACATATGTTTATTCCAGCCATTTACAATAATTACATAAATTTCACACTGACACTTTATTAAACAAAATGAAATAAAATCCACAAAAACTCCTTGCTCGGAGTATCTCATTAGCAATTAAAATAACAACCCTCGCATGGGTGATCTCTTCTCGTGCTGGACGCACCGCGCACTTCTCGTGTCCAACTCACAGTTTTTGTAGGGAGACAACAGAAGTATATTCTCTTCAGTTCAATCGCAACAGCGAATTCATTCGGGTGATGGTTCGCAAACAGTTCCCACTCAAGAACGCACCACATTCGTTTACTATCTTGAACACGGCGGTCGGAGGAGTCCTCACAAGGCTGTCAACGTGATGCCAAGAGGAACCTTACACCCTATTAGTAGAGTCCATAAATCACACATAACATTATTTTAATTTTTATTCATCCCATGGAAAAATAAAAGAAACAGATCGGCATCGGGCACTGATCGATCACGCCAGAAAACGGCGTGACAGTCATAACAGTCACTTCAAACTTTAGTCATTCCTAGGGATGGACGCGAGACGACTTTTTACGAGACGAGACAGCGATTTACAGCTTTTTTGCGAGACGAGACAAACATTTTTAACATTATGATATAGGGATTTTTGCGAGACGAGACAAGCTTTTCGGCTGTTTTGCGAGACGCGAGACGCCAATTTTTCGTCTCGCGTACATCCCTAGTCATTCCAGCGCGAGGCAGATTGGCGTAATGGTTAGGACGCTGGATTCCCAACCCTTAGGTCCCGAGTTCCATCCCAGCTGCGGACGCTTGATGGAAAGATATTAAATTAACTTGAAATTTCAGCATAGAGGGGGAAATACGTGGAAAAATAAAATATGTGGAGCGAGTTCGCCGACGGGCGCCCCGTGTATTTGAGAATTATTTTTTTTAGGAAATTTTTTTAAGCTTGAAATTAAGCTTGCTATGTCAAGCTTGATTCAAGCTTGCTATGTCAAGCTTAATGCAAGCGGGACAAGTGTAAACTTGAACACTTGATTCAAGCTTGCATTAAGCTTACACGCTTGAAATTTTCAAGCTTAATTCAAGTTTATTGACTTGATAAATCAAGCTTGCTGCAAATTTGATGCAAGTTTGCTGTGCTGTCTGGGAGTACATAAATCATAACAGTAATATGGGAACTAGAGAGTGCATGCCCCCTCCTTGCCCATAAGTATGGATGTTCAGGGTTCATTCACAATTCATACATAGTCTTCATCCACTCATTCTTACACAGTCGTATCTCATCAAGGATCTAGCCGTAGGGATGGGGAGGGGATAACGGGATGCATTTTTGCATTAGTTCGAGTGAGCTTTCAAAATTTTTCATCATTCAAAAATGTCGTTTATTTATACCACTCTATTTCCTATCCCGATTCTCTAACCCCGACAAAAAAGAAGAAAGAAAGAAAATTCTGGTTTCATCCCAGTATCTCACGAATTATGATAAGATATTGTATAACTGAAAAGTAATATTTAGTTATACAATATCTTCTTGAATGAAAAAGCAGCTTAACCCAAATCTCAACTCTGAGAGAATTAATCTTTTTGACATAGATTCAACAAAATACTGATGTAAAAAAAAGTCCATGGAACGTAAGAAAAATTAATTTGCTTTCTAACGCTGTTGGTAGACAAGGACGCCATGCTGTCTGCTTTATGGTAGACGACGCTTCTCCAATTTATTCTGATTTCTTTTCTTTTTCCTTTTTCTTCAGTGAATTGTTGATACTTTTTTTCTTTTTGGCTCCAAATACAGGATTTTCTATGGTCCGGATGAAATGCAGCCTTAACCCTTTGAGACGCAACCCTTTCCCAATGCTGAAAAAAGGGCAGCCGTTGCCATCGCTCGACTTAACTACCAGCAAGATGGTGGACGATTCGAAACGTTCATCGCGTGCCACAGATCTAGAGACCCTTTTTTGACGACAGCTGGCTGTGCCGGGCACAGCCAGGGTCTCTAGATCTGTGCACGCGATGAACGTTCCGATCGTCCGCCATCTTGCTGGTAGGTAAGTCGAGCGATAGCAACGGCTGCCCTTTTTTCAGCATTGGGCAATCTATCCAGCTGTTCTCGCATTCTTCCATTTTTCAGCAGATGTCAGTGCTGTTAAAAATAATCGTGACAATTTTTTTCACGGGAAATGACGTGCTAAAAAGTAAAGGTTTCTCGTGGAGCTATGTCCCCCGCAACTATTTTTATAGAAATCAAATCTATTCTTCGTGACTGGCAACCAGGGGCGTAGCCAAGGGGGGGGGGTTAGGGGGGTCATAACCCCCCATGAGGAATTTTTTGCCTTACAAAATGTATATTCTTCACTCCTTTATCACACACATGTATGTATATATGTGAGTTGCAGTAGTCATAACCCCCCCCATGAAAATTTTCTGGCTACGCCCCTGCTGGCAACAGTCAAAACGTCAGAGTTTGGTGTTCCCAGAGCGGAAACACTGCGCGTTAAAGGGTTAAAATAATCCAGCTTACATAAACTGAAACGTAAATAACGGACCTTTTTAAAAAATAATGGTTATGTTAAAAAATAATAGTAAAGCAAAATCTTTCTATTGTGTATATGCCTCAATAAATGTGTTTAATTTTCATTCTTTTTTTCTGATCAAGGAAGTCAAGTCCCTTTTTTAACAACTTTAGCAGATCGTTGCGATTTTGTATAATTCATCTAACAAGATTTCTAAAACCAGGAAATTTCTATAATCCAGAATCGGCAAAATTCCAGCGATTCTGGACTTGAGAAGTTCTATACTGTAATACAGGGATAGAAAAAAGAATATTTAGTCAGTAGTCCGAAGGGCTAGTGACTCCATGACCTCCCTGATCCGTAGCCATTTACCACTCATCGGTATGTGTGATTTAAAAAAAAAAAAAAAAAAAAAAAAACTACAAAAGAAATTAATATGAGCAATGTAGTTTACGTTGATTTCCGCTATTAGCTGAATTAAAAAAATATATGATTACCTACTATAAAAATATTAAATAGATCAAATTATATGACATGTATTGGTAAAATTAGATGAAATCTAATATAAAACTAAATGGGGAAAGTTTTGCAAGACAAAAATGTAAACAAAAGGTTACTAGTCCGACAGACCAACAAATTTTGTATTCTACTAGTCAGTTATATATTTTAATAGTCTTGGACCAGCGTACTACCGTTAATTTCGACCCCTGCTACAATGAAATAGCATCCTGCTTTTAGAGATTTAAATTTCTAAAAGTGCAAAAGTTATTACTTTTAAACAGTATTATTTTCGGAGAAGTACATTTTTAAAGTAAATAAAAAACTTTGTAAAAAACACACATAAGATGTTATAGGTATCTTCTTCTTACCTATAGCATCTTATGTGCGTTTTTTACAAAGTTTTTTATTTACTTTATTGTTTAACACCAGTATTTTGAGTGTTTTTTCCTAAGTACATTTTTACTTTTCTAGTGTGTGAATTCCCAGTTTTTATTCTCTTCAGGCGGGGTACTTTTTTGTTTATCTAAATTTACAGTTTACTTTTACAAAATGTATACTTTTTGGGGGTTTTGGTCGGTTTTCTAAAGATGTAACGCGAACAAGCGTTAGAACCCCTTAAAAAGTCCTCCGTCCCTTCCCTTAGGCTTCCCGTAACACAAAAACCCCAAACACACCTTGTTGCACGAAAAGAGTTACGCAAAGTTTAAATGTGAGTGTGTATGTTTTTTTCTCATGCTGATGCAATATTTTTATTCTCCATATTTCATCATAAATTACTGAATGTAAAGCATATTATTTTTTCCTACTGAGAAAATTATTAAAACCCTGATTCTCAGAACCAGCAAGCTTGTTTAGATTCGCCCGCTACACCGAAAGTTATGCTAATATTTTTTGTTAA
This sequence comes from Cheiracanthium punctorium, assembly GCA_038373885.1. Classification (NCBI taxonomy): domain Eukaryota; kingdom Metazoa; phylum Arthropoda; class Arachnida; order Araneae; family Cheiracanthiidae; genus Cheiracanthium; species Cheiracanthium punctorium. The sequence continues at coordinate 291,380 of JAWZYV010007211.1, forward strand.
ACAAAGGTAAGACTATAATTTTCAAATAATTTATCAGCGTATTTCACATCACTCAATATTATTTTAAAAAAAAAGAGCGTAATTTTCTATTCGACGTTATATTTTCAAATTAATGAGAAGCTGAATCTTTCACATTAATTATACCTCACGTAATGATTTCTAAATGGTTCTTATGCATTATCCGACCATAAGAAAAGTAAGTTAATTGCTTTTTAATTAATGACTCTTGTAACGATAAATATTTCACCTAAAACTCAATATCTAATGCTTTATTCATGGGTGATTTAGTTTTAATTATGTAAAAACTAACCAGAAAACATAATTGTCCCTTTCACCTACGCTTGCTTCATTTAGCTTTACTGGACCGTTTTCAAGTATGTAACTGGAATGTGATATAGTAAAGTTATATTTAATACATGAGTTGCTTATTGAGTCACGGTCCGTGGAGTGAAAAAAAATTACATAATGTTTATTGGGTGAAGAAAAAAATTTATTTTCATTCTCTTAATTGGGTGAAAAAAGTTCTACAGATAATTATAACTGATAGTTTTTTTAATGATTTTTTAAAATGCTGTTTTCGGAAATAAAAGGCGGGAGAAATTCAAATTGTCTTGTAATATGGACTAAAGACATGCTTGTGGAAGAAAATTATTTTTTATTTTATCATTATTTTTTTTTTTTTATTATTATTTTATTATATTTTTTATTTTATTATATATTTTTTATTTTTATTATTATTTTTTTAATTCTTAAAAACGCTGTCTGAGTTTTAAAGTTTGCGATTTTGATATTAATATTCCTAATAAAATATGCTTTCCATACTTCTTGCGGTAATAGTTTCAATTTATAAAGCATAGAGATCATATTTAACTAATTATGAGTATTTCAGGAAAGGGGAAAAAAGTATATTTCACACGGTCTTTTAATCAGCTTAACACCTCGTTAGGCGCATGAATTACGATGGTAGACCAAGTACACTCTCTTAACCCATTAGCGCCCAACTTTTTTCAGCACATTCTCAAATTTATGCCGATGCCAGGAGTGACAAATAAATTTCCGACATTTGTGTGGTATGAAGAACGTAAATCTTTTTCTAAAAATGTGAATAAGACAGGGAAATATTCTAATTTAAACTTTTTATCTCTGAGTACTTTGTGGAAATCAGATTTATTATTTAAGAAATTAAACTAGGAAAATAAGCAAATGCTTAAATATTTGAGTGACTTACAAATTTCGCGACGGTCTAAAAATAGATCGCTGGGCGTTAATGGGTTAAAGAAAGAATTCGATCATACGTGAAATTTCCTATATCAGTTTCATATTCAGACTATTGTTCTCCGGAAAAATAAATGACATCATACATTATAATAACTTTTAATATTTCTTTTTAATTTTGTGCTTTTCAAAAACTAATTAATTATTAAAAACTGAAATGCGAAATTTGGCTATTACTCGAATCTTTTCGAATGCATGTACCTGGTCTACGATCGTAGTCCACGCAATCAACGGAAGGTTAAAAAATAAATAATTAAAGTAATAACGGAAAATTTCCGTAATGCTTTATTCCGTGATTTGAGCGTAGTTTGCGCGGTCAGTGAATTGGTAAAGCACCTCTTGTGATAAATCCTATTATAACAATAAATTAAATATTTTAGACAAAACTGTTTCGGCATGCTTTTAACATCGAGTCAAACGCTCGGTAAATGCTAATTTAAAGCAAAAACTTTCATTCAAAAATAAGCAACTTTATTCCTTTTTCTAATTGTGCAATATATGACTTTGTACCCGACTTTTAACATCCAAAAACGGTGGGTCAGTGTAAAGGAGTGAGTTTGCTAAGCAAATCTCGGAAAGCGACTTCGATTTTTCAGCGGATTACAATATTCCGAAAAGGTTAAGGATAGTTAAAATTAATATTTTTAACATCCTTTTTTCGAGATTTATGCAATGAAATGGGAATACAGAGGCAGAATCTATATGTGCAGTCGATTGTCATGCAGAGGATGTACATGAAATGCAGTGCCAGATCTTGACTTTTTCTGGGGACGAAAAGATAAAATTTCCGTTCTCGCCCCTACACTAAATTGTTGTCCACCGATGTTGCCGTCGAGAGAAGAGACCCCACCCCGGCTTGTCCTTCCCCCCTCCCCAGATCGGGCACTGAAAAACTGGTGAAATTGTAGCTGCCGAGATATACAGGCCGCGGCGCTAGCATTTTAGTCACACCCTCACTCGAAAATTCATGTGACAAAAGGGGTGTGAGCATCCCAGTCCGAGATAGCCTTACTAAAATGGTCTCGCCTCCTAGGTCACATGACTCTTCGAGTGCAGAGGAGTGTGACTACAATGTCAGCGCCGTAGCCTGTACATCGCGTCATCCACGAGTGAAACGCCATGACTAAATACTCTATTGCATATTTTATTATGAAATCCTATTTATAGAATTTATGGAATGCTATTATGAAAAAAAAAAAAAAAGAATCAGATAAGGTAGCGTCAGATAATCTCCGAATCCGTATAAGAGAAGTGCCTCTAAATTCTCTCGTAGAACTAGGGTTGCCAACCGTCCCGCGAGAGCCGGGACACTGATCTGACACTGAGCCGGGACACAGATCGGGCACTGAAAAACTGGTGAAATTGTAGCTGCCGAGATATACAGGCCGCGGTGCTAGCATTTTAGTCACACCCTCACTCGAAAATTCATGTGACAAAAGGGGTGTGAGCATCCCAGTCCGAGATAACCTTACTAAAATGGTCTCGCCTCCTAGGTCACATGACTCTTCGAGTGCAGAGTGCTTTAGAGAACACGTCCCGCGAAAGGTGTGTGCGGAAGGCCAAGTTCCGTTTATTGAATAGAACAATTAATTTAATAATTTGAAAATGTACAATGATCTCAGAGAAGAACTTTTAAATGTTATGTTTCTTTCCTCGATAAACATGATCTCAGCAGAAGTGATTGTGTACTTTAAAACTTTTTCGTTTTTAAGTAATATTATAATTTCACTAAAAGTGGTTTAGTATATCTCATGTACTTTTTCCAAATAAATAATTATCTTAATCTTACTATGTGTGATTTAAGACTTTAAGTTTCCCTTATAAAGGTATAATATGAATACCTATTGGTAGATAGTTTTAATTACAGTCAACTCCGGATATAGTGAACTCCGATATAGTGAACTTCCGGCTATAGTGAACGCAGCGGGCACATCCGGTGTCACCTCCCCCTCACACCTCCACATACACATGCTAGTCAAAGTTAATTGTGCATAAGAATAAGCAAAATCGTTAACGGCATTGTGGGTATAACATTTTTTTCTTTGTACACTACACAAATAATGTTTCATTTCTGCAAAAATATCACTCTGGTAATAGTAAGAAAGTTCTTTCAAACATTACTAGGCTATTATGCAATTTTCCACAAAACCTATATGAGGTATTGCACCCCTTCACGCAGATAATGATAATGATATCTACCAAGGTGTTTATATTGTTGCGTAATTTTTACTACAACCCAGTTTTGTCAAGCTTCTCTTCTGGAACTTCTTGCCTAAAGAGGTTCGAGTGAAAGCGCTACTTTCTTTCACTTCGGAACCTTCGCACAAATAATAATAACTACCGATATATTATTACAAGATGTTTCACAGTGTACACGGGTAGTAATGTACAGCCACTACATTGCTGTACATTACTACCCTGACTTGAGCAAAGGAACAGGGAACACTCTCGGGAGAGGCTCCTCCTTTGCGCTTTGCCTTGTTACCTTTTCGATAACAGTGTTCTTAGTTACACCCCTGGTTTATAGTCTGTTTTCTGAGGAAAATGTTTAAAATTTTAAAGCGGAAAAAAAAAGTTGAAATGAAATAACACATTTTATTTTTAGAGGTGCACAGAACATGTGTCTTCCATTTATCTATTCTTATTTCTAATCTCAGAAGTCTTCTTCATCTCCAAATCAGATCTTTTTTTAATTAATTAAAAATTTTAAAAACAACATTTTTTGGTGTCACTCGCTGCGTTCTGCATCCCCCCCACCACCACCAAACGCGACGCCACTGCCGAACAGTCATTTTTTCCAGGTATCGCCCAGAATAAAATACCCATCACCATTTGCGTAATATCAGTCTCTTATGAAACCCTAAATTACTTGGAAGCTATAAAACTGTCAGTACGAAAACTCTCCCCGATTATATATTGAGTTAAGAGCCTTGATAAGTGCCGTCACCACAACAGCAGCTCAGTGAGGAACATCTCAACCAAAAAAGTGAGCGACTTCTTTCTTTTTTAATGTCCGATTGCACAATATTTCGTCATCGAAAGTTGGTTCGAAAAGCGAAATCTATTCCATTCGTAACCGACTCAGTGTGAGGTCCCCTCGTCAGTTTCTTTTATTTATTTTTTTCCCCTCTGCAATGTACGCCACTGGGTCACTCTGCGGAGTTGAATGACCGAACCCTCCGGGCCTGCGATTGTTTTTATTTTTTCATTTCTCTCGGAGACCTATCGGGGCCACCCGGTTTCGTGGCAGAATATCAACCCTTTCTCGTTAGACAGCCTATAAATCGCAAGCGTTTTTTTAATAATTGTTCGGTAGCGGTGAAGTGCTTCCAAACACGTGGTACTGTTCAGTCTTGGCTTTGTTTTGATGCTGGTTTGGAATCTACGTAGATCGATCGTGACAGTACCGTGAAAAAAAAAAAAAAGACGTTGGTAACCAGATAGTGTATTAGGTTCGCAGGTGCACGCTAACAGTATCGGCTAGGGAAGAATCATGGTACTTTCACAAAAGCGACTAGAAACAGCAGCGGGGCAGATTCCAATTGGCTAGCGAGAGATAGCGTAACAAAACGTCACGGGTACAGAATATGATTTTAGCGATAATAATTACCTGTATAATAAATAATATACTGCTGTAATTAACAAATGCACAATACTAAAGGAATCTGGTACTTTAATATCACTAATTGTCTAGTTTATATAAAAACCAGTGTGTTAAAAGTGCAGCGCTCGGCAGCCAATCAAATTTGTCTCCTTGCTGTTTGTAGTCGCCTGTTACTTTCACTATCGAACTTCCTGGTTATATGGTAAAAACTGACCAGTGAGTGAACACAAATAGTGAATAAACATTAAAAAAAATAAGTTAGAAGAGCTTTACAGTCTCTTGATTGGCAAAAGTAATTTTCCTCCGTGTCCGTGCAATAGCCATTTCTCTCTTAATTACGGGTTTCATGGTCACATGTCTTTCCCTTGAAAAATAGCCATTTATTGATGTGCACTGTACTGCTTTCTCTTTCGCTGGGAATATTATGCAATTCCAGAAGACAAACATACAATTTCAATGTCTGTTCATTTACTGGGATATCGTACCACTTTTTACTTAAAAAAAAAAAAAAAAAAATCCAAATCCAATAACTTATAAGCTCACTTTTTTTTAACATAAATTACTTATAACAAAGAATATATTTCACTTCAGAACCCCTTTTACTCATATAAAAAGCTACATTTTAAAAAATATTGTGATTTTCTAAAAAAAACGAATTGTACTGAAGTGTTCATTTACAGGCCTGTTTTGCGTATGTGTCTCTCAGTTGCCAATTTTTCAGTCTCGATACAAAAATTAACAAAATAGCAATACTTTAGATATCTCACTTACACCGGAGAAGGGGAACTTGTTGTTTTAAGCCAAGTGTTATTTTTTTAATACTTTCCACCACCCCCTTTTTTTTGTATTTGTATCTCTGTATGTACTAAAATTTTCTGACCGCTTATGTGTTTCACAAGAACATCATTTATTAACACATATGCAAAATATTCCTAAAGGAGGCTTAGAAAGGACATGTAGCTTAAATTTAACCTTTTTGTTTTGTTCGACAAGCGTAGCTCAACCTGCTCTGTCGGCATGGGTGATAACTGTGGAGAAACCACCCACCATGAAATGCTTGAACCCCAGATTTGGAATAGGACGATCACCGACTTATTCTCAAACATCTAAACGAAGTTTGCTTGTAAGATGGCGCTGTGAGTAGTAATCATTAAGTTTATGTTCTACACTTGCGTTCGTTAGTAGTAGATTGCATTATGACTGCCCCGCTAGAGTGCGCTTATGAGCTAATCATTAAAAGGGGGTCGAGCAGGCCCTTAGCCAGAGGGACGCATTTGGGGACAGTGTCGCACCCTGGAAAAAAATTTCCTCCCCGTGAAAAATATTGCTCTCCTCGCAAATGTGCAGAATACACAAAATAGTGAATTTTTAAAAAAGGTTAAATTAAAAAATCAATTTAAAAATCTGTTCTAAAGTTCTCATACTGCTTTACCACTACTAAAGTACATAGCGGTATTTTATATAAGTACTACTACTAAAGTACATTGCTTGATTTTATAATCCTCATGGTCTAGATTGTTTGTTACAGTACTTCGTATTTGCATTATTTCTAGTGTTAAAAAATATAGAATTGCCAAAAATTAAGTATTCGTGTTCAATACATTTTCATTTCTGAAATATCAAATTTAGGTTCAAAACAGTGGTGATATTTTTAGGAACATTTTTTAATAACACTATTAATAAAAAATTAAGAATGAAGACGAAAAATTTGCAGCATTATCTCACATTATTTTTTCCGCAGCAATATTTTGTTAACAAAATTAAATGTTTATAAAATTAAATGTTAATTAATTAAAGTATAAATACATTAATAAAAACAGTTTAATAAATAAAATGGCCAAGAATATGGTTACGTAATACTGAAAAGACCTTTTGAGGGGGGGAGGAAGAAAGCTCTTTAAAATGCTTAGCTGTCGTGGGGGGGGGCACTGCCCCTCGTAGTCATATCTCCTGGCTACGGGCCTAGAGTCGAGTATTTTCCTTTGAGAGGCTGATGCTATTTCGACCATCTTCCACTAGTCGATGATCGTCTTATATCTGTCCATGGTTTGAACACTTCGTAGAGGGCGGTAGGGATCCATTTCAGATGAAGAAAAGATTTTCGGAACTGAGATGTATTGTTTGCAGTGCGATCTAAACCTTAGCCCTCCTTTCATGTTTCACATGGTTTCTTCATCTTCTTTTGCAAAGTTACATTGATGCTCATGATCAGAGCACCTTTTATCCTAATATTTTGCATAAGCGCATAGACATCGCAGTCAAGGGATCTGCATGAAGGTAAGTTGTAAGTTTCGGAACAAGGGTTTTACATTTTGAGCTTAAGTCAGACAACTCAAGGGAAAGAGAGCAATTCCTTTCACGATGGAAGCTCAACAAAGCGAAAACATGGGCAATATAAATATGAACTGCATCAAAATGTCTCCGTTTTTATCTCATTTAGATGGCGTTGGACTTTGGTCAGGAGAACTCAAGCGTTGTATTGTTTGTTCTGACCGTTTTCTAAGTTCGTAGTCCAATAATAGACCATGTACTCCACCAATAGCTGTTTCTCTTCACTCATTAACAACGATAATCGTCCATCGGCCAAATAAAGAGACTCTTTCCAGATAAAACGATTTGCTTTTAGTAATAGTAGTAAGCAGAAGTTGTCCGTAATTACAAAAGCTTCAAGATTTAATTTGCGAAAATCGACAATCAGAATAATTAAAAAATAATAGTAAATAAATAATCGATTGGGCATATATTTGTTTATTGTTCTATGCTGGCTGTAAATATACAATCAATAATTAAAAATGAAATGTTTGAAATTTTTTAATCTATTTCTTTTCAGTGGTTAAAACTAGAGAAGTGCCGGATCGTTAAAAAGGTAGATCCGCGGATACGGTTCCGAAAACGGATAACTTGTTTTTATATCCGCGGATACGGATATGACATCGGATCACCTGTTTCTTGTATCCGCGGATACGGATGTGAAAACGGATAATTTACTGTCATATGCGCGGATACGGATGTTTTTGTAGGAAATTATTTTGAAGAATGCATCACCCTGAAGCAATAGTTTCATACACAATGTGTGAGATAACCCGCTAGATAGACTAGGGCTAGATGAAACCTACCACGTAGAAATATTCGAAAAGCTTACCAAGTTACGCCTATAGTAAATGCATAGCTTTAAATTACTAATTTAAACTAGTTTTTTGGGGCTAAATAAGAAGATTCACTTTAAAATAATAAACAATAATTTTAAAGTTTTAAACAATGAAATTTATGTTTAATTGCAAAAACAATGAATTAATATTAACGAATAAGATTTTATTTCTTTGGCTTTTCTTGAAAAGACATTAAAGGATCCTTGGAAGATCTGCTAAAAAAAAGCGGATCCGGATATTAATACAGATAATTTTCTTTCGCTCTGGCGTATCCGAATCCGGATCTGTTTTTCTAATATCTGTTTGTTCAGACGTATACGGATATGGATTCGAATCTTTTTTTCTTCAAATATCCACGGATACGGATACGGATATCCGCCAAACCTCTAGTTAAAACATCTGAGAACATTTAATCGACTTAAGAAAAAATCTTTTACTGAAAAAAAATTATATATTTTCCTATAAAAATATTATGAAATTAATCATTGGCCCAGTAGGAAATTTTACCGGAGAATAAACTAAAACATCTTAAGAAATGTATATATATATAAATCTTTAAAATGTTACTTTTGGTTTAATTTGTCCAAAAATTCTGTTAAATTCTTTTTGCACCTTGTTTTAAAAAGAAATGGAACAAGTTGCAAATAACTGTAAGAATAATAAAGAAAACTTATTTTTTATCAATAACGTATCTCGTTTGAAATACAAACTCAGCTTTAATCACTAAAACTACCATAATTCATATTGATAATCAGGACTGATTACTTTTAACTTGTTCAGTTTCAATTAATTAAAATCCCAAAAGAACTACCCTTGTCATTTTTCTTAATTTTTTTGGACAGCAAAACTACAAATCAAAAATAAAGAAATATGTCGAATACCCCAGGCATTGGGAGAAAAAAAAATCCGACTTTTCGATCACACAATTCTGCTTCGAATATCAATTTAACTTCAAGGCTTTCAGCATGTTTTTCCTCTTCAAGCAGTTAACCTTATCTTTAGTTTGACATATTTGAAGATACTTTTAAGAAGCCTATTAACTGTTATGATAACATTCTGTAACTGATAACAATCAGTAGCATTGATTGTCTCCGGAAAGAGTCAGCTCATCCATTAGGTTCAGAAAGCTTTAGCCTAGGGGCCACGACCACTTTATGTCCGGTCCCGTGTCAAGAAATCCAATGCAGAACAACAACAATAACAAAAAACTAACCATCGACAGAGTTAAGTTATAAAATAAAATAAATAAAAACTTTGTTAAAAAAAACACACATAAAATGTTACTGTTATATTCAGTTCGTTAACAGACCTCGTTATCCCTATCATCATGGGACCACAAGAAAATGTCGTCATAAGCGGAGTATCGCTATAATCGGAGATGCACGTTCACAAAATCGGGACTTTGAAAACAGTCATGATAATTGGGTATCAGAGTGACGAGGTCGGACTGTAATATAAAAGCTATTTCATAGGTGTCAGAATAAACAGGTATCATATTTTTTAGGCATTCCTGAGTATTAATCATCGAAATAATTGAATCTAAAAATTTGAAAAGCATATAGCATTAATTCTGATTCTGCGGCCTAGTACTCATAAGTGTAGCTTGACCGAAAATTTTGCAGTGGCAAATGTCGAGTTCGAGAGTAGAAAAGAGAGGTTTTTCTTGAATTTCGAAAAGTTGGAAGGGGGCACATGCCCGATTCAGTTTTATCGACATCAATTTTACCAAATGCAGTACTTTTTTTTGATCATATAGTATATATTTAAATTAGAAGGTCTACAGTTTAATCGGTAAGTCATGTAGTAATTGATTACTACAGACAAAATGTTTATTACTACCATAGATAAGACTTTGGGAAGAAAAACATTTCAAACCAATAAAAAATTTGAACACGAACAATTACTGTGCACGGTTTGCAGCTTTAATATTATTATGGAAAAACATAATCCTACATATGTTTGTGCAGCGTGTATTTTCGGATTTGTGTGCTTGGCCCGAAACCCGCTCATAAATCCTCGTAAGATGGACAAAACAAGGGGGTGCCCACCGTGGGAGGTCTTTCTAAGGGGTCCTAACCCGTATTTACGCTAAGTTTCGGAGAAAACCACGGAAAACTCCGAACGGTTAGGTCGACGGACGTGACAAGGTTTTGAACCAGGCACCTTCCGTCTACCATTTCGAGTGACATAACCACTCAGCCATGGTGTAATCCTACATTAAAATCCAATCATTGATATTGTATTATTAGGAAATATATTTTCAAAACTCCTTACAATATTAGCGGAAATCTCAGCTGGCAATGTGGTTCATATTGTTTCCTAAAACATCTATTATACTGCATTTGCTTAAGGAAGAATAAGAGGAAGTTCAAACTGCGGCAATTTCGAATACAATTGGTGATTCTCAAAGTATAGGTTTTTGACGCAAATGTATTGAACATACTTTAGGTGGTTTAAAAACACTTAAACGGAAAGTACAATAAATACTGCACTATACATGTACATTGAAAAACAATTAAGTTTTCCATTGTTCAGGGTAACCCATGTTCCACTAGCTTCCATCTTGTAACAACAGTCCACTTAGCAAACGCACAATAGGCAACGAAGTGTTTAAACAAATGATTTATTTTGGAAATAAAATAGGAGTAAATAACAACAGCTATGTATGATTTGTATCCCAAAAGTAGGTCCTCCTTATTTCGAATGCCTTTTCTTGCAGCTAATGGTTGGTCTCTTGTAAGGAAATTATCAAGGTAACTTGAACGATACCACACCAATAAACCATTGTCCATCTCAATTTTATTTTATGTTTTTTTTTCCCTGTTAACCTTTCAACGTCAATTGGTAAATGCAATTTGGCAACATGTTTAAGCACTTAATGGAATCTGTACATAAAGGTGTTGTTCGTGATAAATGACAAGAACACCCTCTTTTTTTTAATCTAATATTTGACATCCCGCCCTACCCTTTCTTTGACCACGCTCATCAAACACGCCCGAAGACTTGCTTACTTTCCAGTTGAGGAAAGTAGGAAGTGAAATCAGGCAAAAACTACAGGCGTGGACAAAAGAAAAGAGGAAAGGGCTAAAACGAAAAGAAAAAAATAAAAGGAACAAACATTCAATTATAACCGATTCCGATGTGAGAGAAGAAAAAAATATTGACCGCGGGCTTCATCGTGTGTGACAAGAGTGGGTAATAAATAAATGTTGTACGTTTGAATACAACAGAGAGCGGTTTCGTTTCGTTCCGGGTTAGGAAGCTTTGATTTGTATTTTCGGACTGCAGGTCATGCGGTACAGCCCAGAATAGGAATTTTCGTCTTCTTGAAGCTTGAGCATTTGGTTAGGTGCGCATACATTGGAGAGCGCGAAGAAGCTAGTGGCCTCTACATCAGTAGCCCCAATGCCATTGTCCATATCTCTCCTTTACCTCTGATGCCATAGAACTTGATGATTCCATACGAAGGTCACGTGATTTTTACATTGCCCTGTGGGGGGTTCCAGTATGTCCCCTTCACCTGTCGAGAGCTGCTACGGAGTAATAGTCGGAGTAATATTCATTCGGTAAAGCGACCTTTGTTTAGCACATGTGTTTTGTTAGCCTTAACTAGACTTTGCAAAAAAATCATCAATCTTATCTCCTTGAGAGGAAAACCCCTTGTTCTGAGTGGCTTCCAGCATGCCTTGTGGAGTCCCCATCTTCCGGTTGATTCCACAAGGCAACCAAAATAACCCCTAACCTCTGTACGAGTATAAACAAAGCATTTGCCATTCTACTGAATAAAATTCTATGTTTCGTGCATGTTGGCAGAGAGGGATTTCCGATCCAAGGACTGTCGTCTTTTCTGGGATCAGGATCTTTTCTGGGTGGCGTTTTTTCTGGAGTAATTCAGATCAGGAATTTTTAGGTTCAGTCTAGACTGTTCGACGACATTTTTCTGAGGCGTCAGATACTCCAATGCTTCCGACCCACAAAGAGCAAAAGTGTAGACGTTTGACAGACCTTTTGCCCTCTTTTCATTTTCGTCAAAGATTGGGATCTTATGCTGCCGGTTATAAGTTTATTTACTTACCAGAAGTAGCTCAGTTTTCCTTCTCTAGTAGATCATCTAATGTGAGGCTCCACGATAGCCTAGTGGCCACTATAATTTTGGGCGTTTCTCTGCAGATGTAACGTGAATACGCATCAAAACCCCTTAAAAAGTCCTCTGTCCAACTCGCTCCTCCTTAGAAAGATAGCCTTCTAGTAGTTATGCCTTAATACACAATACATCTAATGTGAGCTAAAGCTATACTTATACTGTATCATTTTTGAGGTACTTCGAAAGTTAAGCACTCAGAGTGAATTCATCCTTGTTTAGATATTTTCTCAAAGTTCGCTGATTTCACATCATGAGCACTGTCACTGTTGACGGTGTGTAAACCCTCTCCATCAGGAGACTCCCAATTAAATAGTGAATGGGTCCCTTAAAGAAAAGGAACAGACCCTTTGTTTACTTCTTTATCAAGCCTTCACTCTGGTTGAATCATCGGTTCGAAGAAGGACTCCTTCTTTAAAAGTTGGTCGGGTGCAAAATTGTTTCATCGTTCATCTTTAGCGCTCTTTTTGGATGAAACAGAAATGAAAGGGAATCTTCACTTTTCACGTTGAATGATTCGTCTAAGATGAACACTAAAAAGTGGTCAGTATAAATGATCTAAAATCAGTTAGTAGATGGAAAATGGCAGTTCAACACCACGGCCATCCGCATGCCCCTGTTATTTCAAAGGGGTTTTTTTACGACGAGAATGCATTTTCCTTCCCTCCAGTTTCACTTCAATTTTTAAATTACTGCACCATGTTTCTACTCCAGTTTTAAATTACTGCTCTGAGACAAAAATGACCGGCAATTTGGAGCTGCCATTGATATTCTCATCTTCATTTTGAATAAATTTCTGGTTTCATTCCTAAAACATTTGCCAAGACACAAAATGGATTATTCTTTTAAAAAAATCTTTATGTAGTGTGCAACTATTCATCACAAAAAATTTCGCCTCTTTGCCATGACCAGTCCCGCATCAATTCCTATTTCAAAATAAGGAAAAAAGAATAAAATAAAAATAAATTGAAATACAAAATAGCCTATACATTGTGGTCGATTTCGGCCACTTCGGCATTCGATTCCCAGCTGCTTATTTCAGAGGTCACTTAAGCGACTTTCAATGCACTAAGGGGGGGTCTATGGATATGTTTCATACATTGAAAGTTAACGGGCAATGATTGAGCCACGCCCGAAATCTCGGTAAGCCAAATTTTGCTTTACCAAAAATAAGTTTCCAAAAATAAGTTCCTAATTCAGCCTAGTGATATCTTATATTTGGCGAGAACTCGCTAAACCTTAATTTTATTGTAGTATTTCGATTTCAAATGAAATAAGTTTAAATGCAGCCCATCAAAAATACATCTATAATTTAATAGACGTACAAGGAAGACCTGTCGTGTCCAAATCAGATTTTTCATCAACAGAGGCATTATTCCACATTCTAATTATTTTAATTTTGTGATAGTTTCAGTTATTTTTTACAAAATTTCAATTTTTATAAAATTAAATATTAGGGTTTTAAGTTATTAAAAAAAATTATTGTGAGATGTATTTTTTAAAATTATTTGAAGTTCTTTTTTTTTTTCAGAAATTACTGGAAGTAAATCGGGGGCATGTCTTTCTTCGCTGTTCATAGATTCATTTATGAAACATATTTTATTATGGAGCAAACTAGTGGTAGATACAAAACGTTAATGAATTACTATATAACTGGTATGGCAATAAGGAACTTTGTTGTGCTTTAATATATGAATTTAAACACAAAGTTATAAAATATAAACGTATAGCTTTTATAAATCAATAAAATTACAAAATAGTTCATAATGAATACAAAACCACTTTTTCTCTAAATTTCATGTTGATTACGACACTATTCTTCGGATAAACAGTTGGTAAATATTTAATGAGAAAGAAAAGCTAGTAGGCGAAACAATTTTGAATCATAAAATAAACAGTTTTCAACCACATTTTTATTACATCAAAATGAGTGCTGTTAGCATTTCCCGGAAACATCATCTTTCCAAATAAACGGTGAGTTCATAATTTGATTTTCAATGAAAACAAATAAATAACTAAACCAGAATAACTATAATCTTGTTAGTTTTATCCTCATTAACCAGAAAGTGGTGACATTTTCAAGATATAGTGCATCATTCGTCGTGGTGTATTCTTCAGAATGTACAACTCAGCTGTGACTCATGGGCACACTTCCTGCTATACAGGTCAGAACCAATGCAGAAGAACCTAAACAGCTTTGCTATGGTATTTTATGCGGCAGAATTCACTTAACCGTGTAAGTATACGAGCAATAAAATTCGCAGAACGGGATAACATCCGCAACAACAAAGAATCATCTTTTCCAGTGAACGACATATTCATGAGAGGATCGAGTTATTTTCCAGTAAAAGCGTCAATTGCTTGTTTGTTCAGTCTTTTTTTTTTTTTTTTCCTTTTGAAAACGCAAATCTACCTTCAGAAATTGGGCGGCGCTGGGACAATTCAAAGATTTTCTGTTGACTCAGATCTATTGTCCCCTTCAATTAGACTGTGGGCTCTTAAAGGTCGTTACTCGATTTGCTGTTCATGTATGCTTCACTGTACTTGTTCTTTTCCTGTTTTCGTGATAATTTCTTCCATGCCTGACCGGAATTCGTGGAATTCCTGAAACAAGTGGCGTATCTGAATTGAAGAGGGAGAAGAATGTATGTTTTTCCATTTTATATGGCAGAGAGGGCACGTGCCACGAGCGACACTTTAAAGGGGGCGCAGATTTCCATTGTGAGATTATTACAACTATGCAAGGACAAATATACTCCTTTCTGTGCCTATCGTTGCTTCCTGGCATGAATCTTCGAATGCTCCTGAAGTCCTTACAACGACGGGAGTGAATTGTAAGACCACTAAAATATTTATTTTAAATCAAGGTCCTCAGGATCCATAACAGTTCTTTTCATTTTCATAATGAATTCTCACGAGAGAAACCAATATAAATGGTCGTTTTAAAGAAGCTTTAAGAATTACATACCAAGTGGTCGGTGTTGTTCTTACTTAGAAAAAGAGCACAGCTTTGTTGTCTGCCATGAGTGCTACTTCACCTAGGCGCACCACAGCCTGAAACGCTTGATCACAAGTTCCGCATTGTTGGGGGGGGGGGGGGGGGGGGAACTTGACCTTGTTAACTTAAACTTTGAAATTTGTACTGTACCCCCTGCCTTTCACAACACGACCCACGTTTATCACTAATTACTTGCACATTTCCTAAAACCCTAATAAGAGGGACGTAGCGAGAAAAAAATTTCGTAGGGGGGAGAGGTGGAAAAGGTAGAATTTCACACAAAAAGGCTTTGTTTGTTGACATCCAATTAACGAAAATCCAAAAATTGTGCCCAACACCCCCCCCCCTCGCTACGCCCCTGCCTAATAATATCTCCCTTATTACGTTTTCCCTCAAGAAGCGAGCGGGAAGACAATGATTTCACCAAACTTGCATATAGTTTTCTGTGACTAAAGTAAGGGCTGTCGGAGCAGATGTTTAGTGCCAAACGTCATCAACTAATACTGTTGTAAAGAAGAATGATTTATGATTTATAATTTAAGATTTTAATACAACTTCTTTTAAAGTACAAGCCAAAAAGATTGATTTTTATAAAAACAACAAACCTGAAAATCCCGTCACGCCCCCCCCCCTTCAAAAAAAATATTCATAAGCAGCCTTATTTCTGACTTTTGAAGAAATTTCGAGAATATTGTAGAATTTTCCACCAATGCATAATTGGTGAAGCAGCTGGGAAACGATTTTAAGCACTTTAAAGAATGTTTGAGAAGCCTCAAATCGTTCTAAGATTCCGAGAATGCTTTAAAGTGTCCCAGAAGGTTCTGGGCCTTCAAAGTAGATTGCTATGCTTTTTTGCGGGACAAAATGTTTGAATTTTAACTATGTCTCTTTCTTGTCATTTTGATCAATCGAATTTTCTTCTTGGGAAAGGGCACTCATTGCTCTCTTCGACCCTTTCCTTTTCTTTTTCCCAACAATTTTTTAAAATTACTCCAAATTCAAGTTAAACATTCAAAAACTTCTCGCTTTCTTGAAATAATGTCTTATAAAAGTTTTTTTCTATGCTTCTAGAAAATTAAGTTATCTTCCTCATACAGTGAACGGGGGGGGGGGGGGGGTACTAGTTATTATGAAATAGTATAAAGGAATTCCACAACATAAATATCCCAAAGTGAAGCTTCACTACAGCTTTTAATGATAACTGTAAGAAAAATCTTTTCTCAAAAGTATTTAAAGTAACGCAATTCAATCTTTAACTGCCCATCTCCCCACAAATAAATATATATATATATATATATATATCAGTGGCGTAGCCAAGGGGGGGATAGGGGGATCACAAACCCCCCCTTGAAGAATTTTTTGCCATACAAAATGTATATTCTTCACTCCCTTATCACACCCACGTATACATATATGTGAGTTTCAGTAGTCGTAACCCCCGCCCCCATGAAAAATTTCTGGCTACGCCACTGATATATATATATATATCGTCTAGAAATAAAAATTACATTCTTAATAAAATAAATCATCATTGCTCCATTTTATGAGGCTCAATTTCTTAAGTGGGAAAAAAAAATCTTGTCTTTCGAAACTCATATATCATAAACATTGCCGAACTTCTGTGAAAAGAATTATTACGACAATAACCGAGAATATGTTCGGTAAAATTGCAGCTTTTCTTCGCTTCGAGAATGCCATGGGGCTTTAGTAATTGGAGGACCACTTGCACAGCAAGAAAGTGTTGAAACGCTTGGGCAACGGCAGAGAGCCCATATAATGGACCTACCGCATCCCTGTAATTTAGGCACTTAACTGTACAGCGACGATCAGAGTTGAAAAAAAGAACGAAGTTGCGAAAAGCGAAAAGTCCCGGCATGATTTACGACATCCTTGACCAGTAAATCAAGACGTAAACCGTACCTTGCAGCATCTTGCCGGTAATCGGTATCGTATCAGAGTATTACATTGCAAGATTTCGAATCTACTCTGCAACTCTAGAGAGCATTCCCATCGCATGTTATCCGAGAGAGGTTCCGGAGTTGCGAAAATGCTCGGCGGTTTCCTGGTTTTTAATGTTTCGTTTTTATCTCTACAAACACAATTTGGAATCATCCTAATGTAGATAATTAGAGGCCTGCGTTTTTCAGTTACAGAATACTTCATCTTGTAGGGCTGCTTTCATTAAAAAAAAAGACCGAAAACTGTATGTAAGAAGAAAATAAAAACTTTTAACTGAAGTTATTTTGTAATTACGTACGTTCAAAGATTGTGGGAAACCAGGAAACGAGCATTTCACTCAGTTCTTTACCAATTATAAAAAAGCTCCAAATAACTGTTTCCAGCATTAATTTTTCATGTGTAGTCACAGAATTGTTCCTTCGAAATGTGTTATGAAATAATCTTGCGAAAATGGTGTTTTGAGTAAAAAAAAATTGTTTTTTAAAGTTATGTTTAGTAGTTTCTTCTATTGGAGTCGTGTGATCAAAGTTTAATATTTCTTTCTGAAAGATGTAAGTGAAAATATATATTTTTTTAATACTAAGAACCTCTTTTGGAAACTGTTTAATTCTTACAATTGTGACAGGTACACAATGCGACACGGATTTAGAAAGTTAATTATTTTAGGGCTACTTTTTTCATTTCTTGAGAAAAGGTGTCACCAAAAGTGACGTAGATTTAACAGTTTCGAAAAATAAGTTTTATTAAGTTGAATAATGTAATGGTATTTTTTCATCAGTTTGTGCTATAGGTCTTACAGAATCATGAACCTGCATCTAAAAGTATAGACCGATGTTTATAAAGGTACTTATCATGTGATAGCCAAGCGAAATCATACTTTCATAATGTAGTAACCAAATAATATTTATAGCATTTTCATTTACATGAAATTTTTTTAAGAAGGCATAGGAATTTCAGAAATTGTTTGTGAGAATTATATCTTCTTGAACTAAAATAGACAGTTAGATGTTGGCAATGTTCACAAAATATTTTCTTTTTTATCCAACTTAATATTATAAATGTCAATATTTGTATGTATCTTTATTACTCTGTCATGCTGAAGCGGGTTGGTGGATTTGGATGAAATTTGGAATAAAGTCTTGGATTAACATATAGACTACTTTTTATCGCACGAAAAAAAAAAAAAAAAAAAAAAAAAACACTGTTCCTATAATATACAAAAAGGCTATATTTTATCCAAGAAAAGCAATACAATTGAGTTTTTATTTACAGAGCAGTCGACAGACGGCGCAAACTTATAGAATACGCGGTTTCTCTCTATTCTAAAAAAAAGTAAGGGCCGCTGTCGTCGCCGCTGTCAAAAGCTTGTTCGCCTATCTTCACCTAAACCGTAGGGATTTGAGTTTCGACTAAGGTGCCCACAGATTCGAAAAATTCCGAGGAACCTGCTAAGCTGATTTAAATTTCGAAAATCGAATTATTTTAGAAGATATTAATAAAAAACTGAAAAAATAAACAGAATGGTTGCCAGATTTGGCATAAAATCATTCATTCTTTTGCAACAAAGCGTTTCCAAGTATCTAGAATCGCGTGAAATTTACAAACATGTGTTAGAATTACGCCCATTTTACGCCAAAATAAAAACTATATTGAATAAGTAACTCAAAATCTGTTACACAAAGTTGACAATTTTCAAATAAGAAGTTCGCTTAGACAACAGGAGTTTAGAATTAGCGATTATTCGCTTTTCTAAAACAGAATAACTAATATCTTGAAAATGAAAAATAATTAAAATGCAGATTATTTTAAAGCCGGTTCGGTCCAGCTGGATTATTTGCTACCAGTAGAAATATTTGGCGGCGTTAACTATGCCATTATAGCAGTTATAGTACACTTTGAATATTTGCTAGCGCGACGAGATGGTATAATTCGTGGTGCTAAGTATGCCAATCTGCAAACGATTATGTAAATGAAAATATGGATAACGGTTTTCCAGTAACCTTAAATGAACAGTAATTATAGGTTGTGAGCATGTGTCAATCGCCAAATAATGAAAAGTCGCCATTGGTGGCAAGCTATCCTATCTGTTCCGTAGCTTTTATTAACTTTACATGTACACAAGTCGCCAAATAATGAAAAATCGCCATGGGTGGCAAATTCGCAAGGTGTCCAATAGGTTTTACATTATTAAAAATACAGCTGAAACAGATGTTCTGATTTTATTACGCTTTAGTTCCCAATTAATATAACTTTTGAATGGCAACATTAAATATCATTGTGTTTCTGAGGAGTGCAAATAATTTTTCCAGCGATTATAAGCGGAGTCCGCACTCCAGGTGGAGTATTGCTCAGGACCCGTACAACACGGATTCCCATAACAAAATATCTTCCGTGTTATGAGGGGGAGGGGATCTACTGTAGTGTGAAGTTTAAATTTTTATGTATCAATGAACCTGCAAGAACCAAGCAATATGTAGCTCAGTAACATTCTATCTGGTCCTATCTTCGGGTTTTGTCTGTTGAAATTATGTTTTTTTACGAATAAGCCTTATTAGGGGCTGAATGCCTCATACGAAAAGCGAGCGTAGCGAGTCTGGGGGCCTTGGCCCCTAGTTTAATAAATAAAAACATTTTATCGTCTGCTGCGCCTGCATAAAGAATACACATGAATAAGTTTTTCCTTCTGGCGTGGATTTATAAGCGGACTTCTGTCTAAGCACCCAAATTCGAAATACATGTTACACAAACAAACAAACAAAAAATAAGTTTTCGTAACTTTCATTCAGTTCGAATTGTGTATTTTTCTGCGAGTCTATTCCCCCATTTTATTTCTATTGTATTACATCCAGAAAAAGAATGTAAGAAATATCAATTTTAATTTTGTTTAATCACACTCATGAATTATGATACTTTCCAACTTAATGGAATAAGGAAAGAAAATAGGGAAGACGTATGGATTATGAGACGCTTTTAATATATAGCACTTTAGTGCGCATTTAAAATCTGAAAGTGTTTCAGATTTGCTTACTTTTTTTTTTTTCCTTTCCGTTTTTTGATAACGGCCAGTATATCCAGAAGCTCTTCAGAATTAATATAGGAAGAAAATGATTTGTACCTTTTTTGTAGGTTTTTATCACTAAATCATCTTATTTTTGTAACCAGAGGCAGCCCGACACGGTAAGCAAGGTAAGCATCGCATCGGGGAACCGGCTTCGAGGTGGCGTCATTTCGAACTCAAAAACTAAGTAGAGCATAAAAGGGGGCATCCTTTTTACGTTAGCAGGGGGCGCCACTTACCCTAGGGCCGCCCCTGTTTGTAACCATCTTAATTTTAAATTCCATTCAGAATCTGAGAGATTTCAGTGCCATGGAAGTAGCTGAGAAATAGGATTCTCCCCGAACAAAATTTATTACGATGGCAACCGGAGGTGGCTACTATTTTTATATAAACCAGCCACAAAATAGTTTTTACAGAAAACTTTCTGTCATCCACAAAAGATTCAACGAATACAAAAAATCTGCGGATAAAACTCACAAAAAAGTACAGTTTATGCATTTTATTATCGAGCTCGAATATTATAAATTATATATTGGGTTGTAAAGAAAGTTCATGCCGATTTTGAAGAATGACCTGAAATACAGGACATTAAAATTTTAGAATACTATTTATTAAATTATGTAGGTGCCATTCTATTCAACATTCTATTTCCAATCTTTCACAAACCAACTTAAAAATTCCGTTTTTCAAAAATCTCGCAGATTTTCTAACTCAAAAAGTTTTCTACGTACGTTTCTATCTTGACCAAAGAGTTGGGGCTTTTTTCCATTAAGTGCAGGGCCCGATTATGACGAACAAGGGCCTTCATCTATGAAATTTGTTTCATTTTTTATAAATTTTTTATATAAAAAAGAATATTTCAGAACAACATTCGAAATTGGGGCCTTACGAGCCGGGAGTCCTGGGCAAAGTCCCATTTTAGCCATGCGATAATAAGGCCCTGATTAAGGGAACTTTTTAGCGGTCGAAAGAGGTAAAAATCGGAGGATGCGAGGTTTGTTGAATACGGTAGATGGGAAAGAACATCTCAACCAAACTCCAACATCTTTTGGAGAGTCAAAAAGGAAACATGAAGCCTCGAATTATTCTGAGGAAACACTGCGTCCATTTATTCATACGTAAAATTACGAAAATCCCGTATTTGACAAGATAACTCTTCATTTGTTCATCGTAGCAGAAAGCATTTCTAGCCATAGTGTAATGTAAATATATATATATATATATATATATATATATATATATATATATATATATATATATATATATATAAAGTGATTAACTAAAATAATTATTTGTATGATTACATAAAATATTTTGAATCTAAAAAAAGTATCTCAATAGCAAAAATTCGGTCATATAACAATCTTTCAATCACATATATAAAATCCTGACAATAAAGTATTATGGAGTAAAGTAAATCTGTAAAAGGAGCATGAAAATTATGTCCTTCTTAAAAATATGTATATTAAGTGCTGTTGAGGAAGATTGAATCTAGAGAACACCCAGCATTTTGAAGGATTTATTAACTTTTGCGTGCTGTGAGTTAAATAATACTTCGCATATCATGCAAAATAACTGATTTCTGACCACTGATTAGTGCAGATAGAATCAATCCATGTTATCAAACTGAAATACCTTATCTGCCTGACAAAAGAAACCATGCATGGCTGCTGTTTAAGCTTGATCGATAATTATGTCAGAGATTTGTGAATACCTGGAATTCTCAAATTCACGACAAGCTCAAAAGGTCGTTCAACTTCTAGAAAAATCGGGCTGAAAAAGCTTTTCAGCATTTTGGGAAAACTCTACAAATTATTTCTTGCTCTCTCATTCCATAAATTTATTCAAATCCTATACGTGATAATATATATACTATAAGAAAAAAAAAGCTGAATGGTGGGACATTTTCTCTCTCTATCTCTTTTTTTTATCGTTAAGAATGGCAACAATTAGTATAAAAGCAATTGGGGCTGAAATGAAAATTCGGGATAAAAGGAGAGATAGAGAGATTAAATCAGATAACGTTTGTTTTTGCATTTCTTGGCTCAGTGAGTTTCAGAACAGTATTTGTGGTTTTTCAGCGAAATATCGAACATTTATTTCTTTTTATACAAATGCTCCGGATGATCTACTTTCAAAGTTCGAACATTTTGATTTTAAATGGATTTTCTCGAAAATTAAGCGCGATCACTCTTGTATAAACTATTGCTCAACACGTCGATAATAGTTATTTGATTTCGAAATGCTCTAGGAGCATACTTTTTGTCTGCATTTAGAACAATTTTTGTTTTTTCAATTGATAGGTCGCACAGTTTTTGTGACGTCACATAGTGATCATAATGCAGTTCCCATTGACCATCGTGGGCGTCACTTGCTTGCCATACAGTGACGTCACATTATGATCACCTACACTGTAACGTCACTTTTCAACGTTCCATGTTTGACATGATGAGACGTCACAGGTGTTCGTCTGCAACAAAATTCTGATGTGACAGACATGACCAAATGTGAACCGCTTTATTTTAAAAGGGGACTTCTGCCGTTTTTGTAATTTTACAGGAGAGGCAAAAAACTTCCTAACTTGTGGTTAAATTTATCTTAATGTACAAATTTTTGCCAGCTAATAGCTCATACTCATTGATATACATATTTTAATGTATAAAAACCAAATTTATGGTTAATACTTTTTTCAAAAGAAAGAAATTATTTATGCAGCAGAAGTCCCCTTTTAAAATAAAATGCAGAAATGTCATTCAATTTTTAAGGAAAAAATGAAAACATAAAGTGTAATGAGTTATCTTATATCAAATATTCCAGATAAATTGAGATTACATAAGAAAATATTTAAATGCAAAGGTAAATTCACCAGAATGTGTAATTTACAAATCAATTTCACTTTCAGTCGTAGGATATTCTGCAATAATTGTATTCCAAAAAGCCAGATGCTCCTGAGGAATGAATTTAAAAGTTTCTTTATATCGTCCTCTTTACTTTTCTGTATGGATCTTCAAGAAAAATTATCTTACCAGGCAAAGACAATGTCTTTTGTGCGTTTCTTAGTCTACATTTGTGCTGTTTCTTTATATCGTCCTCTTTACTTTTCTGTATGGGTCTTCAAGAAAAATTCTCTTTACCAGGCAAAGACAATGTCTTTTGTACGTTTCTTAGTCTACATTTGTGCTGAGTTAAACCCCCAATTAAGTTTTTGGTGGCAAGTACCGCAGGGCTAGAATCTTCACATTTCAGATAGTGATATGTTGATATTCGAAAAGAAACCTTTACTGATCTTGGTACAGTTTTACCGTAGGATTCTTCACTGAGGCATGTCTTTTTGTAAAATTCTGGATGCCAGTTGTTAAAATCCAAAATATCACGATGTGTAGGTTGGACTTCTGCTACAGAAGTCCCCTTTTAAAATATAACGCAAATTTCAAAGCATTCCTGTAGACATACTTATAACCCAAAAAGTCACGTTTTTTCATTAAACAATAGATCTATGTCCCTTTTACTGAAAGAGGCGAAAAAGCGAAATTCGATTTTTAAAAAAGGTAGAAGTCCCCTTTTAAAATAAAGCGGTTCATGTGAAGTCGCTATAACATCACTGCCAACATGATTGCTGTAGACATATATTAGCCCAGCTTCATATCGGCTAAAGATTCCGATAGGTCGTAGCCTATCGAACTTTTGAAAAAAAGGAAATTTCGACGGATGGAAGCGGTTTTATTGGTTTTTAAAGAAATATAGTTTTCTTCAGGGACGCTGTTGTTGTTACTAATCTCGGGATAGTCTAGCAGGGCTAGA
Organism: Cheiracanthium punctorium; assembly: GCA_038373885.1. Classification (NCBI taxonomy): domain Eukaryota; kingdom Metazoa; phylum Arthropoda; class Arachnida; order Araneae; family Cheiracanthiidae; genus Cheiracanthium; species Cheiracanthium punctorium. Next base: position 315,365 of record JAWZYV010007211.1, read on the forward strand.
CAATCCCCATGAATCCCAAAACGTCTAAAAAGTCTAAAAACAGTCGAGGGTCCCGCAGGACTTCGTCTTTGTTAAAACCCAAACAAACCAAAATACGGGCAGGGGAGGCCATGTCTTCTGAACACCAATGGCACTCAAGGGAAGTGCTCGGGATAACACTTTCGTATGATCGTACACAGTTAGTCCTGTGTACGTTCTGTATTTTCATTACTTCGGGTGTGAAAATTTTCAGTGACCGACAACATAAAGAAGAATTTCGAAACAAAATTTTTCTAGTACATGTCTGCTGTACATATACAAATTGTTTTCTGCGGTGTCGCATCTGGAATTTGCAGCTCTCGTCATTTCATTTATGCAATATGCTGTGCATTGCGCTACTCAGTGCTTCCCAGTTGCTTTCTTTTGTAAGATGCCGTGCTTTCTAGAAGCATGCAGACCTACTTTTCGTTGACAGAATAGATCATGGATGAAAAGCTCGCATGCAGCCAGTAACGGTGTTAGCGCCTTGCTTTCAAGGTTGCCAATTTTTATTCATTTTGATTTCGAGAGTCTGTGAGTGGCAGAGGTCGAGAGTATAAAAAATTTGAATTGTAGAATGGAGAATGTATTGACGGTAGTTATAGACAGTACGATAGTAACAGTACGAAAACAACGAATAATATTTCATTCCAAAATAAATTGATTATTATTTATTTTGTTTACGTGAATTTATTTCATGCCTGGCCATTCTGCCCGCGACCCGAAAAAGTAGCGCCAGTACATGCAACTACTGCAACAGAATCACGCGGTAAGCCGTAAATAGCAAATGAGTGTTATTAAAGTTGAGCATTTGGTTGACTGAGCTGCAGTTGGACCAACCATTGCTGTCTCATCGTAGTGTTCTTATACGCTTACTCCCCCCCCCCCACCTTCGCCCCTCCCCCTGTTTTGAAAAGTTTATTGTATTCAGAACACGTCTGCATCCCAGAAACAAAAAGAAAAAGAAAGAACATGAAATTGACCATAAAAGTGAGATGGATTTCTTTTGTTCCATCCGGATGATATTTGAGAATACACCGAGCCATTATCTCCCGAATTGTGAAGTCTCGTTCAATTTGCTTGTCAGCCGATAAGTAGGCCGAAAGAAAAATGGGGAATCGAAGAAAATCACTGAACATCGTGAAGGATAGATGTTATCTGACATTTCGCTTCATGAGTTAGTTCTAAATGCACTCTGCGTCCAGAACATTTTCGGGAGATTTTAAGCTTGTAGTAGGGGCATTAACTGTGTTCCGATACTCCATTAACCGCAGGACTTGGTCAAAACGTGGTCTCGAGTCTCACAAGAAAAGGTTTGCTTCGAGAAAAAGTAATTTTGGGGAGCACACAGATGTTTGTTGTTGTTGTTGTTGTTTCTTTCTTTCTTTCTTTACACCAGTAAAGATCCGGGAAAGAATTCCGCGATAAAAAAAATTGCGTACGTGTTTGTGAAATTGAAGGAAAGAAAAATGTCATTTTATGTAATGAAAAAAAAAAACATAACCTGAAATACTTGCATTAATAAAACTTTAAAAAGTCACGATAACAAGAAATTTATCGGGTGCCATTTCTTTTGATAGACAGTCACGAGATAGTCAATTATAGGAAATATTTGCACAGCTTAGTATGTTTGTATCCGACGGCTCATTCGCGGATACAAAGACATGTTCACCCAACAACATTCGAACTAAGACTGTTAAATCTACTTACATAATACGCTAATGTATGCGGTACGAAAATCGACTATATTTCCACGATGCCAACGGCAAGAGCCAGATGTAAACATTAGTGCAGTAACAATAACGAATATGCAAAAATCCAAATTAACAGTTCAATGACGTCAAATGGAGCAAGCATATGTCACTCAGTAACCAGATTACAAAATAGCAATAATGGATACACAAAAATGCAAGATCTTTCGGACTTTTTAACAACTTTAAAATATCGAATGGACAATACTTGGCGCATTAATCGTCCATCCAAAAAATGTCACCATGCATTGGGCTAAAGCACATTTTAGCCATTTGCTTTTTCAAAATCGGCTTTTATGGTGATTTCTAAAATCTGTAGCAACCCTAACCTAAATAATTTTAATGGTAAATACTGTTAAAACAAAGAAACATGATTTTCATTGAAATGAGCCCAGAAATTTAGTCAACGCTGCACTGAGTATAAAAGAACAGTAAGGCATGGCGTGACGAATTTATTTATTTTGTAAATTCAAAGGCATTTATAAGGAAAAAGGAAGCAAAAATGGCTCTCCCGTACAAGAATTTTGGTACTTATCTATTATCCCGGCTGTCCGCTAAGACGGGCGATTTTTCGCCAGTATATATGTTAGACACTTTAAATTATTGATGGTTCCGAATACGATTGGCAAAAGTGTGCCGGCACATTTCCCAAAAAATTATTTGGCGGGAATGACCGTCGGGAAAATAAGTTTTTGAATCCGCCACTGCGAAGCTAATAATTATGTAAACGTGTAGTCTTGCGTTACGTTAATTCAAGAGATTTGTTATGAACGTAGAAGACTGGATAGGTCCTTGAAGCCTTGGCAATCTTTGTAGACGGGTCTGCAGAAATTTTTAGTCTAGAATTCTTTAATAAAAGAATTCAACTAGAATTATTTTATTTAAATTACTGCATACTGAATTGATCTAATGATCTAAAATTTTATCGTTGATTTATCAAATAATTTAAGTATCCAAATTGATACGTTCTTGTGAGAAGCAGAAAAATGTGTGTTTAACATATATGCTGTTAGCTCTTTACAGTTCTAAATTATACTGCCCAAAATGTGTTCCAAGTTTGTACATCTATGGAGGTAAACCTTTTTAACGCAAATTCTATGCTTAGTAAAGAATGGAAAAGAAGAAACCTGGATAAAGTTTATAATTGATGACCACCAACACAAATCGAAATCAAGTCCAGCAAAGTTTTTCTCGGATCTTGAAGCAAAAGTTTCGATTCAAAATGTTTTTAATTAAAAGTTAAAATGTTTTTAATTAAAAGTGGGCACATGCCATCTTGCTCCGGCATTGCTAATCCTAACCCCCACCCATAAATTGAACACTTTCAGTCCTAAGTTTTTAACAAAATTTCTGACATTCAATGGGTTCTATTGGGCAAAATCTGCTAACCTGTGAAGTAACGAAATATTCCTTGGGCCCGCCATTGTAAGTTCCCATGAAGCCTTTTCTAAATCGGTACATTGAAACCAGGATCCACCACACTCCACAAGTCTACATAAATTATCCTTATGTCATTCCCAGCCTGACTAAGGCAAGGACAGATGAGGCAGTTGCCCCAATTTCCCAGCAAATGAGAATCCCAAAATTATCAAATAACACTATTGTCTAGGGTTGAAATACTTATGTACAGGGCACGACTAAGATACTCAGAGGTCCGAGCTCTAGCATTTTTGGAGGCCCGCTTACGATTATACCTAGTTCATGCATACAGTCATAGGGTACAGACAAACACAGCGTAGATAAAAAGGGGGGTGGTCCAAAACCCCTGCATCCAAAAATCTTTAACTTAAAGTCCATATTTTTTTAATGCACAGAATCTATGCTTCAAATAACCTCATGTCGATGAATGTTCTGTAGTGGAATGCTTTGAACCCACGGGTGCCCATGCCTAGCTTATGGACAGGGAAGGGCAGTGCCCCCTAGCTGCCATATTACTGTCAGGAATTACGCACTGGTATGACGTAGCATTAATTCAACACTAAAATAAAGAATCTTTCTGGCGCATGACCATTGACTTGCACCCCTTTACAAACAATCGTATGGGGTCCCGTATTTGAATCTGAACATCACGTTTGCTACATCCCTGAATACAGCGAAAACGCACACGGCGGCATGTGTTGTAAAAGTGCCACTTTTTATTTATTGCCATTAATGTTCCATGACCTGTATCTGCATCGGACCTCATGTTGAGATAGGCGGGATCTGATGTCACGACTATGAATTCGTGGTCCAAACACATAACTGTTATATTAAAAGGTATAAATAATTTCTACAGGTAATCACTGATTCAGAATATTTGATATTCCAAAATAATAAATGAATACGCGTTGGAACTCTTTAAAAAGTCCTTCACCCAAGGCACCCACCCTCGTAGACATATGCCCCACATACAGGTTTGTCATAAAATACAATACCCTAACTCCAAAATAATAACAATAATAATAATAATAATTTCTAGTTTTATATAAAATATAATATTTAGCAAAAAGCAGTTTCATGGGTTTAGTCAAATTTAATCATAATTCTTGGGAGCAATTTTGTTAACATTAATAGAAACGCGGAGGAAGATATTAAAGTACTAAATAATTCTTTAATAAGGATCGTTCTTTTTTACTTAAAAAATCAGCAGCAAATTCGTTAAAAAGTTACTTAATTCCGGTGTAATGATTATAGTTTTCATTTTCGTTTTCCTCAATCTTGTGAATCTAAGAGAATTGAATTACATTCTTTTAAAAAGGATTTAAAAAAGTTTCTTTCTCAATATTCTTTACAGATGGCAGCACCAACTAGTTAATAAATTTAAATGCCTTTGTTTTCAAAGTTCAATCATGAGTTATATGAAAAGAAGTTTTTAAAACATGAACGGTTTGAGAAATGAATAAATTAGGTCGGTGGCTCAAAATACAGGAAATACTTTTTAAACATTACAATATTTTGATAATGCACAACAGTTTGCACTTCTGCGCATTTTGTTAGACAATTCTGAATTCTGTGTGTTTAAGAATTTTTTCTGTTAGTTCAGAACCAGTAGTCACTTAAACTCAGTGGTGTAACTAGTAGCCAAGGAAGGAGGGGGAGCTCAGAACCCCCTAAAATTTTAAAGTAGGACACGGCCCTTGGCATGGAGAACGGAGCCCCACAAAAATTCAGGGCCCATAATTTTTTAGTTTGACATTTAAAGATATTTTTCATGGAACGATACTCTAAATGCGGAACAGAATAAAGAGGACAGCACAGTTAGTAGTTCAAATCAGTGGTGAATTCAAAAATTCTGTTCTGAAGGAACACGACAGAAAATTTTAACCATTTAACCACTGAGAAATATTTCCTAAAATAATTTAATGAAAGTGCCTCAGACTACGGTCAATAATTAGAAAGATCCTGCGCTCTTACGCTAAGAGCATATTCGTAACAAAATATTTAAGGGAGCCTAGAGCAAGGAATTATATTGGGCCCTCCCCTCCCTCCTCCCATGTGCGCCGGCAGAATATTTCCCAGGGGGGGGGGGCAACGGGGGGCAAAGACTACTTTAACGTATAGTTACCATGTTGGAAAGAGCAAAAAAGCAAGGGAAAACACTGCATACAAAAATCCAGGGGGGTCATTGCCCCCCCTTGCCCTATGCTGCCGGCGCCCTTGCCTTCTCCCCATCTTTACTGTTTCATCCAAGTAAAACCTCTTTTATACTAAATAGAAACGAGTTGTACATTTTTAATTAATTTTACCTATTAACACCAGTTTTTGGTTAAGTGTTCTTACTATTTATTTTCTTACTAGTTACACTTTTATACTAGTTATAGTCCATTTTTCCGTATCATTTATGGTTCCCCCATAAGTTCAGGGCCTTGGAGCACTGCCCTTTTTTTCCGGTAATATTGACTGGATTAATGTGCTTGTCGATAGGGGTGTTTGGTTCTTTTAGCCAAGTTAATATTAAGACGTTAAAATCTTAATACTTTATACTACATAGGCAGGTGCCCCTTGTGTTGGCTTGCCATAATAAAAAATATAAAAAAAAAACTTAATACTTCATTTCATAACTAAGTGCAGCGATTCCCAACCGGTAAGGCGCGCCCCATTTTGGTGGTGCAGAGCATTTTCAGGGGTGTGCGAGAAAAACAGGCAAAGAGCAACTGTGGTAATTCATGTTTCAAAAAATCCTCGTACTTATTCTAATTTTTACTCCAAAACATATCTATATTCGCTTAAAATGCTTATTCAAATTTTACCGATAACGTAGTTTTCCAGAAAAGGCTACTCAATGGTCATTGTTGAGAAATAAAAAGCTTCTTGTACGCTGAGGAATGTGAGGGGGGAGGGCACCGTCGCCAAGTTGTCCTTTGTTGGAGGGGACACAATGTTAAAAGGTTGGGAACTACGGATTAAGAATGAATTACTGTTTGTAACGAATTAATATCTACTGTATAAGCAAGCAGCACATTTACTTTTGAAGAAGTTTAACTTAAATGAGTGTTATTAGTTAATTATTCCTAAAAACGATAAACATTAAATTCGCTGCATCATTATTCTTAATCACTCATAAATCAATTAATGTTGAATAATTTTTGAAATAATCATTTGATGATTGTAAAAAAGAGTAATTTGGATCAACAACGTCTTTCATTTTTTCGTCTTTCGCCGTTGAAAACATTACACGGTGGGGGGGGGGGAAAGTGACCGGGAATTTTATTTGGATTTGTATAAAACACCTCACTCTAGTCCGTCTCCTCATCTTTTTAGTCTATTGGCAAAGAAACCCTTTGATCAAGAGTACGTTTGGCAAGATGATGACACTCTTGAGACACTATGTGATCCAAAATGCTCATTTGGATTTCCTTTCCTAAGCAGAATCATCAAATGATAACTTTAATTCGTTAATTTGGATTGTTGGATCGTTGCAATTAACAACTTTAAGTGGCAACGACGAAATAAACAGGGTTATTATTGACACAAATTAGTCAATAAATGGCCCAAAACTATAGACAGAGCCTGATTATCACATTACATACGGGCATACGGGGCAATAGCCCGGGGCCCCGGGAAAATAAGGGCCCCCAAACTCTCGCAACTAAATTTCCTTTGTAATATCTATAGCATAATTTTTAACAATAGATGGACTTAAGAGATTTATTTTCTGTTCTTCTAATTCAATGGTCTTTAAGACTCATGGATGAATAAACAAGAAATTAGGAGTTTTTGAAAACGTATGGTATGGCCATATACATATGCTCATCACAAAATATCCATTAGTTAACATTTTTTATTTCATAATAAAGGAAAGAAAAGTTCGAACTTTTTGGTGTATCAAGAAATTTTTTTGGAGTGAGAAACTTTGCTCCCGTGCCTCGTAATTGCCATTCCTTGAATGAGCGCACCCATGAGTTAATAATACAAACGGATTTTTAAAAAAAACATTAAAATCACTTTTAAATCCATAGTTTTGTTCTAAATAAGTATAAATAAATAGGTAATTTTTAATTCAATTTTAGTATTCTTTAAAAATGTTTTATTTTTATGTCGAGAAAATGCAACAGCAAAGAAAAATAAGTTAAAATGCTTGTGATAGTAGGGGCCCCAAAATAACCTCTTGCCCCGGGGCCCCGACACCTATGATCAGGCTCTGACTATAGAATAAATATTGACATTGTTTGTGTATTTCGAATTAGACATTTCCATTGTTAAATTTGATGTTCTTTCATGCAAAGCGCCATCTAGTAGACCTTTATTGTACTTTTTTTTCGAAATTTTTTGAGCGCATGTCTTGTATAGACTACAAAATTTAATTACAATCCGTCCATCAGTTTTAGCAGTAAAACACTGTTTATAGGGGAAGATTCTATAACCAGCTATTACATATGCTATTGTAACAGACACTCCACCATGGCCGAGTGAATAAGACACTGAACAAGGTAGATGGCTGATGTGTGAAGGTCCCGCGTTTGGGCTGTCGATCTAACGGTCAGGAGTTTTGGGTGGTTTTCTCAAGATATGATGTAAATATTTGTTAGATCTCTTAAAAAAGTCCCCTGCCCGTGACGCCCCTCTCTAAGCAAATAGCCCTTGGGCAAGTTTGCCTTAACGCAACACAAATAACGACGAGATGCGTTCCGGCCGTTTTGTGTAGTAGCTAAAGAACCATTCTACCACACCACGGGTCCGTGTTCGATTCCCACCATCGTGCCATTTCGTCCGTTCCTTCATAGTACATCGAAAGAAAGAAAAAAAAAAATCAGGAAATCTCCTTTCAAATAATGAGCAGTTGATATGCCCTAGAATTCCAAGGAATGTTATATGAAAATACCAGGAATTTTACTGAATAACCCAGGAAAGTTCAACTGAATTGTATTCAGTAAAGTTCCTGGGATTTTCGTGTAACGTTCTTTGGAATTCCAAGGCACCTTAGCAGTCCATTATTTCCAACGAGCGTTTCTGCATTTTTTTTTCCAGTTATGGTTATTTTTAAGTGAATTGCGTGGTTTTTAAGCAAATGGTGAGAGCAACATTCATAGAAGAACAGGTTAAAGTAAACAGTAAAGCTTTCAGATAGGACTGTTTATTTTCTGTGCGATATTTGTGAGTCTAACTTTTCCCGTTATTTCCAAGGAACGTTTCTGGATTTTTTTTGTGTAGGCGATGGTGGTCGCCCTATAAAAGCTGCAGATTAGCGGTAGCCAGATCGCCAGTGGCGACTGTGGAATTATTCCTGGCAACTATAAAACAGTCTGTCCATAACCAAAATTGGCGACCTGCAAAATTGACCCTTTGTAAGCTAGAGCGCAATACTAGGAACGAGTACCGAACCTAAAGCAGAGCATTCCTAAATCGACGACGTGCTTCGCAGAACAAACATATCTGCTGCAGAACAATTTTGGATGGAAGAAACAGTAGGGAGTGGGGAGCTAACGGGGTAGCAACACAAACGGAATTTGGATCTGTTGTTTGAGTAGTACCAAAAATTATGGCGACTAAGCATAACAAAGTGGCCACTGAATTATGTGAAGTCACTGGACCATTAGCTACCATGAATTAATTTAAATCTGAAGATGCACCCCCTATTAGGTGCCTTCATAATAAAGTGACCAATACTTCCGGCCTTAGTAGTCAACCAAGGCCTGATGGTCCCAAGCGCCGTGCCTTAAGGGGAGAAAAAGGAAAAAGAAATAGCAATGAGCGCACAAAACTTGTTACTTCCTTAAATAACCGCCATTATCTTTAGTATTCATCAACTACTCAAGGAAAACTTGAATAACGGTTATATCATCTTAATCATTAAGAAGATTCAAAAAATAAATAAATAATTTTCTTGAAAAGCACATTTGACTGTGTGCTCGTGCTCATCGTTTAAACTTTGACATCAAGGATACTTCCGACAAGTCTTTGTCCTTCTACGATTAGCAGTGAATCATTTCCTGTAAAGCAACTATTTAGGTTAATATATACAGAAAGTCGAGATAGGGCTAAACATAAATATTAAAAAGAGCTTATTATTTGCATTAATTATGCATCTTTTCGATTTACGAGAAAGTCAATTTATTTTAAATTGTTACATTTTTTAAAAGGTCATTTGAATTAAGAAATTTCTGAACGAATGGCATTGTGTAAGATTGTTGTTGTTGCTTTATGTAAGGGGGGGGGGGTGTTGTTATGACTACGGTGTATATTTTTTCAACTTGAATTTATAACTCTTTTCCCTATAGGAAATTAATTTTTTAAGTAAATAGAGTATAATTTTGACTTTGTTAGGTAAAGAATACCCAATTGAAATTTTATTTCCGTATCCTCTTTTGTTTAAAATTTAAGGGGGTCTTAATTTCCGCCCAAAACCACATAATGGCAAAATCTTCTGGTAATTGTCGCTACAAATGAGGGAATTGTATAGTTTATGTCACAAAAACTGCCTAATCGCATTAGCGTGCGCAGAATCTTTCCACCGTGAATGTGGGCTGTTTCCTACCATCGATGCAAAGACGCAACGGAAAAGATTCCCCTTCCGTACCTGAGTTGCTTCACAATATGGATCGTTCGGACGCAGCGGACGTTCGAAGACTACTGGACACAGCAGGGAATCATCCTCCATTGCACATCTGCAACGACTGGAACGAACAGGTAAGGCCTGGATCCAATAAGGGATTCAGACGCATTGTTAAAACGTGCGACGTCCGCTGAGTTGTTTATTATGAGTATAACTCAAGAGTCGATTATCCTAGGTATAAAGTTTTAGAGGACCGTAGAACGCAATATTTCTTAAAATGTCCAATGAGTATAACTCAAGGTCGATTATCCTAGGTATAAAGTTTTAGAGGACCGTAGAACGCAATATTTCTTAAAATGTCCAATATGTGCCAATAATTTGTCCATAATTTTTTTTATATGCCTCGTACATAGGCGCACCCATGGAAGGTGTTATGGGGGCTGACCCCCCCCCCCACCAGATAAAAAGTTAGACGTGAAAAGCTTTAAAAAATGAAAATTGTCGCTAATGAATAAATTTTTCTTCTTTCTTTCTTTCTTCTTTTATTGTTTTCAAATTATTTCTATCCGAAAAAGACATTTATTTAAGAAAGTTTCTCTCTATTCTAAAAAAAAAGTAAAGGCCGCTGTCGCCGCCGCTGTCAAAAGCTTGTCAGCGTATCTCCTCCTAAACCGTGGGGATTTGAGTTTCGACTAAGGTGCCCACAGATTCGAAAAATTCCGAGGAACCTGCTAAGCTGATTTAAATTTCGAAAATCGAATTATTTTAGAAGATATGAATAAAAAACTGAAAAAATAAGCCGAATGGTTGCCAGATTTGGCATAAAATCATTCATTCCTTTGCAACAAAGCTTTTCCAAGTATCTAGAATCGCGTGAAATTTACAAACATGAGTTAGAATTACGCCCAATTTTACGCCAAAATAAAAACTCTATGAAATAAGTAACTCAAAATGTGTTACACAAAGTTGACAATTTTCAAATAGTAAGTTCGCTTAGACAATAGGAGTTTAGAATTAGCGATTATTCGTTTTTCCAAAACAGAATAACTAATATCTTGAAAATGAAAAATAATTAAAAAGCAGATTATTTTAAAGCCGGTTCTCGTCCAGCTGGATTATTTGCTACCAGTAGAAATATTTGGCGGCGTTAACTATGCCATTATAGCAGTTACGGTACACTTTGGATATTTGCTAGCGCGACGAGATGGTATAATTCGTGGTGCTAAGTACGCCAATCTGCAAACGATTATGTAAATGAAAATATGGATAACGGTTTTCCGGTAACCTTACATGAACAGTAATTATAGGTTGTGAGCATGTGTAAATCGCCAAATAATGAAAGTCGCCATTGGTGGCAAGCTATCCTATCTGTTCCGTAGCTTTTATTAACTTTACATGTACGCAAGTCGCCAAATAATGAAAAATCGCAATGGGTGGCAAATTCGAAGAGTGTCCAATAGGTTTTACATTATTAAAAATACAGCTGAAACAGATGTTCTGATTTTATTATGCTTTAGCTCCTAATTAATATAACTTTTGAATGGCAACATTGAAAATCATTGTGTTTCTGAAGAGTGCAAATAATTTTTCCAGCGATTATAAGCGGAGTCCGCACTCCAGGTGTAGTATAGCTCAGGACCCGTACAACACGGATTCCCATAACAAAATATCTTCCGTGTTAGTTGGGGGAGGGGGTCTACTGTAGTGTGAAGTTTAAATTTTTATGTACCAATGAACATGCAAGAACCAAGCAATGCGTAGCTCACTAACATTCTATCTGATCCAATCTTCGGGTTTTGTCTGTTGAAATTATGTCTTTTTTACGAATAAGCCTGATTAGGGGCCGAATGCCTCATACGAAAAGCGAGCGTAGCGAGTCTAGGGGCCTTGGCCCCTAGTTGAAATAAAAAAAAAGATAAATAATTAATATTTTTTTGAAAATCTCAAAGTGGATCCACATTAAAATAGTCCAACAAGCTCGAAAAGCAAATATAATACTTTATTCAACGAATCGAAGCACTAATATCTCACAAATTGTACAGAATTTAAAAATACATACAACAGCATGCCATTAACTATTACAGCAATAACACTATACAAATCGCAAAATCAATCATATAGCTCTGCTCTGCTCTCTCTCTTTACATCCACAGTACGTTTTAAACTCACTGACAGCGAGAGAGATTCTGATATATTTATAGACTTTCAAGCAGGTCGTGACATCATATTTCTCGATTTTTCTAGTAACTTCTTTCTTAACTGAGATACAGTCGAAACTACACTACTTTCGAGAATTTTCCTTTGGTAGCCAAATCCGTCACCAGGTAGCCAGAACGATCGCGAGGTTTTTCGCGATGGTCTAAGAACATGCTTATCTCACTTGAAGGAATGCCTGTAGAACTCCTTTTCCAGCAACACACAAGAATGCGGAAGAACAACATTACAATCTTGTAACACTATTTTTTACTTAACATTACTATCAAATTATTACAACACATTGGATTACATTTAAGAGTTTTATATTCACAAATTAAAGCTATTAAAAATTTCTGGTGAATTTACACACGAATAGAAATATTTTAATAATTTGAGATAAAAATATAATTTTACAATAAACGACAGTTTTTAACCATGGCTAATTAGATAATATGACAAGGAAATAAATCATACTGAATAATTTTGTATGAGAAAGGTATTTTAATTTTAATGTTTAATTTAAGATATTTTCTAATATTTGTAGCATTCACTAGAAATTTTGAATAGTTTTATTTTCTGAAAATAAAACTTTTAAATGTAGGCCAAATGATGACGTCAGAGGTTGGTGACGTAGGAGTTGTAAGGCTTCTATTTTTAGGAGGCGTTGCTATAGGCCTGAAAAATATGACTACCAGATATGTTGATCTTTTAGTCTAGTATCTTTCAGTATTTCTGTCTACCAGATATGTTGGGGGCCTTGGCCCCTAGTTTAAATAAAAAAATGCTTACACATAAGATTGCCAGGTCGCCAAACCAAATAGCCGGACAGACCAGCCAGTTTGTCCGGACATTTGGGTAAAAAGGCCGGACAACCTACAATATTGAGGATTTTGTCTCAGTATTAATAGGTACGACAAAAAAAAATTGTATGTAAAATCAAGCGTTTTTGATTATTACCATGAATCTTGTTAAATTCTAATCAAATATAAATAACACCGAATGCCAAATTAGTTCAAGTACTTTATTAATAATCAGCCAAAGTCACCAGTAAAAAGCCTAACAAAAGCCGGACACCATTAAGTTTGGCCGGAAACGCAATCAAAAAGCCTAACTATGTCCGGCTTTATCCGGACGCCTGGCAACACTACATTACACATAGTTTATGAAGCACTGTTAAACTGGGTCACTGAAAAGATCAGATTAAACACTGAAACAGTGAAAAGATCAGATTATTATTTATGACTTTATAACGAGTTACATTGGCTGTGGGTTTGTGTTCAATGGGACAGTCAAGTGGTACCGAATATTTTGACGTTATAAGAGAGTTGTAACTAATCGAGGTCACTATAACCGAATTCAGCAGTATTTGTATGTAGCCCAACCCCCCCCCACCTAAACTAAAATCCTGGGTACGCTACGGGCCTTGTATGTACACGAGTATGTAGTTAGGAGCCACAATAATTTCAAAAATTTTTAAGAAATGTACAGGATTTCGTTTGTACTCTCCAGTTTCAATATTACACATGGTATAGAGTATACATAGGGTGCAGTAAAAACACGGACCTGGGCGTTTATTTATTGAATATTAATCACAGACATGTTCAATAAATTACAGTTACGTTAGAATAAAATTCACAGAATTTTATGGTATCGATAAAAATTATCGGTTGAAAAGTAGTTTCAACAGACATTTTATTTTCATACTAGCTGCGTGCCCGTTCTTCGCACGGTAGGAAACGAAAAATTTCCTCACATGTGTAATTCGAATTAATTCCAGTGATGTGGAATCTAGCAAAAGCAACAGGCCCCGCTCGTGGGCTATTTTATTGCTAACTCATGTGACATGATAGAGAAGAGGCCCCGCTCTTGCACTTCGCCTGGGGGCCCCGCACGCCCCTCGGGCCGTCTCTGAAAAAAGAAAAGAGATAAGCGATAAGACAGCGCTATTTATAAAGGCTTTAAAAAAATATTTCTAGATTATGCAGTGTAATTTTTCTTCTCACAAATAAAGCCAGTATTTATAAAAGGAAATCGAGCCAAGCAAAGAAATCGTCTGCTTGGACATTAACTATGTACACAAAACGAAATCTTTGGAATGAGAAACTTTTTTCACGTTTTCAGAAGAGCGCTCGTTGTAATTACTTCACAACGGGCTTTGACTTTTAGATGTACAATAACAGTAGTATGTGGCGCATTAAGGCAATAAACAACAGATGTTTTAATTCGAATTTCGCAAAAAATCGCTTCGAGATATGGCGCGGGACCCGTTTTTATTTATTTTTTTCAACTGGCAATTTTAATCTATGTTACTGTATCCATGACAACCAAACCGCAAGATATCAAACCGAAATTTATAAGCAGATGCTACTGAAATGAAAATCCTTCTTTACTTAAAAATTCGTAAAAATTCTCCTAATTTATATTTTTCCTCCGTTCTTCTTTTAAAAGTGGGCGATTTGTGTGCTCCGTCTTTTGCCGAAATATAAAAAAGTTATGACAGATAGAATTCAAGATGCAGCAGTTTTAAAAATATTTTACGAAAGTCAGCGTCAAATTTAATTTTATTTGAAAAATTCCCAAAAATCTGCAAATTACGTTACACATTCCGAACAAACAGTTTTTAAAAGAAAATTTTCTCCTCTATACGATGATGTAAATATCGTTTTCTTGCGAGTGTAATTACCGGCGTTATTATGTATTAAGCAAGAAAAATCGCTAAAAATCGGACAAAACATAAAACAAAACATTTTCTAATTCGAATTTCGAAAAAATCGCTTCGAGTTGTGTCGAGACCCGTCTTGGAGAATTTCCGTACAAAATTTGTTAGGTCTACGATCACTCGTTTCGGAGCTACGCGAGACACAGACAGACAGACAAACGGACAGTTTACACATTGCTTTATTTATATAGATAACTAGCTGCGTACCCGTTCTCCGCACGGTAGGGAACGAAACTTTTTCTTACATATATAATTTGAATTGATTCCAGTGATTTGGAATCTCAAAATAAGCAAAATGATTTGACTCTTGGCGTAAAGTTTCTCATTCGTTATTCGTAAAGTTAGTATAAGTACTGACCTGAGACCATCTATATAAATAAAACAGAGTGTAAACTGTCCGTTTGTCTGTCTGTCTGTCTGTGTCTCGCGTAGCTCCGAAACGGGTGATCGTAGACCTACCCAATTTGGTACGGAAATTCTCCAAGACGGGTCTCGACACACCTCGAAGCGATTTTTTCGAAATTCGAATTAGAAAATGTTTTATTTTATGTTTTGTCCGATTTTTAGCGATTTTTCTTGCGTAATACATAATAACGCCGGTAATTGCGATCGCAAGAAAACGATATTTACATCATCGTATAGAGGAGAAAATTTTCTTTTAAAAACTATTGTTCGGACTGTGTAACATAATTTGCAGATTTTTGGGAATTTATCAAATAAAATTAAATTTGACGCTGACTTTCGAAAAATATTTTTAAAACTGCTGCATCTTGAATTCTATCTGTCATAACTTTTTTATATTAGAACAAAAGACGGAGCGCACAATTCGCCCACTTTTAAAAGAAGAACGGGGGAAAAATATAAATTAGGAGAATTTTTACGAATTTTTAAGTGAAGAAGGATTTTCATTTCAATCGCAGCTGCTTAAATGCTTAAAAATTTCGGCATATCTTGCGGTTTGGTTGTCTTGGAAACAGTAACAATGATTAAAATTGCCAGCTGAAAAAAAATAAATAAAATTACTTTAAAATAACAGAGCTTTCACATGTGAAATGACGTCACGAGTTTAAAACCCCTTTCGAAACTCAATCAGAATAACGAACCCACAAGCAAAACATACACCACGCATGAAATAATTCCATATTTTATTTTACGTTGCTAGAAAAAGAATTGAATGCTGTTTTTTCACCAGTGAATTATCCAGCATTATTTTCAATTGAGATTTTAAACGGGACACGTTTTCGAATCGCAAGAAATATTTTGCGGTGCTAAACAGGGCCTGATTATACCAAACAGGGACCCCGGGCATTGATGAATTTTGGGGCCTCCATCTATGAAATTTGTTTTATTTTTCATAAAATATGATTATAAAAAAGAATATTTCAGAACAACATTTGAAATTGGGGACCATTTCGAACCGGAGGCACTGGGCAAAGTCCCGATTTGCCAGTGAGATAATAGGGTCCTGGTGCTAAATAGGCCAATCTGACAATAATTAAGCATACAAATGTATGGAGAGCTGTTTTAGTGGCAATCATAAAGTGAAATGATTATCGTTTATACTAATGCGTAAATTGCAAAAGTCACCAAAGAATAAAAGACTACATTCGTGGCAAATATCTAAGCCGTTTCTTTAAATTAAGTATTAACGACTGGAAAACGAAAATATATTGTATTGGTATCAATAAAAGATAGTATAAGTAATAGTTAGTAGATATGCTTGGGCAATATTGATCAAAGCACAATATACCGCATTAATAAATATTTCGTGAAACTAAGTGTTCTATTCCTTTTACAACAACCATCTTACATCACAGCTAACTAAAGCATTAAATAATTCTACGTCACGTTAATTTATCCCGCGGTAGTTTCAACAGAAAAGACTGTAACTGAACTTTTTTTTCTTGGAGATTATATTTTGTCACAAGTAGTCATGATCACATTTTGGGAAAATGTTCTTTTCTTGCCTTGCGAAGAGCGGGTACACAACTATTTAACTATAAAATAAAACGGTTCGCCACATCATGTAGTGTCTAAGGTGGTATAACTTAAATCTAAAAAAGAGTATGATGTAGAAATGAGACATTTTGAAAGTTAGTAATTTTCGCTGCAAACCGTCACGCTTTTCTTTTTCTGATCGGGAATGACACCGACATAGTTTTTGTCATAATATTAACAATGGTCTCAGGTCAGTACTTATACTAACTTTACAAATAACGAAAGAGAAACTTTACGCTAATGGTTGTTGTAAAAGGAATAGAACACTTAGTTTCACGAAATATTTATTAATGCGGTATATTGTGCTTTGATCAATATTGCCCAAGCATATCTGCTAACTATTACTTATACTATCTTTTATTGATACCAATACAATATATTTTCGTTTTCCAGTCGTTAATACTTAATTTAAAGAAACGGCTTAGATATTTGCCACGAATGTAGTCTTTTATTCTTTGGTGACTTTTGCAATTTACGCATTAGTATAAACGATAATCATTTCACTTTATGGTTGCCACTAAAACAGCTCTCCATCCATTTGTATGCTTAATTATTGTCAGATTGGCCTATTTAGCACCAGGGCCCTATTATCTCACTGGCAAATCGGGACTTTGCCCAGTGCCTCCGGCTCGAAATGGCCCCCAATTTCAAATGTTGTTCTGAAATATTCTTTTTTATAAGCATATTTTATGAAAAATAAAACAAATTTCATAGATGGAGACCCCAAAATTCATCAATGCCCGGGGTCCCTGTTTGCCATAATCAGGCCCTGTTTAGCACCGCAAAATATTTCTTGCGATTCGAAAACGTGTCCCGTTTAAAATCTCAATTGAAAATAATGCTGGATAATTCACTGGTGAAAAAACAGCATTCAATTCTTTTTCTGGCAACGTAAAATAAAATATGGAATTATTTCATGCGTGGTGTATGTTTTGCTTGTGAGTCCGTTATTCTGATTGAGTTTCGAAAGGGGTTTTAAACTCGTGACGTCAAAGTGACTCGTAACGTCATTTCACATGTGAAAACTCTGTTATTTTAAAGTAATTTTATTTTTATTTTTTTCAGCTGGCAATTTTAATCATTGTTACTGTTTCCAAGACAACCAAACCGCAAGATATCATACCGAAATTCTTAAGCATTTAAGCAGCTGCGATTGAAATGAAAATCCTTCTTTACTTAAAAATTCGTAAAAATTCTCCTAATTTATATTTTTCCTCCGTTCTTCTTTTAAAAGTGGGCGATTTGTGTGCTCCGTCTTTTGCCGAAATATAAAAAAGTTATGACAGATAGAATTCAAGATGCAGCAGTTTTAAAAATATTTTACGAAAGTCAGCGTCAAATTTAATTTTATTTGAAAAATTCCCAAAAATCTGCAAATTACGTTACACATTCCGAACAAACAGTTTTTAAAAGAAAATTTTCTCCTCTATACGATGATGTAAATATCGTTTTCTTGCGAGTGTAATTACCGGCGTTATTATGTATTAAGCAAGAAAAATCGCTAAAAATCGGACAAAACATAAAACAAAACATTTTCTAATTCGAATTTCGAAAAAATCGCTTCGAGTTGTGTCGAGACCCGTCTTGGAGAATTTCCGTACAAAATTTGTTAGGTCTACGATCACTCGTTTCGGAGCTACGCGAGACACAGACAGACAGACAAACGGACAGTTTACACATTGCTTTATTTATATAGATAACTAGCTGCGTACCCGTTCTCCGCACGGTAGGGAACGAAACTTTTTCTTACATATATAATTTGAATTGATTCCAGTGATTTGGAATCTCAAAATAAGCAAAATGATTTGACTCTTGGCGTAAAGTTTCTCATTCGTTATTCGTAAAGTTAGTATAAGTACTGACCTGAGACCATCTATATAAATAAAACAGAGTGTAAACTGTCCGTTTGTCTGTCTGTCTGTCTGTGTCTCGCGTAGCTCCGAAACGGGTGATCGTAGACCTAACAAATTTTGTACGGAAATTCTCCAAGACGGGTCTCGACACACCTCGAAGCGATTTTTTCGAAATTCGAATTAGAAAATGTTTTATTTTATGTTTTGTCCGATTTTTAGCGATTTTTCTTGCGTAATACATAATAACGCCGGTAATTGCGCTCGCAAGAAAACGATATTTACATCATCGTATAGAGGAGAAAATTTTCTTTTAAAAACTATTTGTTCGGACTGTGTAACATAATTTGCAGATTTTTGGGAATTTTTCAAATAAAATTAAATTTGACGCTGACTTTCGAAAAATATTTTTAAAACTGCTGCATCTTGAATTCTATCTGTCATAACTTTTTTATATTTAGGCAAAAGACGGAGCACACAATTCGCCCACTTTTAAAAGAAGAACGGGGGAAAAATATAAATTAGGAGAATTTTTACGAATTTTTAAGTGAAGAAGGATTTTCATTTCAATCGCAGCTGCTTAAATGCTTAAGAATTTCGGATATCTTGCGGTTTGGTTGTCTTGGAAACAGTAACAATGATTAAAATTGCCAGCTGAAAAAAAATAAATAAAATACTGGTCCAGAGAGCAGACGATTTCACATTTGCATTGGCTCGATTTCCTTTTATAAATACTGATTTATTTGTGAGAAGAAAATTAACGCATAATCTAGAAAAACAATTAAAGCCCTATGAAATAGCAGTCCATATTTTATCTTTACTTTGCTAAAGATCAAGAGAGTGAATGCTGTTTTTTCACAATGAAATATCAGAATTCATTTCAATGTAGATGTCTAAGGTACTTATTTCGAATCGCAAGAAATATTTTGCGGTGCTAAACAGGGCCTGATTATGCCAAACAGGGACCCCGGGCATTGATGAATTTTGGGGCCTCCATCTATGAAATTTGTTTTATTTTTCATAAAATATGCTTATAAAAAAGAATATTTCAGAACAACATTTGAAATTGGGGACCATTTCGAACCGGAGGCACTGGGCAAAGTCCCGATTTGCCAGTGAGATAATAGGGTCCTGGTGCTAAATAGGCCAATCTGACAATAATTAAGCATACAAATGTATGGAGAGCTGTTTTAGTGGCAACCATAAAGTGAAATGATTATCGTTTATACTAATGCGTAAATTGCAAAAGTCACCAAAGAATAAAAGACTGCATTCGTGGCAAATATCTAAGCCGTTTCTTTAAATTAAGTATTAACGACTGGAAAACGAAAATATATTGTATTGGTATCAATAAAAGATAGTATAAGTAATAGTTAGTAGATATGCTAGGGCAATATTGATCAAAGCACAATATACCGCATTAATAAATATTTCGTGAAACTAAGTGTTCTATTCCTTTTACAACAACCATCTTACATCACAGCTAACTAAACATTAAGTAATTCTACGTCACGTTAATATATCCCGCGGTAGTTTCAACAGAAAGACTGTAACTGAACTTTTTTTTCTTGGAGATTCTATTTTGTCACAAGTAGTCATGATCACATTTTGGGAAAATGTTCTTTTCTTGCCTTGCGAAGAGCGGGTACACAACTATTTAACTATAAAATAAAACGGTTCGCCACATCATGTAGTATCTAAGGTGGTATAACTTAAATCTAAAAAAGAGTATGATGTAGAAATGAGACATTTTGAAAGTTAGTAATTTTCGCTGCAAACCGTCACGCTTTTCTTTTTCTGATCGGGAATGACACCGACATAGTTTTTGTCATAATATTAACAATGGTCTCAGGTCAGTACTTATACTAACTTTACAAATAACGAAAGAGAAACTTTACGCTAATGGTTGTTGTAAAAGGAATAGAACACTTAGTTTCACGAAATATTTATTAATGCGGTATATTGTGCTTTGATCAATATTGCCCAAGCATATCTGCTAACTATTACTTATACTATCTTTTATTGATACCAATACAATATATTTTCGTTTTCCAGTCGTTAATACTTAATTTAAAGAAACGGCTTAGATATTTGCCACGAATGTAGTCTTTTATTCTTTGGTGACTTTTGCAATTTACGCATTAGTATAAACGATAATCATTTCACTTTATGGTTGCCACTAAAACAGCTCTCCATCCATTTGTATGCTTAATTATTGTCAGATTGGCCTATTTAGCACCAGGGCCCTATTATCTCACTGGCAAATCGGGACTTTGCCCAGTGCCTCCGGCTCGAAATGGCCCCCAATTTCAAATGTTGTTCTGAAATATTCTTTTTTATAAGCATATTTTATGAAAAATAAAACAAATTTCATAGATGGAGACCCCAAAATTCATCAATGCCCGGGGTCCCTGTTTGCCATAATCAGGCCCTGTTTAGCACCGCAAAATATTTCTTGCGATTCGAAAACGTGTCCCGTTTAAAATCTCAATTGAAAATAATGCTGGATAATTCACTGGTGAAAAAACAGCATTCAATTCTTTTTCTGGCAACGTAAAATAAAATATGGAATTATTTCATGCGTGGTGTATGTTTTGCTTGTGAGTCCGTTATTCTGATTGAGTTTCGAAAGGGGTTTTAAACTCGTGACGTCAAAGTGACTCGTAACGTCATTTCACATGTGAAAACTCTGTTATTTTAAAGTAATTTTATTTTATTTTTTTCAGCTGGCAATTTTAATCATTGTTACTGTTTCCAAGACAACCAAACCGCAAGATATCATACCGAAATTTTAAGCATTTAAGCAGCTGCGATTGAAATGAAAATCCTTCTTTACTTAAAAATTCGTAAAAATTCTCCTAATTTATATTTTTCCTCCGTTCTTCTTTTAAAAGTGGGCGAATTGTGTGCTCCGTCTTTTGCCGAAATATAAAAAAGTTATGACAGATAGAATTCAAGATGCAGCAGTTTTAAAAATATTTTACGAAAGTCAGCGTCAAATTTAATTTTATTTGAAAAATTCCCAAAAATCTGCAAATTATGTTACACAGTCCGAACAAACAGTTTTTAAAAGAAAATTTTCTCCTCTATACGATGATGTAAATATCGTTTTCTTGCGAGTGCAATTACCGGCGTTATTATATATTACGCAAGAAAAATCGCTAAAAATCGGACAAAACATAAAATAAAACATTTTCTAATTCGAATTTCGAAAAAATCGCTTCGAGGTGTGTCGAGACCCGTCTTGGAGAATTTCCGTACAAAATTTGGCAGGTCTACGATCACCCGTTTCGGAGCTACGCGAGACACAGACAGACAGACAGACAGACAAACGGACAGTTTACACTCTGTTTTATTTATATAGATAGATTAGCCTTTTCATGGTGAGAGACTAAAAATCTTACTAAATAAAAATATTTTTGTACGGGGCCCGTATAAAAATTCAAATTTTGCATTCATTTAGATTTAATCTTCGGGAAAAAATTCATTCTACACCATAAAATTCTGTACCATTTTACGTAAGTTTGTAATTTATTGTATCTCCACTGTATCATTTTTATTGTATCATTTGATACTTTTTTCTATGATCGATATTCAAGAAATAAAAACCTAGGTCATTGTTTTTGGAATACCCTCCAGCATCATAGGCGGCTGGTACACCAGAAAATTGGGGGGACGGGGTGTCAAAAGATATGCGAGTGTGTTGGTGTGTGAGAGGTAAAGTTGACTTTATTTTAATTGATCTATATTATTGGATTTTAACGTCATTATTGAATAAGTGATCTTTTCTAATTATTGGTAAAATGACTTTGAGAGACTAACTCTTGCTAGCTCGTACTCGTTTTCTTCTCTTGGTTTGTGTATTGAATTTTCCTCCATCATTTTTCGATGAATCTTTACTTTTGAACTTTGAAAAGCGGAGGGGCAAGGACCCTTTAGTTTTGGAAGAGAGGGGGCAGTTGCCCCCGTCGTCTTCCCCCAGACGAGCCGCCTTTGCCCTGAATACAATAAACAATAGTGTTGCGAATTTTCGGGGCAACCCGCTGTTCTGGGGTTTAAAATAGTTCAAAATTCATATTCTACGCTTCAAATAGTTAAGTTTTGCCTTTTGTTCCATCAAAATCGGTCAACTAGAATTGGAGATGCGGAGGTTTCGGTTTCCCCATTCATTTGCATGCAGTTTCTAGAAATCTCGAGAAATATTGTTCCTAGGCCTTCGGTAACTTCATTTTTGGGGCCAAATTTGGCGATATTTCGCCAAAAGTCGCCAAGCTTGGCAAAATTTTGGTCATTTGACGCGATTTTCCCAATGGGGCTTGTAAAGTTAGTTTCTCTGCTTTAACTTGCATAATAGCCTAATATTTCTCTATGACGTAATAAAAATTCCCGCTTTATGTGGAATCTTCGAGAAATAGATTCTTCTGGAAGCTCCTTGTAGCTTCTGCCTCTGATATAAATACAAGCGCGCTGCCCCGATTGAGTCAGTGTAAATCGAGCTCTCTTTGAGTGAGTTTGCTGCGTTACGCTTTGTATGAAGCTTTGAAGCTGTATTTCCGCTTGCTTTTCGAAGCTGATTTTTAAGTGCTGTGTGTTAATTCTTCATTGCTGTATCTTAAGGGATTGTGTACGATATCCCTTTTATACTTCCACTGAATTTTGCCTGTGTAAATATTTTATTTTGTGTGAGAAATACAGCATTTGTGATAGCTTCGGTACTGAGTGGAGTGTTATAAACGAGCTACTGGCCATTAGTGCCTGTGAATTTTGAAAAGCTGATTGTTCGACGAAGTTCTAGAAGCAATAAAGTTTGTGTTCCATCCTCACAAGTGGACTCTTTACTAGAACTTTCTACACCAACTGGACTTGAGAACGACGAACCCAGGAAACAAGCCGAGTATTCTGCAACAATAGCATATGCTTAAATTTCATGATAATCGGTACATAGTTAAAGTATGGACAAATCCAAGACATGAATAAAACGAACCCAGGAAACAAGCCGAGTATTCTGCAACAATAGCATATGCTTAAATTTCATGATAATCGGTACATAGTTAAAGTATGGACAAATCCAAGACATGAATAAAACGAACCCAGGAAACAAGCCGAGTATTCTGCAACAATAGCATATGCTTAAATTTCATGATAATCGGTACATAGTTAAAGTATGGACAAATCCAAGACATGAATAAAACGAACCCAGGAAACAAGCCGAGTATTCTGCAACAATAGCATATGCTTAAATTTCATGATAATCGGTACATAGTTAAAGTATGGACAAATCCAAGACATGAATAAAACGAACCCAGGAAACAAGCCGAGTATTCTGCAACAATAGCATATGCTTAAATTTCATGATAATCGGTACATAGTTAAAGTATGGACAAATCCAAGACATGAATAAAACGAACCCAGGAAACAAGCCGAGTATTCTGCAACAATAGCATATGCTTAAATTTCATGATAATCGGTACATAGTTAAAGTATGGACAAATCCAAGACATGAATAAAACGAACCCAGGAAACAAGCCGAGTATTCTGCAACAATAGCATATGCTTAAATTTCATGATAATCGGTACATAGTTAAAGTATGGACAAATCCAAGACATGAATAAATTTGATCTTTGTCATGGGTGTTCCTTTTCAGGGACCGATTTTCAGGGATGGGAGCTTAGGGCAAAAGCTTCATTGGGGCCCCTCTTACGAAAACTTTCTTGTACCCTACAAAGCAACTTTCATATCACACCCTACAAAGAAGGGTGTTATAACAGCATAAGAATGATTATTTCATCGTGATCCAAAATGAACTGCAATAGTGCGATAATGAGAATATTTTGTAGGATAACAATATTTCGATTACATTATTTAATTTTCAATCGTTATTTTGTTTCACATTTTTCAAGCAACATGTTCCACACTGTTTTTGTATTTGTTTTCCTAATGCTTGCATCAGAGCATTTATTTAAAGTGGACTAGATCTTCACTTAGCCCCACTAACGAAACTATTTGCTTTTACCTGTCTTTCTATGATCTATTTTCCTGTCTATTGAAAATTAGCTCTATCACTTCCTCGCGATCTGCATACATCACTACATAGACCACGCCTTAATAAGTTTGCGCTGAGTAACTGTCCGAGTCTATATCGTTTAGCTATAAAAAAGGATTTGGATATAATGCTAGCGCTGTGAAATAGTAACAGAGTAATTATTATTAATATTATTTTTCATAAAATTAGTTTCTACTCTTTTATTTGAAATCAAAATCAAAATTTTCAAACTTTTGTAACTTAAAGAGTAATTTGAATTATTCAAGCGCCCATTTACTTGATTAGAGAGGAATTCAAGTTAAGCAACCGCCCGGACCCCCCCTTTATGTTGGGGGTCCGGGCGCTTGTCCCGAATGCCCTGCTGGGAATTACTCCCTGTTCCTTTTGAAAAGCAATTGGCATCACAAGACTTTTGAACAGCTTTAGAATCAAACTAGTGTTGCTGATGTTAAATACTCGGAAAACTAAATAATGCTTCCTTGCGAAATACGCAGTTATTCATACGCGCTGACACTCTCAATAAATCTGTATGTCTCATATAAAAATTCATAGGCACAGAAATCGCCTTCGAAAATGGGACATGGTGTTACCTGTTTAGGGGAGTATTGGAAAAATCCGTATGCTTATCATTTTTTCTTGGGTGTTTCGTAACTTCTGTAGGTTCATTGTCAGTGTCAGTTAGTTTACGGCGCAACTTGTAAAGAGACATTCTAAATTTTTACGAGTCTCTAGCACAGTTGAATGATTGAAAAAGCTGTTCAAAAGTTGCATGATTTCCTAAAAGAATAGCTCTTAACCCTTTAACGTGCAGCGGTTTCGAGGTGAAACCACCTTATTTCAGCGGTTCCGCTGCTAGTAACAAAAAAAAAAGTTAAATGGTCCCAACACTTAAAAACTGCAGCCGTTGCCTTCTCTCAATTTAACTACCAACAAAATGTCGTTCGATCGAATCGCCCGCCTGGCGCCACAAGGAAGTTTTCTGACACAATCGGCTGTGCGGCCGCGCCAAATGGGCGATTCGATCGACCGCTATGTTGTTCGGAGTTAAATGCATCGATGGCAACAGCTGCACTTTTTCAACTTTGGGCAATCTGTCATTTGGTCTTCTGTATTGATGTGAAAATGCTTACTGTTCAAAGGGTTAACAGGAAAAAAACATCAATAGCATCTACTAATAACAGATACAACAAAAATGTAACAACTTTATTTAACAGACAACGCTAAATTCGACAAAGTGAACAAATTTTGAGCTCAGGAAAAACCATCTAATATTTTTCTTCTCTCCACAGACCATTCACCACCTTTCCCCCCTCTTCCTCAGGATTAGACAGTCGTCTTCATTTTTTAAGCTATTCGTCTTTCAACTACTTCTTATAGTGCGATGAACTGGAAAGAAACAAAAAGAAAAGAAAATGGAAAATAAAAACGGTAGTTTCATTGATGATAGCAATTTCACACAGAAGAAGAAACAAGAAGGATAAGTCACTCTGAAAGCATTGACTCTAAAGCACTTCCTAACAGATCAAAGCGAGTTATTAACACGTTAACCCTTCGAGGCGCAACCCTTTCCCAATGCTGAAAAAAGGGCATACGGTACAAAGGGCAAAAGGGTTTCGATACACTTAACTACCAGCAAGAGCACAGCCAGCTGTCGTCAAAGAAGGGTCTCTAGATCTGTGGCACGCGATGAACGTTTCGATCGTCCGCCATCTTGCTGGTAGTTAAGTCGAGCGATGGCAACGGCTGGCCTTTTTCCAGCATTGGGCAAACTATTCAGCTGTTCTCGCATTCTTCCATTTTTCAGCAGATGTCAGTGCTTTTAAAAATAATCGTGACAATTTTTTTACGGGAAATGACGTGCTAAAAAGTAAAGGATTCTCGTAGAGCTATGTCACCCACAACTATTTTTATAGAAATCAAATCCGTTCTTCATGACTGGCAACAGTCAAAACGTCAGAGTTTGGTGTTCCCAGAGCGCGAACACTGCACTTGGTTAAAACCCTTTTATACAAGGTGTCCTCACTTTGAGGACAGAAGAATACTCGAACGTTAGTCAATTTTGTAAGTTTCGATACACGAAAAATACATTAGATTCAAAACTTAAGGGTGGCATGGTTACAAAAGAACCCTTTACTATTTAGCACATAATTCCAGCAGAAGGGATCATTTATTTGAAAGATTGGTGGCAGAATTATTTTTTATGAGTATTTGTCATCTGCTGAAAACTGTAGAATGTGATAAAAATGCATCGTATAGGTATAAAAACAGCAGAACAGACTCTCCGGATGAGCCCCGACACTGAAAAAGTGTAGCCGCTGCCATCTTTCGATTTAACTACCAGCAAGATGGCAGTCGATCGAGTCACCAATCGCGTTCTGAGCTAAAGAAAATTTTTGACCCAGCTTGCTGAGTTCTCTACGCAACTGGCTGGCGATTCGATCGATTGCCATCTTGCGATCGAGCGAAGGCAATGCTGCGCACAGCCGGCTGCTTGAAAAATGTTCTTGAGATCTGGGCGCGACTGGCGATTCGATCTGTCGTCTCGTTGTTGTAGTGTAATCGATCGATCGCAACGCATGCATTTTTTCAACATTTTTTCAGTCTATCCATGTGAAAATGTTTGCTTTTCAAAGAATTAACGAGCAGTTAATCTGTTCGATCTTTCTGTTCATCCCAGAACGATCATTCTGTTATCCCAGATCTGTTCGTTCTGGAGATTATCCCTACAACCTTGGAAACCCCACACCGCTTTAATTGAGGTCTAAACAACTCAACCGAGCTGTTTGCTTTAACCGAGGCTCCACCAATATAATAATGCAAAATATTCAGATACAAACTCTAACTAATCGAAAAATGTTAGACTCTCCCAAGCAGACTTCGTGCCGATTACAATCGACTGTAATCGATGAATAAAAAATTATTTTAAAAAATGCTATGATAAATTGCATTATTATAGAATTCTTTTCATATTTGATTTCTTTAACATCAAGATTACTGTTATTTTACTAAATTAACACTCATTAGTCATAATCTTTTTGGAAATTGTTAGTAATCGTAATCGTAATCCATATCATTTCTTGTAATCGATTACAGATGATGGTGTAATCGCACGAAGTCTGCTCCCAAGTCTTTACTATTGTGTTTCTAATGCAATTATTTGAACTAATTTTAATTTTTAGCTACAAACGTTTAAAAATATTTTATTACAAGTATGTAATATATTTTCCGTTAAAATATGTATTATTAGACATAGATTATATGTTAATTTTTCAAAAAGTGCTTATTATAGTATAACAAAATATCGGAATTAATCGGAAAGACTCCTTCAAAATAAATATTTTAGTATTTTATTGACTTGTTTTCTTTCATCCCCGCACGGTCTCGGGGATAGCGATTCTTTCTTCTGTACCCATCGTTGCTTTCCGACTTGGATCTTTGAATGATCCTCTTAAGGGCCAGCGTTTGCGTGCGAGCATATGCCCTGGGGCTGCAACATGAACATTCAAAGGCCCAAACCGAGAAGCAACGATGCTTACAGAAGAGAGAATCGCTGTCGTCGCATCCTTGCAACGATGAGAGTGAACTGCTAATGTTATTCTTTCGTTGCGCTAATTTTGCAAAGAAAATCTGCTCTCAGAGGAATGCAGATTTGAGATTTGAAAGCAAGTGTCGCTCATGGCACGTACCTAGTCTGCCATACCCTAGATACGCCACTGGGACCTGGCATTAGCTCGTATATCTATAAGCCTTACCCAGTATAGGCTTTTGAATGCTCTGCTGGAGTCCGGATTGCACAAGCGCAAAGCCTGGCTCCGTCAGGACATTCGGATATCTACTTTGAGAAACTACACTGCTCACAGACAGGGGAATCTTCATCTTTGTGTTTTCTCAATGATGGGATCGATCAGGTTAAACTTAGTTTTACTTTCCAGGAGAGGACAGCTCACGTCACCAAATGTGTCGCTTAGAGCTACTTACGTCCTTCCTGAAATTTCCCGCCACAATTAGGATCATTATAAAATCCTCATCAGAAAGGGAGGACTTCTGAATATAGAAACCTCTCGGAAACTGCTAGCGTTCAAAATGAGAAATGAAGAAATAAGTAAATAAAAATGTTGGGGGGGGGGGGGAGTTGTGTGCATTCTGGTAAGATCCAGACTACTTGTAAACTTTCCTAAATCTGTTACTCTCTGTTGCACATTCAAACGAACACCTGGAAAACAGGACTTACCAGTGCGGTACATTTTCGATCGAATCACAAGTGTAGGTTTCTTGGTTGAAGGCCGATCCGTAACCGCAGTTCAGAAGACGAGGCTTGTCGTTGACGCAGACGTAAAGTTTTTGGCAATCTTGGTGAGGATACCTCGGGAAAGGATAGAACTTGGATGCCAGACCTGTGATCTTTTCTGGACATCGAAATCCGACGATGGCTTGAGAAAGGGGAAAGAAAAAGAAAAGAGGAAAAGGTAAAATATAAAGTTGATATGATTATTAAATAAAATATTTTTCCCCTAATGGCCGGGTCAGTGGCCTACTGGAGCCTTGACCGCTACGAGGGCCGCAGATGTTGGTCATTTCATTATGGAGGCGCATAGTAGGCAGACCAACGTTGCCCCCTATAAATGATCTCCTAAGTTTGAACCCATTCCAGGTGAAAGACCTAGCTCCTGAAATCGGCAGCTCCAGAGGAATAGTTTGAACATGGAGCGATTCCTCTGGAGGAATCGCTCCAGAGGATTCCTCCTCTGGAGCGGATTCGGGGAATGCATCTTTTCGTAGGTCCAATGATGCATTGGACCTACGAACAGATTTTACTTCCACCAGCTCCCATTAGCGTACATGGTTCCACAGCAGCCCAGCCGTGAGAGGTTTTCACCCTCCCAAGCACTGGCCAAGCCGGTGCTGCTTCACTTCCGTGTACTTATGGGAACGAATCTTAGCGACTAGACTACTGTGTTGAATAGAATATGTGAAAGACAATAAAATACAAAGTGGTTCTACTTAAACTTCTCCCATTAACATCCTGTAGATGGAACGGATATGCAGAGTGCCATCAAATCTGGCATATGGACTGTACATGAGATGCTCTCAAGGAAATATTTTAAAAAGTTTTTTCCAAAAATGACCACTAGGAGGCGCTTTGAATGGAAATTCAACTCAAGAAATGACCCAAATAAGTTTTCAAATCTTCAAAAATTATCGCATAATTTTTTTTAATTGTTTGTACATTTTGCGTTAGTCATTTGCATTTTTAAGTTTACTGTTTTTCCATGCAACGCGCCACTTAGTGGACATTCTCTGAACTAAATTTACTTTCGAAATTTTAAATTATTAAATTAAAGAAACTTCGTTAGCTGGTCCTGAGTTTGAACCGGAGACAAAAGTGTGTTAGCTCAGCGGCGCAACAGTCAGTGTGCCAAGAAGGTTGAAAGCATTGTTCTTATCTTAACTGATTCGAATCATTATTGCTCGAACGAATGTCCCGTGAGAAACGATTCTTTCTCTAATGGATCTGCCTCTGATCTAACGGATCACCACAGTATATTATTTTATTCTACACTGCTCAAAACAATTAAAGGATATTGCGGTTTTAGGTGGATCTTGTGGCTGGGAAACTTTTTAGCTGATTGATACATGGTCGACAGACGTAGTAGGTTATATGAGAATAAATTACACATGTTTGGCAGAAAAAAATGCATTTTATTGCGCATTTGTGTAGAAAAGGAAAAAAACACAATTTGTGCATATGAGGAAAAAAGAATAAGAAAAGGTGTTTTTTTCAAAGGGAACCATTTTCTGTAGGGGGTATGGTTTCCACGGACGGCCAGCAACGTTGAACACCTTTGAGGCATGGAGTCAATGAGGCTATTAATCACGAGTTGGGGTATTCTGTCCCACTCTTCCAGAAGAGCTCTTTCCAGTTCTTGGAGAGTTTGTGGGGGTGGTTGGCGGCCAGCAACTCGTCTTCCTAGAGCGTCCCAAACGTGCTCTATTGGATTCATGTCTGGAGAACACGCTGGTCATTCCATTCGTACGATTCCTTCCTCGAAAAGGAAATCCTCCACCAGGTTAGCACGATGTGGCCTGCAGTTATCGTCCATTAAAATGAAGTCATCTCCGATTGCTGCAGCGTAAGGGACTACAATAGGTCTGAGGATCTCATCCCTATATCGGCGACCAGTCAGAGGTCCATCTCGAATGATGTAGAGGTCTCTGCGCCCGTCAATGGAGATGCCACCATACACCAACACTCTACCACCGCCGAAGCTGACACTTTCGTGCACGAACGCAGGATTATTCCTACTGCCACGGTCCCTCCAGATGAAAATACGCCAATTATCAGGATGAACTGAAAAACGGAACTCGTCAGAAAAAAGAACATTTCTCCATTCATTTCTCCTCCAGTTCACATGCTCTGTTGCCCATTCCCTGCGGTCGCGACGATGCCTTGATGTTAGTCTAACACATACCATCGGTCGGCGAGCATACAGACCTACACCATGGAGCCGGTTTCGGACAGTCTGAGTTGAAACCGTGGTGCCAGTAGCCGAGCGAAGGTGTTGTTGGAGAAGAGCAGCGTTCATATTCCGGTGTCTCCGAGCCGTTAACACTAAATAACGATCTTCATAGGGTGTTTTTGACCGTCTACGACCTTGCCCTGGTCTTCGGCCTGCACTTCCAGTCACCAAACACCGGTTCCAGATCCTGGAAATCACACTTTGTGACACTCCAATGGCTTGCGCTACTTCGGCTTGAGTTTGGCCCCCTTCTAACCTACCGACAACTCTCCAAGCTTCTGAATCGGTTAAATGACTTCGCTGTGAGACATCGTACTCATCGAAACAAAGCAGTCACTGAATACCGATCATCCTTGTCTTCATTGTCTTTTATTCAGTTGAAAGTCCAATTTCATTCGCTGCCGCTGAAGCGACGTTTTTGACGTCGAACTCAAAATTAGCATACTCCACAGTTTGAAAATCAGAAAAATTTGCATTTGTGATTCTCTTCTTCCATTTTCGGCAAAAATAATTTCGCTTATATCTTTATTTTATATAAAACTTACAATATCCTTTAATTGTTTTCAGCAGTGTATAATAACATTGTTTCTGTCTAATGACCGGGCTAGTTGTTGACTGTAGGCTTGATCACTACGAGAGCCAGAGATGTTTTGCTATTGCATTAAGGGGGCGTCTAGTATGCAGGTCAACGCTATTCCCTATGAGTGGTCTCCTAACTTTAAACCAATTCCAACTGAGAGACCTAGCACCGTAATTGGCACCCCCCAGAGCTATCATTTGAACATGGAGGCCATTGAAGCCCCGACAAAAAATATAGTAACGTCACTGAAGGAAGACTTCAGAAAAAATGGTTAAGAAAAAACTAAGGAATTTTGTTCTTCGGTTTCGTGTGACTCACCTTCACTGTCA
Organism: Cheiracanthium punctorium; assembly: GCA_038373885.1. Taxonomy (NCBI): domain Eukaryota; kingdom Metazoa; phylum Arthropoda; class Arachnida; order Araneae; family Cheiracanthiidae; genus Cheiracanthium; species Cheiracanthium punctorium. The sequence continues at coordinate 347,340 of JAWZYV010007211.1, forward strand.
CATCCGGGCACCTCGTCAGGCCATACGCAAGAGTGGTGGTCGTCTAGGTAGGCAAGACCTTCTTCGCAGTCAGTGACGTTGGCTTCTCCCCAGGCACACCGAATGTAAGTGGTGCAGTCGCCGGATGGGAAGATGCCCCACTGGTACGGACAGCCGGGGCTACTAATAGGTGGCTCTGAAAGATGGTAACAATTACAGTAGGAGAGTTTATGGCAGGAACTATAGCAATAGTCATAATAACATAAATATGGTCTCATAACAGGGATTAGACAGTAAATGTCCAATATGACGACAGCAAGAACCAGAAAAGCATAGTTATTCATTGTGGAAAGAAAAGCTACGGAAGCTTTCAAGATTCTGCATTCAGATTGCCTGGGCTTCTACCTGATACTCCCTAAAAGTGGGTAAGAATTAAATTAGTTTTTGTCTACTAGATAGTGTCATGAAGAAACGATGTTAATAGAATTGAACTAAAGCATAGGGAAAGATACTCTTATGTAGAAGTATTTGTGAATGTAATGCTATACATCCATCGTAAAGAAGAGGGTCTTAGACAAAAGCATAACTTGACTTTTACGTGGCACTACACCTGTTGTAAAAGACACAAGGGCAGATTTTTTTTTTCTGTACTATCTCACAGCATTTGTCTTTTTGAACTTGGAGACATTGGCCAGCAATCAGAAGTTTTAGTGAAGGAATGTCTGCCCCCGGTCTCGTACTGGCTTAGCCGGGTTCTGAATACACATAGTATTGCCTAAAAATTAGTAGATGCACTGTGTGGTGATTTTAATGAGTATACGTAAGTGTGGTTGCACCACACAAAGGCAGGTAAGTATTCCGATTGGAAGCTCCGCTGTAAAGATTATGTTCATCTGTTCTCGTAGCCATCATACACGTAAACAAGAATGTTGTGTACAAAAAATAATAAAATATTCCAGAATTAATACATTATGTCTCCGTACTTATTCAAAATATAACACTTTGTTTAGAGGGAGGGAAATCTTAAGCAAAAATTAAAGATCTTAGTAAATGTCCGGTTTTGTAGGGGGGAAAAAAATAGATGGTCTCGTGATCTTCCGCTAACTCACCCACTGTTTTCTCCCCGCAGTCTACCCTCCAGTAGTACGTGCAGAAGTCGTACACTGGACTCTTCTCGTCGAACACCAGGCCGTTGGGGCATTGCTCGTGGCTGAAGGTGCCGTTGGTGCACTTGTAGTACTGGTCGCAGGCTGTTTCGTGAGGCCACCCGAACTCCCCTTCTTCGGGGCAGTTGCCCGATCGAGGACCGTAGCCGTCGAGCTGAGGGGCGCCTGGAAAAAACAACAAAGTGAAATCGTATTAAATTAAGATATAAGGAAAGAAAAGTCGTATCGTAGATACTATAAGGATGCATGTCGAAGAAACAAAATCTGCCTCACGGTCTTTGTACACTAATAGCACCAGTGATTCGAAAAAATTAAGGATGATTTTTTATAAGCTGCACTACAAGCTGAAATAAATGAAAAAGCTATGCCTTTTATGAAACGTTCCGTAAAAACTCTTAAAACAGAATTTTTTCTAAAAGTTCCTTAACTGATACAGGTTTGTCGTTTATTGCAGTGCATAGTACAGCTTGTGAAGGGATATTGTAAAAGTTTTGAAGTGTTTGACATAGTAAGTTCTTGTTTATTTATGTGTCCAAATCGCCGTGATATTTTTCGAAGTACACCGTTATGAAACTCTTTGTCAACATGATCTTATTTGCGCTGACACACACACAGCTCATATATATTTGGTGTACGTATCTATAATTTTTATAAACTTAACTGGTGCAGGTCAAGAAGGGGTGAGTGGGACTGCAAGAATGCATAATTTGACTTTTACACAGTGCTACGGCTGTTGTAAGAATCATAAGAGCATTTTTTAAAATACAGTCTCACAAAAGTTGTCTTTCTGAATATTCAGACATTTACCAACAATCAGAAGCTTTAGATTTCGAGATAAAAAGAATGAAGAAATCCAATCAAATAAAGAAGTAATTCAATTATTTACCCCAACCCTTTGATGGGGTAAGTGGTGGACCACCATACAACGTATTTCATAAGACTAATGGTGAAATTTTGAGTGGGTAAGGTTTTTTTCCGACATTTTTTTCGACATGATTTGCATCGACTCGTTTTCATTGCATTTTTCAATTTATAGTTTTTTAATGAAACCTGTAGAATATTTTGATGTATGTTAATATTAATCTTCATTCATCCCCCCCCCCCCTAATAAGATTTGTTTTGTCTACCCGATTCTCTGAATATGGCATTTTTTACACCTTGTCACTTTTCAATGAAATGTACGCTATTTTTGAATTAATAGCTAAGTTACTAAAATCACAGACCGGTCAAGCATGAGTTCCGTCATGAATTTTGTCCATCAACAGCATAACTGGCATGTTTCATAGCGATTGATCAAACTGCTGTATAAAATAATACGATAAAAAAAAAGAAAAGCAGGCTAGTACGTAAATTTATGTTTCAGTTTAAGCACATTTACATTACAGTTTTGTAATATTTTACGTCATAAAATATTGAAAAATAGCATGTACGAATATAACAATGATAATTAGTCACCATCCCTAACCCCTATTCAGTTATTTCTGAATATTTTTTTGTACTTTTTCGCAATGAACAGTCGCAACTTTTTTTAATATTAGTATATTCCAACTGGAATGTATTTTTTGTGAATATTAAATCAAATAAAACTTTTGTAGTTTAAAAGAAATTGTGTAACTACTGGTTGCAGTTAAAAAATGTTATTTTCTGTTTTTCAAATCAATAGAGTCAGTGAAAGAAGGAATACTCTGCACAAGTACAGTTTTAAAAAAGTCAGTTAAAAGAAGTCATTTTTAAAAAACTTACGAAAAGGTACAAAATGTTTTACTTTAATACGTGTTATTTATTACTATTTATCAGTTTTTGTTTTGGATTTTTAATCCCTTTAAAATAGTCTTAGAGCATTGATGCATTTCTTTGGAGGAATTTTTGTGATTTTTTTTTTTTTTAATTGTAAGGGACGCCTTACCTCATTCTTGTTCGTGCAATATTTTGCTCTTAGGCATTGCGGATACAGATGGGGACACAGAGGCTCGTGACCCCCCCCCCCTCCCTCAGACGAAGTAAGTTTACAAGCTATGAAAGATTAACTTATTTTATAAATTCAAATGAATTTACAAGAAAAAGACAAAAACATTTTGTGCCCCCTCCAAATTTTTGTCTGTGTCCGCCACTGCTTTTAGACTGCCCCTAATTACATGTGCGTGTTATGGCAAGCCTACACAATGGGTATCTTCTTAAGAGAGTATGCCTTGTCCGGAGGACACTTTAAGGGGTTTCTAAGGCATATTCACTTTACATCTGAAAAAAACCGGCCAAAACTCCAGACCGTTTGGTCTGGAGTTTTGGCCGATTGCTATACCTGGACTACCAGGTTGCCTGTCGATCTATGACCTGGTGCTATAGGTCCGAACCCGGGACCTTCACACTTCACCCACCTACCATGTTCAGTGTTTTATCCACACGGCCAGGGTGGAGCCCGGCCTTGATTACAAAGAGATGAGTCTCTCACCTCAACAAACTTCAAATACGTCTTTATTCATGAAATTAAAAAAAAAAAAAAAAAAACCGTATTCACCTTTGACCGAGTCACGTGTAAGGTGCACGCTCTCTCACGAGTCAGTAGGTATGTTCAGAAACTGCAAACCTATCTCGCGGCTACTTGTTGAGGACAGGTTGAGCGAGTGTTGGGGGGAGGAAATTGGGTCAGGCTTAATCGAGGCCGTTTTCTAGACGACTTCCTCTTCTGTGTACCTGTGTGTTGTATAATGATGCCTCTATCACATTTCTTAATTGCACCGGACACGGAGAGGTTTCTTCTCAGCGAACCAATCTCTTTCGAAGAGATTTTTCGCTTTCATTTTGGAAGATATACTTAACCCTTTGAGGCGCAACCCTTTCCCAATCCTGAAAAAAGGGCAGCCGTTGCCATCGCTCGACTTAACTACCTGCAAGATGGCGGACGATCGAAACGTTCATCGCATGCCACAGATCTAGAGACTCTTTTTTGACGACAGCTGGCTGTGCGCATGCAGGGTCTCCAGATCTGTGGCACGCGATGAACGTTTCGATCGTCCGCCATCTTGCTGGTAGTTAAGTCGAGCGATGGCAACGGCTGCCCTTTTTTCGGCATTGGGCAATCTATCCAGCTGTTCTCGCATTCTTCCATTTTTCAGCAGATGTCAGTGCTGTTAAAAATAATCGTGACAATTTTTTTTACGGGAAATGACGTGCGAAAAAGTAAGGGCTTCTCGTGAAGCTATGCCACCCGCAACTATTTTTATAGAAATCAAATCTATTCTTCGTGACTGGCAACTGTCAAAACGTCAGAGTTTGGTGTTCCCAGAGCGGGAACACTGCGCGTTAAAGGGTTAACAGGTGGTCTCCTCGCCATGAGGACACAAAACTCTGACGTTTTGATGTTATCAGTCACGAAAAATAAATTTGAAACAGATGTAAAGTGAATATTTGATTTCTATAAAAAATACTCGAGGGAGACATAGTTACACGAGAACCTTTACTTGCCCATCACTTCCAGTAAAAATTGTCGATTATTTGTAAAATAGTCAGGGCAATTTTTAACAGCACCGTCTTCTAAAGAAAACTTTTGAATATGATGGAAATGTATTATTATAGAAGAACAACTGGATAGAGACTGCCCAATGCAGAAAACAAGGGCAGCCGTTGCCATCTCTCGATTTAACCACCAGCAAGATGGCGGTCGATCGAATCGTTAATCGAGTACCACAGATATAGAGACCATTTATTTTTTACACAGCTGGCTGTGCGCGCACATAATGTATGGCGCGAGCCGTAATGTATAAAAATTCTTTTCATAGGTCTGTGAAAATATGCATTCTATACACACCAAAATCAAAACCAGTCGTACAAGGGGATCTATAATATATGTACTAAGTTTAAGCTCAATCGAATGTACCGTTCAGGAGCTATCGTGTTCATTCACATACGCACTCACACATCATCGTACAAATAGCATAAATGAATTCAGAAGACGTCAAAACGTGTAAAAATACCAAAATCTCAAAGTCAAATTTTTTCGTGTTTTCAGTACTTTACCTTACATCTTTAAATGTCCAGAAAGTAAAAATGCTATCATATAATACTACTCTAGAGGACGTTTTCCCTGCCAGTGTTTTCACGATCTGCGCGTCCTCAATTTTTGAGGACGCTTTGAATATTGAAAATCAAATATTTAGATACTAGGCGCACTATGACTGTTAAATGTTGTTGTAATGAAAACATGAACTATTTCTTCTCCTATGAAAACAAATTTAAATAGTATACTGTATTGCAGTAGTTCTGTTATTTTGACTCTTAAAAATGAGCCAGCTGTATCAAAATGGCGGAATTTGGTCCCCCTAATCTTTGTCCACATAAAAAAAAATCTGATATGAAACGTTGTAGGGGCAAATCTATAAGTCCAACTCTCAAAATAAACAAGTTGCACAGCAAACCTTTTCTGCAACATTGTAAAAAAAGTTCTAAAAACAGAAAACATTGTCTGGTGTCAATAAACTTAAACGAATGAAAAGCAAGTTCATTCGTTGTTCACTTGAGCAATAAAACTATAATCCACCGTTCCAGAAAGAGAACTGCATGGAAAGTGCTATTGATTAATGTTAAAAGTATTTTTTTCATCTCTGGATGATGATTTCGTGGTTCTGTGCCCTTGGTTTCTAAAGATACATGGCTCTATTGTAGTGTTTGCCTTTCATTTTTTTTTCCATCGAGTAGTGTTTACACACTTAGCCCACTGACCCACTTGTAATCCGATGAGACGACTTCTGTGCCTGAGATCAGTCAATCCCCCCTGTGCAGTGAACCCTGTGTGAACGGTTTCACGTGAGGAGAATGCTTCAAGATTAAGACCTTGAGATGATACAGCCTGGTCGCTGCCTCTCTTAAAAATGCAATTTTTGAGAGGGGGAAAAAATCCGATTTTCTTATTTTGGCTTAAATATTTTACAGGACAATGTTCTCAATTGGGAACATCGAATTAAAAATTTATTGAAAAATTAAATTTTTTCAATATCGACTTGAAAAAATTAGAAGATATAGTTGAAAGATAACACTTGTACTTTTGAAATAGAATTTGCATTTCTCCCATTAGTGGGAAATTGGATAAAAATCATAAAAATAGCCATTTTGTTAAATTTTCATGGAGCTATCTTTATGCACACGCCTCCCCATACAAAATTAATTCATATTTTTACTTAAATTTAAAAATAAATCGTTCATTAATTCTCAATAATTCATTTATTATTTAAACTACTCATAAAAGTTTAGTCAAAGTATTGCCCCTAACAGTGTAGTCAGATATGACCCATGTTCCTAACTGGGAACATAGTGAGAATGGAAGTGTAAGATTTTTTTCCCCATTTAAATGACTAATATTCTTTAACTAATACATCAGAAGGCAAAATAGGCAAAAAACTAATTTGGAAGAAGGCGGGATCTGAATTCGGCCTGTAAAAGGTTTATACTTTATCTTGATGTTTTAGCTTTCTACATCCGTTTCATATTTGTTGCCATCTTTATTAAAACTTCATTTGCAGGAATTTCAACATTAGTCATTTCATAGATTTTAAAAAATGTGATTTCATAATTCTGCGTTTAAAAGGATATTTACGAGTTTGGTGTTGGTTGGGCGATACATCACAAAAAGTGATTATTTTGGCCCCTTTTAACTGTTCTACTTACTTATTCGGGCAGCCTTTTAGACAATGGTCCAAAATCACTTTCTTTACTCCAACTTCCTAAATGATAATATCATTAGAACTCGACCATATTAATATAAGACCATCCCAAAGCTACCTTCTTTCCAATAAAAAAAGAATCGTGAAAATCGGCCGCCGTAGTGAACAATTATTGTTGTATACATATTGAAAAAATGGGCATTTAACACAGTACCACCTCTTTTCTTCATGTCGATAAAAACTTTACAATCAAAGGTGTTTAAATTATTCCATAGATGTAAAATTATTCGAGGACCCTCTCAGACAAAAAAATACCTGCTGAGAAGCCTTCTTCTACAACACCATTCTCCAGATTCCTGCCATGTTTTTAAAGTATCACTGGCCTTGACAACCCATTCTTTTAAAGAAAATTTAAATCGTTGGCGCAATGGATACGTCGCTAGCATTCTTAATTATTTTTTAAAAATCACTATTTGTTCGCTTTTCTGGACTCTTCTACAATCAGTAGCGGGTATTCGTTCTTCGATTCGACCAAGGACGAGCTACTGCTTTTTTGGGCTTTTTATTTCTCTTTCCAAGACTAGCATTAATCCCTCTCTTACCAAGGATAACATGAGTTTACTTTCTCTGAATTCGAGGGGGGGGGAATAATACCTAATTTCATTTCTTTTAGAACTGGGATGTATAATACTAATAATCAATGTAAAATCCCAACAACTTGAAAGTCTTCGAAATGGCGAAAAAATTCACCAATGCTCATTCCCGCAGAAAATGTAATCGTGGTCTTTTGTCACTCATCTGCAAGTATGGTTTCTAAACTTACGATATACTTCACCACGTCACTCTCAAGAGGATTTAATTAAGCAAAAAAACAAACACGCAAATTCGACAGCATTCTAGTGTTATAAACGTAGTCGTTTATGAATTAGTTCATGATGTATATAGGGAATGCAATCTCGATGCAGAGGGAGCGGAATCCTGCGGGATCCCGCACAAATATTTGCCGGACTAGTACCGTGGGATTAACACTTTGAGGCGCAACCCTTTCCCAATGCTGGAAAAAGGGCAGCCGCTGCCATCGCAAGACTTAACTACCAGCAAGATGGCGGACAATAGAAACGTTCATCGCGTGCCACAGATCTAGAGACCCTTTTTTTGACGCAGCTGGCTGTGCGCTGTGCGCGAGCACAGCCAGCAGCGTCAAAAAAAGGGTCTCTAGATCTGTCAAAAGTCATTAAAATCTTCTCCCGATCAAAGGAGCTTGCATAATCAATCGCCTTTGCCCAGAAAAAATGAAAGATAATGAAGATGAAAGAGTCGGGGAATACGATTACGTCCGTTAACACTGAAAATACATTAAAATGTTCATGTTTTAGATGTTCCAAACTTCATTTCAATAAACTACGTGCTATGAACATATTTGTTATATTTAATTTTTAAGTTGTTATATTTAATTATTTGTCTGTCAAAATACTTTCCTACAAAGTTGAAAATTGTTTATGATTTCAGTTTGTCTGTCTGTCCTTTAACAATAACACAGTAAATATGCACCGATTACTACGTAATTTATGCATGCTATTCCTATTTACTGCACCATGTACCTTTTCGAAAATGGTGTTATGCAGCATCGATAATTCTTTTACAGGTGCACCGAAAAGAATTCCAATACACTATCATCTCTCAATTAAACAGCATTCTTAAAGGGATTATTAACTGCATACCGTTTAACGGAATTATGCAGAGTTCGTTTTCTACGGATCAAATGCTTCACATTTTAAACAAATTATTATGAAAGAGTATTTCTGTTACACACACTAGCGGATTGGAAGAATTTTCAATTAATATCTGCAGTCAATCGAGAGAAACGCTCTGCAGTTAATTGATAACCGTTCTATTCCGTCTCACTAGGTCATGTGTTAAAATGTTGTGAAAATTGCCAATTCTTGGAAATTAAAACTGAGCTAAAAAAGAATGCCTTATTTTTTTCTTCTAACCGAAATTGCATTACGGTGAGCAAGCAGGATGCAAATAAAAGCTTCTAATTTATTCACGCCTGTTAGCTCTTGTAATAAGCATTTCTTGTGACTAGCTTGAAAGATTCACAAGCAATTTTCACCAAAATATGGACTGACAAAAAAAAAAAAAAAAAAAAAAAAAAAGTCATCAGGTGTAAAGGGGGAAAAAATAATAATCCAGTAATTCAGATTTGTTTGCGAAGATCTGGAGCTACAATTAACCTATATTTTCACCGTTTAGGTCAATTATTGACTCATTTAACTATATTGTCTTTAGGCGTAAACCTGCGCACAGGTTGAATTGTACTAAATACCAGGAATTTCAAATAAATGTTTACTTGTTTCTTCGAAAACTTTTTCGAAAAATTACCGCTAAAACTCTTTGCTCTACAATAAAAAATAATCTGGAAAATACTGTGTCTTAACTAATATCATTAATTTAATTTTTTGTCACTGTATTAATGTATTCATAATCATGCCATGAAAAATTTTGAAGTCTTACAAAAATTTTACGTTTCACTGCTTTTGGCTGCACAACATGGGCAGCCCTAAACAAATTATACAACAAAGACAATATGTTTCTCTTAAGCAATGTAAATTTCTTTTAGGAGAGGTTGATTTATAAAAGAAAAAATTCATTTCATCTAAAAAAAACATGTGTCCAACAAAGGCGCCGGCAGCTGTGAGCAAAGGTGGCCAAATCCCCATCCTTGTGTGAGCAAGTCACACAAAATTATAAAAAGATATATAAAATCTGAAATCTGATTTCTTTTTTTTTTATGTTAAGCAACAAAAAATAAATAAATAAATAACGCGAGTGTATGTGCGCATGCGCCCTGCGCTGACATTTTTGCCCACACTTATAAAAACTCCTAACGGCGCCCATGTGTGAGGTGAAATAAAAGGTTACCCTTAAACAATGTTTTTTTGGAAGGGATGAAGGCCCCTAACCCCTCCCCTGGATCCACTGCTGTTGCCAGACAAAAAATTAGCACTAGTTAGAACGTCTTATTGAACCTCCACAAGGTCTAACCGTCCCACTCCATCGCCTGACTGTATGTAAACTTCGATATGCAACACATTACATATCATTCCGTCATCAGATCATAAAATATGCATATATTTTTTTAGAATGTTTCTATTCCCGCTAAATGTCCTTGCTCTTGAAGATTTAATTCTGTGAACGAACCACCTGAAGGCGTTAGCGAAAATCGATCTCAAGGCAGCTAAAGATTCCTAACGCTTATTACGTTTGATCTTGAAATCTGAAGGTAATGGCGCGTGTCGTCGCATAGGATTTTCACTTTCATTCAAAGAATGCGTCAAGACAATTTATTGCACTTTTATTGCGAGACAATTTCGAAGCTTTCTAAATCAGATTGCGTAGGTTTGTTAGCTTGCGTTAAGTGAGGCTTCTTTCACTTTCTTAAATTATACAGTGGAGTCTTGTCTTAGGCGAAGGATGTGTTCCAAGCCACTCTCGTAAGCGAAAATTTAGTATTCTGAATCAGGATGTGTGTAAGACTTTTTGAAATATGCACACAGTTATTTTAGACACTCATAAACGTCCTTCAAAACCATTTTAAACCATTCTTGAACTATATATTACCATTTCCTCCAAAAAGTTATAAATGAAGCCTGGTTTAGACTGAGAAGGTTTGGGTTCTTCCGCCTTCCATAATGCTATGAGGGATGAAATACCGTTCGCTGATTGGCTCTCTTCTTCAATAGCCAATCACGAAGACGATACTTACCCCCTCACACACCGCACTTTTGTTTGCTGCTCTTACTGTTGACGAAAAATGTCGTGTCGCGGGTGAGAAGTCCGCGTTAGCTCTGAGATACGTTACTCGTAAAAAATTCGCGTATATCCCATCCGTGTAAGATAGGTAGCGTTGCAGCGTGAGTCCAATGTACTCGAATTTTTCCAAGGAATTAAACACTTAAAGAGTCCAAAGAACGTAGCGTGTTGTTTAACTTCTGAAAAAATGATTTAATGTAAATCATGAAAGTTAAAAAAAAAAAAAAAAATCTGGTGTGGACATCACGTGACTTCCTTATAGGTCTATAAAATTACGAATATTTTTGATACACTTCATTTAAATTTGTTGTTGTTACATATGACTGACTGGAATTCAATCCAGAGAGAACATGCAGCCAAGGGCGTAGCCATGATTTTCATTAGGGGGTGGCAGGACATGGAGTCTAAACGGAGAATGTCCGGTTTGTCATAATCAGACACCATGACTAGCTCATTTAGGGGGGGCAGCTGCCCCACCCTGCCCCTCGCTGGCTACGCCCATGCATGCAGCCCAAAATAATTTACAAAAGGAACAAGGAACATAAATACTGAGACAAGATAAACATGATTTACAAACAAACAGACAAGGAAGGTACAGAGGTAGAGTTCAGTCCATAGGAGTTCGTAAGAGTTCTAGAAGTCCAATGTAATTTGGATTGTTCACTGGAATTCGATCCATAGAGAACAAGCAGCCCAAAATAATTTACAAAAGGAACAAGGAACATAAATACTATACAGAGACAAGATAAACATGATTTACAAACAAACAGACAAGGAAGGTACAGAGGTAGAGTTCAGTCCATAAGAGTTCGTAAGAGTTCTAGAAGTCCAATGTAATTTGGATTGTTCACTGGAATTCGATCCATAGAGAACAAGCAGCCTAAAATAATTTACAAAAGGAACAAGGAACATAAATACTATACAGAGACAAGATAAACATGATTTACAAACAAACAGACAAGGAAGGTACAGAGGTAGAGTTCAGTCCATAAGAGTTCGTAAGAGTTCTAGAAGTCCAATGTAATTTGGGTTGTTCACTGGAATTCGATCCATAGAGAACATGCAGCCCAAAATAATTTACAAAGGAACTAGGAACAGAAATGCTATACAAAAACAAGATAAACATAATTTACAAACAAACAGACAAGGAAGGTTAAGGGGTAGAGTTCAGTCCATAAGAGTTCGCAAGAGTTCTACCAGTCCAATATAATTGGGATTGTTCACCAAATCGTTGAGATTCTCGATCTGAGTCCGGGTACTTCAGAAAGTGTTCATAATTCATGGGGTCCACTTTAAAGATTTGACAAATATTTGATGGGAGCATACCTATTTTGTTAAGGTGTTCTGCCAAGCAGTCATGGCCTTCTTTAGTCTGAAGTTTGCCACGGATTCCTTACGTGATCTGTGGCAACACGTTTTCCAGCTGTTTTAGATATTGGCCCACGATTTACCCAGTGATTTTACAGCATTCATTGACTGGACGTGATCTGAAACATAACCATCGACAATCTTCATACCAGTCTGGTCGCTCGATGACGTCTCTCGGAACCTACCACGATATCACCGAAGTGTATCAGTGCCGGACAGTACTCACTCACGGATGGTCAAACTCTTCGGATAAATAGTCACGACCCTCAATTCCGCACTTCCACGATTAGCGGCATGGAAAAGAAATTAAATTTTTTATACTTGTTGCGACAGTGTCGGAACTGAGACCGATCAACCAATCAAAACACACTACTTCGTCCAGTCTCAATGCTGTTTCTCATTCGAGGGCATTGTCTTTTGTGATTTTCCGAGGGGTTGGAGGATATCGATGAAGAAAGGGGTGTGTTTTGACAGTGAGGAAAGTTAGCCTCGCCAGGAAGAGAAGGCTTTTTGTGGGAGTGCTTAACACTCCACAATGCACACAATAAAACCTATCCATTTTCTCTTCCTCAATATCGGAAAGAGCTTTTCGTCTGCATTTACCCTGTTGTGAAAAAACATAGGTATTTACGATAGTGATTCCGACAGCTTTGTGGTAGCACACAGAGCCGTTCTTTCGAAATGTGATGTCATGAGTGGGGAAAGGCCGATTTACCCGCCACGGAACGCTTTGCGATAGCATTGAAGGGGGTGTCACCCAGTCAGGTGACTTTAAATTCGATTGCAGATTGATCATGCAACGGTTCATAACCATATGCAAATCAAGTGGAAAATCGCCTGACTACTAGCCTAAGAGACGTCATTCATGTACTCAGCCCGGGCCATGCAGCAAAACTTCTAAACACTAATAACTTTTCCGGGCTTTCTCCCTCATGAACGCCACTATGAACAAATATTTGTTCTCTGTTCTGTGACTGTAACTTTCAACAAGATGCAACCGCACAGACGGGGCCCCACAAAAGTGTAAGACCCAACGGTATCTAATGTCTTAGACAGCCACTGATCCCATACTCTTTTCAAATTTCTTAGGAAGTTTATAAAAATTCGAACTCTGTGAACTCTACGATGTAGAAAGCGTTTACTTTCACTTTCAAAGGGCATCGCTGCCTTCCTTTTCACGAAAGAATTTGCTATAGATACCCGAGCAGACATTTGCCTTGTGCCCACTCGCTCGTGTAAAAGTGTGATGCCTATCGCACTCAGAAAAGATCGATATCTCTGCGCCCCGTTCATGGAAAGTGGAATTAAAACTTTCACTCCGTCAAGGCGTTTAGTGGGAATATTTTCTGATCGCCATTAGTTATGCCTGTGAATTTCGGGCACAGTTTATAACGGGAATTTTCTTCCTTTTTTTTTTTTTTTTTTTCTTATCTTACCAATGACCTTTTGCACAAGATATGCGTTTCAGATTCGTTGAACTAGCGGTTTATACGAAGATTGCAGAAAACCGTCTGGGTTAGTGCGGATGAACTACGGAAGGTATGAGTAAATAATATAAAAAAAGCGTTTTGTGAGTGCATAATCGCCAACTTCAACTATTATTACATTATTCATTTGTTCTCTCGTTTTAATAGTTTTAGCATGATAGAATCAACATCTTTTTGTTTAGTTCTCTTTTTTTTTTCTTTTCTTTTCTTTTTTTTTTTTTTTTTTTTTTTTTTTGTAAGAAAAAAAATCCAGTTAGATATTTACACAGTTTAAATACATACGTATATATTTCGACCCCTACATTAAAAAAATATTATAATGAAACTAATGTCATCCTATATATACAAGCACAAGTCTAGTTTTTCTCCTTTTCTTACTGGGGGGGGGGCAGCTTCTCAGATTCACGCCCCACGTGCATGCGCATGCTTGTATGTTTAAGCTAATAGATAACTATTTATACGTAGTATTATTTATAGATTAACATAGGAAAACTATTTATACGTACGTAAACAGTCCCACCTAAAAAAAAAAAGTTCTTCGCAATTTATCCTCCCCCCCCCAAAAATAAAATAAATAAATAAATAAAATACCATTTTTCTTTCTCATTTAAATAGAATTCATGCTTGAACGCTTTGAGCAGTTTAAGAAGTACAGTTTAAAATTCAAAAGCATTGTTGAAATATTTTTAATCTATGCAAGTTAACTTGAATTCATGCAAGCGATTAACCTTATTACTTGCTTCGATTAAATCCTGGTAAATATTATTTGTCGTCGTAGTATGTCGTATTAGTATGTCGTATACTGATTTTCTGTCTTCTAAAGTTTTGTTTTATTATTATTATGATATGTTACTTTGAAACGCTATTATGATTCTAAAGCATATTTAAAGACAGGTTTGAATTATACTTTATTTATGCTTTCAAATTTAAAATTCAACCTTTTTGTCTTTTAAAGCTAATATACTGAATAGAGTATTGAGTATACCATACTCTTCTAATTTTTTCCTTCTGATTGTATAGGTTTAATTTGTAATGTAAACATGGGTAATATTATTTTCTTTTTCAATGTTCATAACCGTGCGGTAATATTATTTAATTACTTTTTATTTGAAAATGGGGCATTTTAAAGCATATTCAAGAATTAAAATGTAAATTAATTAAATCTACAATTTTGCATAGCAGTTATGCGTTTAGTAAAAACTTTCAATATTATATATAGGCGGTATGATGGTATGTTACAGACCTTAGCTTATTTTACTTTTGCTGTATCTATACATACATGTAAGTTTTCTGGTGGCATGCAATTCTTTTTGTACCATAAATTTTACATGGAGCTGTATAGTAAAAATTAGAATAGAAAAAAAAAAATTTCAGGGTGATCCTGTATAAATAAAAGTCCAGCGAGAAAAAGCTTGTAGAATGCAGGTTTCTACCGAAGCAAAATATTAAATGCAATGATTATCTGACACTTAAGTTATTGCTAATTAATACTTTTAATATTGTACCCTTAAAAAAACTATAAAATAAATTATCACGCACTCAATAAAACAGCATACTTTCACATATTATTTACTAGACTTTAATTTACTATTAATATTGGGTCAGCTGAATCAAAAATTAATCTCAAACGTAACTAAATGTTAAAATCAACTACTTCAGGTAACTACGAGAGAAAACGTGGGCGATAAACCCCGACTTTTATTTCCTACCTATAAAAACTGATGCCATCAAAAAAATAAAGAAAAATAAAAATTACCAGGATAATTAATGAATCACTCACCATATACGGCACCAGATAAGGAGAGAACCACTAATCCACAGGTGATATAATTCATCTTCAAAGAGCAAGCTAACTGACCCACAAGGGAGAAACTAAAACGTGAAAGTGGTTTTGCCTTACCTGAACGACAGGTGGCGTTGCGAAACGTCATGCAGTCTGAAGTGAAACTTTTATCACTTTTAAGGGCAGCGATCTACTTCTGAATGTGGAAAAAGTAAAATAAAATAAAAATAATTACATTTTAGTCGTTTTTCTAATAAGCAGGCGTTGTCTGTTAACGGTCTACTGGCTGTTGCTATACTGTAGACATGTTTCTTTTTAAATCTCGTTTACGAATAACATTTTTTTTTTTTTTTTTTTGGCAAATTCAAGGCGGTACTTTATTAACCGCAACGAAAAGTAGCTTTCTTTTTATAACATGTATCTATTTTCTGCAAAATTTTAACTTAATTGCACGTCTGGAAGTGGGTGAAAATTGAATTACGAGATTCTATTACATTGATATACGTATATGCATACAGGGTGTCCAGCAAATAACTAACTCATTCAAAGTTAAAAATCTCAGAAACAAAGATCAACAGAAGGGTGCTGCAAACGGTATGTTCATTATGTAAGCTGAGAATTTTATACAGAAGTTTCGAATAGACTGGCCTCCATATTCTCCCGATTTGACTCCTTGTGACTATATTCGGTAGGGCACATTGAAAGACACTGTCTACCGGAACCATCTCAACACGATAGACGTGCTTAAATCTTCGATTTGTGTGCAGTGGCACCGACTACGTGGGTCCTCCGTCGCTCAAGCACCCACAGAAATTTGAGTGACAATTCTTACTTTGAAGTTCGAAGACAGGGCTAAGAAAAGACATTTATGTGAGTGCTTCGAAATTCAAGAGCTTACAAAAAATTACGTTTGGGGCTGAGCACCAGTAGTGGTGTAAGGATAACAACAAGTCCCAACACGATGACATACAGAAGGAGGGGTTAAACTTGCCTCCCCCCACATCCAATTACGCCGTACGTAATATGAACATTTTTATAGCATAATGAACTTTTTTGCATTATTTCAGTACTAAAATATTTGATTTGTTTATTTGTTGTGCGATTATTTTAAAAGTTTAAGAGTAAATCTTTATCGAGGCCAAATCTATGTGGGTGCTTCGGCATGGACCCACATATAAGTACTTTAAGGCATGAAAGGGGGAGAGGAGAGATTTCTTGCATTTGTGAGGGAGCGGACTCATGTCGCGCTTCAAT
Source organism: Cheiracanthium punctorium (assembly GCA_038373885.1). Taxonomy (NCBI): domain Eukaryota; kingdom Metazoa; phylum Arthropoda; class Arachnida; order Araneae; family Cheiracanthiidae; genus Cheiracanthium; species Cheiracanthium punctorium. The sequence continues at coordinate 363,847 of JAWZYV010007211.1, forward strand.
CATTTTAGTACGGATATAATCTAAAAAAGTTCAGTATACTATAAAAATGTTCACTATACTGACGGCTAGAAAGAGGGGCCCCCAGATTCTCCATCTACTTCCCTATATATGTCCTTTGGAATTCAAATGTGCATGACATTGGCGTTGACATTGGCATGTAACATGGAGGGGGGGGGGGGAATGTTTTGACATGTAACATTGATGCTGCAAAATGTTTCCTATTGAAGAAAGTATTTTTAATTAGTTCATAATCTGAATTTTCTTGAGATTATTGCCCCCCCATTGCCCTTAGTAAGCTACGCCTATGGCCCATGAGGAACTTCGATGACAATGACAATCAGTTGCGTAAGTATAGGGCGGCAGAACGGGCAAAAGCTACTATCCACCGGCCGGGAGGGGATTGCGTGAAACCCTGAAGGAGCTATACATTTTAGCATGGTTAACCGAAGTTCACTTTTCAAAGACATCACTGGTATGGGCGGCCATATGATTGGAAAAGGGCGGGGACAACTCAAGGGTCCTGCCCCAAAAAGATGCAATATTTAATGTTGAAGCAGCTATGCCTTATCGTTATACCAGTACTACTTAAATTACAACAATATGGGAGCCGGGGGAGGACTATGTCCCCTCCTTGCCAATTGGTGTGCCCCCACTGGTTTTTATTGTTCATCTTATGCAAAAACTTTTGGCCGATTGGTAATTGGGAAGGTGGCATGAAATTGTGATAAAAATAATTTCGCAGTTTCTTAATCCCGCGGGATTAGTCCCGCAAAAATTTGTGTGGGATCCCGCAGGATCCCGTTCCGAGATTGCATTGCCTGTATTGCAGTATTGCCTGTATTGCCTGTATTAGTGCCGAGATTGCATTTGCCTGTTCCGAGATTGCATTCCCTAGTAGGGGCCCAATCCTTCACCTTCTTCCCTATATGAGAACCCATGTGCTTTGGAATTCAAATGCGCATGAGGAACTTCGATGACCATGACAATCAGTGGCGAAACAATAGGGATGCAGAACGGGCAAAAGTCACGTTTCCCGAAGGGAACCCTTCTCGAGTAGAAAGGCCGAAAAAGGGATCTACAATGTGTTGGTTCAGCTACTTTGCATTGAGGAAAGACCCCATCCAATGAATTTGCCACGGGCCTTAACGGCATAGTTACGCCACTGATGACGATGTGCAAATGCATGGTCCGAAAATAAAATTTTACTGAATGACGGTACTCCTTTTATGGTTTTTTATGTAGTATGTCAGATCTCAAGCACCCACGGAAAAATTAGCGTGGATGCAGAATACTTGCATATATTTAAAGGCAGGGCTTAATTTGCAAGGGAGCAGACGGGAACTCAGCTCTACTACTACTTTTTTCTCAGTGAATTTTTTACACTAAATGTAAAATATTAATAGCCTTCGTAATTGTTTCTATTGATATTAATTTTATTGCATTGTGTACTATTTCAGAGGTAAGCAAAAATGCACTTAATAATACGGTAAAAGAAGTAATTAATGTGGTAAATTACAAAAAAACAAATTAGGGTTCCTGCACTTTTTTGGATAAAAATTAAATCATGTTTAAAGAGAGAGAGAGAGAGGGGGGGTGATGGTGGTAGTGGGGGGATGGGGGGGGACTGAACGACAGTTGCTTTCTATTTATCGCTGTAGTTCGGGAAAAAAGAGAGAGAGAGAGAGAGAGATTTTGGTGCATAAATACAAAAACTAATTATGTCAAATACTTCAAAACTTTTAGGATGTTTGTTTACAAACTGCATTATACACTGAAATAAGCGATAAACCTGTATGATTACGAAACTTTTAGAAAAATTCTTAAAAATAAAAAATTTTGTTGCGCAACTCCATGTTTAAGATTTTTTTCTGAAAGTTTCATGAAAGGTATCGTTTTCGACTTTATTTCTGTATGTAGTGCGGCTTATAATGAATCATCCTAAATTTTTTCGAATCCTTCGTGCGATTAGTTCTTTTTTAATTTGTCTACCAAGACCGTGAGGCAGATTTTGTTTCTTCGACATACCCTTATGTGCTGTGGTAGGGTATATGTCGGGGTACTAGTATTTATAGTAGAATTCCAGTAAGTACCTAAGCACATTCTCTAAAATTTTGCAAAGTGCAAGAGAAAAAAAAAGAATCCAAACAAAAGTAATATTTTTGTCAACTCAAAAAAACAATCATAGGTCTCATATGAGTACTAATTGGAAGGAGGGTGGGGGGGGTCATCTTTAGCTTTCAAACATTTTAGTACGCGAAGATAATACATAGAAGTTCAGTATGCTATAAAAATGTTCACTATACCGACGACTAGGCGGTCTAAAGGCTCAATCCCCCACTTGCCTTCCTATCACACATGAAAACAATGTCTTTCTAGGATTCAAAGCTTTTTTCACTGCAATATGCGAGTGCCAGGGCCCGATTATGACAAACCGAGGACCGAGGCAGAAGTCTGAATTGGTCCCCCACATGTTGTTGTGTCTGACAACTACTTTATGTATTATAAATCTTTGTCATGATTAAATGTATCCTACATGAAATATACTAATATTAGATAAATGAGAGCGTTTATGAACATTAAAACATATCAAACACCAACATTATTTTTAATAAAGCTTTTTTTAATGTCATTTTTAATGTCATTTTTTATTGTCATAATTTTAATAAAGCTACTTTTCATAAAGACTTAAATACAATTAAAAGCGTGACTTTTTCATAATATCAATACTCATAATCAGCCAATTTCTATTTATGGGTGCCCCATTCTCGCTGGGTGGCCACTTAAAAAACTTCAGTGGGTCCGGCAACTGACCGCGTAATCACTTAAAATCTAGCAGCCATCCTAGTTACTACTTCTTTTTGCAGAAATCGTTCATACGCGGCGATATTTTTTCTAGCGAGAGGTAGAAGTAAGAAAAAAAAAAGATTTTGACTATTTGTAACTTGTAAATTCATAATTGTAAAAAATTAGGCATTTACTACATCGAAAAAAAAGAAAAAACCTTAAACTAAAATCACGTACTGTAATAATTTAGGGGCCCCTCAGAATCGGGGGCCTGGGGGATATGTCCTTCTTGCCCCTGCGATAATCAGAGCCTGGCGAGTGCCCAAGAGTACCGGCAAACGGAGAATTTGAGACACAGCCGCTGGCTACAAGAAAAGAAAATTTACGCGGGAAATGAAACACTGGAGGTGAAAGCAAGGGCGGCTCCAGTGAGGGGGCCATAGGGGCCATGGCCCCCTCCGAAATTTCGTTTTAGAACTTTAGATTGACATACTTTACGATTTCACACTCCACTTTGCATTTTTTAACAATGTATAGACCTATGTAAAAAGTTCAATGGCCCCCTCCGAGAATTCAGTCTGGAGCCGCTCTTGGGTGAAAGACATTCCCTTCCTGAAAATGTTTTCGGATCGTTCTAATGAAACTGCAGTAGGATTGCGAAACGAGTAGGTTTGATTTTTTTTAATTGTAAATAGGGAAAATCAAGCTCTGTTTACTAGCACATACATTTTGTATGTCTCTGTAAAGCTTCTAAAATATAAAGGTTTGTGTCACTTTCTTTTAAAGTCTCAATTACTTTTCTTAATTTTAAATGCTTTCAGTGTTCAGTTATTTATTGAAAATGCTGGAACATACTGTGGTCCACACTATTTTTTCGAGATGACTTCCGTTTTATTTTCAACGAATATTTTGTTCAATTTTTGTTCTTGTTTGAAAAAGTGGAATTAAGTTTATAGTACTATTTGCTTTGATGTAGCCGAAAGCTTTTTCTAAAATTATGCTGAAATCATCGTCTCATGAACACCTATGGCTGAAATGTATGTCGCTCGCAATTTTGCAAATTTGACCACTTAAGGGTAGAGGGTAAAATATCTCTGCTTCAGGATGCTCAAAACCACGCTCTGGGGTTATCACTAATATAAAATATGATAAATAACCTATAAAAGTTCTCTTGAAATACTTAGTTTTTATTTTAGCTTGATTTGTTAGCACGAAATCGCGACCGTAAATATGACCAACAATTAATTCAAAATATTTTTTGAATAATTATTCTTAAGATAAACGACGTTTTATTGCTCTTCTGTTTTATTTCTGTTCGCATTTAGATACTTTTAAGGTTTTACCATTCTTTTTTATACAGTCCTACATGCATCAACATGGAAAACATTGCTTGCATTTATTCATTCTGAGGAAAGTATCTACTCTTATTTGAAAGATATAATTTCTTTAATTTTTAAAATTTGTTAAAAAAAGGGGGGGGGAGAAAATAGGCAAGGCTTAGCAAGAGCTGTTTAGAGGGATACAAAATTGTTTTTATTTTTTAAATATTTTTTTAACGGGAAATGAATGAGCTTAGAAACAATACTATGAACAGCGTTTTTTGAAGCCTCTGATGATTTTAGACTTGGATGAGGTAGATTAAACAAGAATCAATTGATAATGAATTGTTACATTTGAAAACGAAATCACTTTTTTTAGGAAATTTCCATTTACATGACAAGAAATTTGACTGATTGTGATATATTTGTTGCATAGTACTTTTTTTTTTTCAATAATCATTGTAATATAATTATTTCGCTTTTGCTTTGAAATATAATGATTAGATATTACTTTGATTAGTTAAAACCAATCAAAATGCTGACGCTCAAAAAAAACTTTATAAGATTGAAAAAGTTCAAAGTGAAATTAGTGTAATACACCTCTTTCGGCTCTGATTATTACATAGGCAAAAGGGGTGTGTGCCCAAGAATAAAGTGGCTGTACCATACGCAGATTTTTCTAAAAGAGAAGAATTTCATCAAAAACACCTCTTTACTTTGAAAATAATCTTAAATTTTAACTGGTTTGCTGTTATCGTTCCTAAGACGCAACGGTGGAGATTCTCATTCAATGCCCACGAAGCAACACGTATAAAAAAAGAATGGGAGTCTTTTCCGTTGTGTCTTGGATAACGCTACAATTTATTTACCTACAATAAGGCAGAAGTATAATTAGAATATTCTTGGCGAAGATTGCAAAATAGTTTTGGTGACTAGAGAACGTGTTAGAACCCCTTAGAAAGTCCTCCTACCAAGGCACCCCCGCCTTGGCAGATCGCCCTAGTGTAGCGTTGCCATAATCATACACAACAACAACAAAATAGTTTTAGTAGGCGATTTTAATATAGATTTCGAGTCCCCAAAATTGTTTCATGGAACAAAGAAGACAAATACGATATACTCATGGATTATGGTACACTTTCAAAGCAATATTTGTGAAGGTGAAATATAGTTAGAATATAATCCCTATGGCTTATTACGGTTAGCGCACCGTGCTGCCGTGTCGTAGGTCCGGAGTTCGATTTCCTGGTTTGGCTCAGCCTTTCATCCCTTGAGTGATTCGATAAAATGAGTACCAAGCTTCCTTGGGAGTTAAAAATAGGGAGCTTCGCGTCAGGCTGACAACCTGGCCAGCACCAAAGAAGCAGTGATCTTGAAAGCGTGGTTGGACAAAGCAGGCCTTGGATGCGCAAGTGGACTGTTACGCCAATGCTTAAATTTTAATACGTACTCTTTTTTTTTTACTCAATAAAGATACTTAGAAACAAATTTTAAAGATTTCTTTCTGTCCCATGTTATGTCACGTCCGCTTCGCTCTTCGATTACTCCTGTCCGTTTTGTCCGAGAGCTTGGTGACATTCCTGATCGTTCACATTTATTTCTGAAACATTAATAAACGCCAATAAAGTGACCGTCGAATTCGACGGGTTCCAGTTAGTCTCTAATAAATAATGAATTAAAGCGTATGACCATCTTTTTGGAACACCCTGTTTTATGATGAAAATATGAAATTTTGTACTTATATTTCATCTTGTGTTACTTATGAAAAAGAAACGATTGCTTATGCTCTTAATGAAAATACTTCGAGGCTCATTGGCCATCATTTTCGATTACGTCCACCTCATACTGACGTAATTCCTCCTTTTAGTAGTTCATGACAGATCAAATTTCTCACAGGTTAGTAGATTTCCGTGTCTGCCGACGCCCATATTTTATGGATAAGACACAATCAGACTATCTACAGAGTCAAGGTTGAGTTGAGGGAAAGAAAAGTTGACTGTTGCGGGCGGCACGTTCAAAAGGTCCTAGAACGATGCTATCGGAGTGTATCAGTGACGGATAGCTCTCTCGCGGATGGTCAAATATTCGGATAAATAGCTTTAGGGATGGATGCGAGACAAAAAAAAAACGGTAAAACAGCTTAAAAGCTTCGTCTCGTCTCGCAAAATCCCTATATCGTAATGTTAAAAATGCGTATCTCGTCTCGCGTCCATCCCTAAACAGCTTCGACCCTCAGTGTAGCGCTACCTCAATTATGGCATGTAAAAGAATTGTGAATTTTTATACCCGTTACGACAGTGTCGGAACTGGGACCGATCAACCAATTAGAACACACAGCTTCAACCCTTTTTTATGCTAATTCTCTTTCGAAAGCGTTGTCTTAGATGATTTTCCGAGGGGTTGCGGGGCATCCGTCAAATGAAAGAGTGTATTTAGACAGTGACGGATATAGCCGTGGACGTAAGTAGGGTGAGTGTATACACTAGCGCGGCAAGGTAAGCGTAAGGCAACGTGACACTTCCTTGCTCTGGCGTCTATATTTACGCGACGGAGTTCAAGACATCAGTGAGATGTCTCATTTTGCACACACGAATTTCTTTGATCTCTCAGAAAAAAAAATAACACTTTCCCCCCCACTGAAACTGAATTTACACTAGATAGAATAGAGTTTTGATGCTTAGTTAAAAACTGCGGGTCTAAAATCCGTTATTTTGAAATTTTAATTTACTTTTCTGATTTACTACTTTGATTTTTAGAATTGACCTCAATGAATGGTTTTTAACCCTTTCGTTCCCAGGCTATAGTTATTTTCAAAACCTGAGTCCAAAAGAATCGCCCGAAAGTTCGTCTCCCCTTTTCGTCTCCTCATTTCGGTTTCTTATAAGGATGATCAGTAACCAAGTTGTTGTAGCCTTTACCGTGTGTGTGTAAGTAAATAGCGAAGAATAGCTCATTATTAGAACGGGTTATGGCGTCCCGCAGTGGTCTGGGTGCTAAACCCCGTTCCTATAAGAACACGGCAAGTGAAGTAGCATCCGTCTTTGCCAATGCATGGGAGGGTCAACTTCCTCTCGGCTCGACAGCTGTGGGACCGCGTACGCTAATGGGAGCTGGTGCACGTAAAATCCGTCGTGGCTCCAATGTCCTCCAAGTTGTTAAACGATACCTCTGGGGGTGCCGATTTCAGGGGGTTGGTCTCTCCTCTGGAATTGGTTCAAAATTAGGGGACCCCGAGCTGAGTCGGACTTCCTCCCACTGGGGCTCATTAAAATGGAAGCCGCCAATCGCCTGCCTATATCGGGGATCTGGCACCTCCCGGAGGTTGCCAGATGGCATTAGCAACAACAAGAACAGCAACAACGGGTTATGGCAAGTTGGGTAATGGCAAGTGCAAAGAACAGTATTTGAGCTATGATGCCCATTCACCCCCTGTAAAGTCGTAAAAAGGGAGCTAGTAATACATATGATCCGCTTTTAAACATAAACAGTCTTTGCGCTCGCCTTGTGCGGTGCGCGACTCGGATTCTGTACTGATGTGTACTTGATGTGGGATACCTTAAGGCCTTATTACCCGGACAAAATTTAAAGCAATTTTGGTTGCAGCAACCAGTTGCTGCAATTTATTCCCGCAAGTCAGTGAGCCTAGATGAGCACGCAGGGTTGCGATAGTAAACAAACTATGTTGTGTTTACAAACGCCATTGATTCGCCGAATTGGCGGTTGCTAGAGCTTGTAATTATAAATAGCATATCGTTGGTTGTTTATACCTCGTGTCTATCTTCGAATCGGATTGTTATTTATTTTTCTTTTCTTGAATCAAATCAACTTCCATGTCGATATTTCACTTCACGAACATTTTATTTTCGCACACCCTAATCATCCCTTTCAGTACGAACGGTATGGCTGACGCTGACTCTTCCGCTATCTTGCGTTGTGATGTAGAAGTAGATAGCACTACGATTGGCTGGAATTCCAGCAACCTGCAATATTTTTGCCTCTGAACGAAAAAGTTGGAGTTGACTGTTCCCTAGGTAACCGAGGGAAATTTCGAGGAAAGAGGTTTCTGCAACTGGTTGCAGCAACAAAATCGCACGAAAATTCCTTCGTGTAATAAGGTCTTTATGATAGATGTACATTGTGCGTGGATGGGGGAGTGTAACATAGACATCAAGTGACTAGGAATCCTAAGTGGCTATCTCCTGTACCATTGTGAAAGGTTCTTTTGTTCCGCCGTTTGGATTTTCAGGGGTATTATGAAAGAATACTATGGCTAATTTTCCTTATTTGGTTTTCGGACATTTCCTGTTTAAACAAAAGTAGACCCGTTTTGAATGTTTAGGAATGGTGGAAGAATTTCTTGGAAGTACTGTAGTCCTTTCTAAGCAGGCTTCAAAATTTTAACCCATTGAAATTGCTTTCGCCGTTTGGACGTTCTTTTCGGATGAAGCGCTAGTGTGATTCATTTGTTCTCTATTTAGCTCTGTTTGTGTGTAGAATTTAATTTAAATGCAAATATTATGACCTCAAGAAAGCGATCCTTGAGTCGTAATATAGGTGATTATTTTATGAAAATTCCGAAAACTGATAATTTGTCTAGTGAGAGTGAAAGCGCAAATCATGAGGAAAAAATCGTAAATGCAAAGCCCCAGAACAAGCTATTTCAAGAGGAACAGCACTCACAAAATATACATGTATCACTATCAGGCAGTTTGTAAAGAGGTGCATAATTAGAAGGAATACAATGATATCATTATGCAAGAAAGAGGTATGATTTAAATTAATTTTTTCACAGACATTGTTTTTTCTATGAAGTGTAAGTCCTAGCAAGTTCGAGCATTTTATTTTATCGGAAATTCGCACACCTTTCTCGAAATTCGATTACGTAATATTATATATAGGCAGAAAAATAAAATATACAAGCGACATGTAAAAAATTGTGCCAAATGTCGCCAAGCTTGGATGCAGGGACTCCGAGAGAAATTTTATAAGGCGGGGAGAAAATCTTCCCGGCCCCTTTCGTAAAGCACAAAAGTTTCGAAAAAACGGGAGGGAAGGCAGGATTTTTGGCAGGATTTTTGTTGTTGTTGTTGTTGTAAAACTGCTCTTTTTAATGATTTTCATATAAAATACTAAAAGGAAAGAGAGTGGGAGGGAAGTTTTTCTGATATTTAATGGTACTTTTAATTCATGTTCGAAGGTTGAAAAAATAATAATATTTAAATGGTAGAATTAACATTTCTGCCATCTAAATCATTCTAGAATTATGTATTCAAAATTGAGTCTATTTTAAAAAAAAGATTTTAATTACAGATCTATAAATGAAATTCGTAACACATTCTGAAAAATTCACGGACGCACTTAGCTGAACACGGACCCACTCTAACTGGCACGGGCCCAGGGGCTGCGCCCCGTCTGCCCCCCCCCCCCTCTCGTAGGACCTATGGTTAACTGTACCCAAATTATTGAATACCCAGTAAGTTAGCCCCCCCCTTCACCCAATCCTAGATTCGCCACTGACTGGAGCTATTGTTGTTGAGCCATTGGTTGCCGCGACTGTGAGTACTCACTATAAAGATGGGTGCACACACACTTACACTTGCGCGAGGAGAGGCACTAATGGCCCAGTCTTTTTGTTGATATTTCCCGCTATGCCTCTGACTTCCTAAAATCCTTATGAGCATATAACCTCTATCTTTGGAAGTTATATGAGAATGCTGTAACCCAGACAAACAACTACTTTCTCTCTGTTAGTAAAAATTTTCATTGTGTTGTCCACTTTACTCGTTGAGGATTTGTTAGGGAGTTCTTGAAACTATGTACACAAGTCCAAAAATAAATGTCCCAAATACAACAACAATAATCAGTATCTTAGGAAAGAATGCTATATCATATGACCATTATTTTAAAAGAAAATTTTTATGTTAAAAATTAAAAAGTTTTGGACAAGAAGAAGGGGTGGGGGCAGTTTGGACCCGAGGATCAAATATTTGTGCCCTGTGACTGTATGTCTCATCAAACTATGATCGTTTAGCCCCCCCCCTCCCCAAACATACTAAACCTAAAACTTTGGTTGTCTTAAATAGGCCCAGGATATACTTTAGGAAGAGAGTAACTAAAGAACAGCACAATAGTATTTTTTTTTTTCAGTTCCTGGAATAGCCGAAATTATACAAAGATCCCCCCCCAAAAAAAAACAAATTAATGAATTGCGACTTTTCTCGTTTTCCGTTGTGGGAGGTGGGATAACTCTCAGCTTATCAGATCCCCATGTCCGGGAAAGTTCAGCAAACTCCTTGACTGAAGGGGTTTGTTTTTTTTTTTTCGTTTTTTCGCATCATATTCTGCACTTTTTGCGAGTGAGTTGCTTCTTCAACTAATCGCAAAATGGATAGAAATCCGCAAATTCCCAGATTCCGATTTGCTTGGAATAAGCCACCTGGTGGCTATTCACTCTCTTCTTTTTTTAGAATAGAGCAAAAGAGTTTTTTGTTTCTTGTTTCTGGGCCTAACTAAAACATTTTTGTTTTTCTGTGTGTGGACAGTATGAAAAACTTTCGACTTTACATTTATTTTTTTTCATTGACATTATTATTATTATTATTTTCCTGTCCAGTCCTTTCGGTCATTATATATGCAGGTCTTGACCTCACCCCAGACTTCCAGAAAAGCAAAGAGGCCAAACACATTTCATTCACCCGCTTTTATTTAAATCCTGTTCTTCGGTTGACCTACCTTTCTGCAAGCGGCCATAACTCACCGGCACTGCTCTTGATTCAGATTAAAACATATGCACAGCCTGGCGACCATAAAATCCAACACATTCAAGAAATAACTAAACACAAACTGTCAAGATTTTGTGCGCATGTCTAAGCAGGGACTCATTAATGCATTCAAAAATCTCTAAGCTCAGTTTTTTTTCTTTTTTTAATCTTTGCGTGAGTATGTAAGGGAAGGGTTGTACAGGCTTTCTCAATGTGAATTTTCAGGAGGAAGGAACTAAACAAAACCCAGATTTCCTATTTAGTATCTATCTTACTAGCTAATTAAATCAAACAAGTTAACTAAACCAAACTAAACGCTGACACAACAGCCCACCTAGAGGCCAAATCCTGCACTGCCCATGCACGCCTTCGCGACCATGGGCTTTGGGGTGGGGAAATATATTCCCCGGGCAGATGGTCAGTCTGGCGCGAATCCCCAGTGTTTAGTCCCTAAGCAAGCTTCGTCCAGAGAGTAGAAAAATACGATAGAGCGCATCGCCTTCAAAACCTGCTGGAAATGTGAGGAAAGGATGAACCATGTAATTTGAGGCACGGAAATGGAGAGAGAGGCCAGACTTGTGCTATATCGCTATATTTGGCGAGTGGAAAGAGTAAACTGCAAGAAAAATTCGTGGCCAATATACGTATTACAAACCCTCTTGGCGCAAAATGATTATCGCCAAGAGGGTATGCGGATACAGTTAGTGGATTGAAACATTCTTCATATATAAAAAATATTCAAAAACATGGGGGAAAAAACATTTTGTGAAAGGTTTTTCACAAAGGCACAATTCTATATCCCTTTCTCTTTTCCTTTTTCAAGTGAGTACTTTCTTGATAATTAGCCCTATACGTAAAAGAAATAATAATAAATGCATCCAAACTGTTTCATTCTAACTTTCATATTCATATTGCTTTTATACAGATAACCTGGCGTTAACGTTTCTAACCTGAAAAAGGTGCCTCGAAATGTTTTTAGCTTGACAATCCTCTAGGAAAGCTCAATCCGCTAGGAATCCTCTAGGTGCCTCTTAGAAAAAAGTTTGGGAACCGCTGGTCTAGAGAACCCACGAAAATTTTGTACTGTACCTCTAATACCACCGCAATTATGCATCGATTACTACGAAATTTATGCATGTTATTTTTATGTACTCTACAATTTGAATATGCTGCACGAAGCCTTTACAATTCTTTTACAGGACCACGCAAAAGAATTCCAAAACAGTTCGATGGACGAGCAGTCATTCTTGTAAGCGTATTTTAGAGACATTAGCATATTTTAAATAAAACAAAATTGATGTATGTGATTAAAGATTACAAAATAATGCTCTCTATCGAAAATAGGGTAGTGACATTTATAGTTCTTTTACAGGAGCACTCAAAAGAATCCCAATGCATAGTGGTCTATGTCAGTTTAGACTACATCCCATAAAACACGATAGAAATAGATACTAATGCAACTTAATCTTCATTTAAAAAATGGAATCATTTAAAGATTTTTGTGCGGGGTCTCGCAAAATTACAGTAATACTGATATGGCTTTTTGGAGGTTATATTCAAATCTCACCAAACTTGATGACAATACATCGCCAAATCTGGCTCACAAAGTTTGTTGTGTTGGAAAGTGTTTTGTAACGATGCTTTTGGCATGATTGTAGCCCAAGTATATAATGAACTATGAAAGACAAATAAAGCCGGCTCATGGATTAAGATGCGCTCTCCAACATAATGAAGTGAGAATGGCAAATAAATATTTGTTAACCCTTTAACGCGCAGTGTTCCCGCTCTGGGAACACCAAACTCTGACGTTTTGACTGTTGCCAGTCACGAAGAATAGGTTTGATTTCTATGAAAATAGTTGCGGGTGACATAGCTCACGAGAATCCTTTACTTTTTAGCACGTCATTTCCCGTAAAAAAATTGTCACGATTATTTTTAACAGCACTGACATCTGATGAAAAATGGAAGAATGCGAGAACAGCTGGATAGATTGCCCAATGCTGAAAAAAGGGCAGCCGTTGCCATCGCTCGACTTAACTATTAGCAAGATGGCGGACGATCGAAGCGTTCATCGCGTGCCACAGATCTAGAGACCCTTTTTTGACGCCTTTTTTGGCACAGCCAGCTGTCGTCAAAAAAGGGTCTCTAGATCTGTGGCACGCGATGAACGTTTTGATCGTCCGCCATCTTGCTGGTAGTTAAGTCGAGCGATGGCAACAGCTGCCCTTTTTTCAGCATTGGGAAAGGGTTGCGCCTCAAAGGGTTAAGGCAAATCCACACCAGGGCTGTCTGCTTAAGAAGGCATGCTTTTGGAGGAACACATTTTAAGGGATTATAAGACATATTCACGTTGCATCTGGAGAAATTACTGTTCTTTTAAGAAATCATACAATTTTGCACAGTTTTTTAAACAATCGAATAGCGTTAGAGGTGCGCAAAAATTTGGACTGCTTCTTTACAAGCAGCAAAAAGCATAATTACAAGCAGTGAATCTATAATAGTTACGAAACATCCATGGAAAAAAATTTAAACGATGTTATATTTAAATGATGTTATATTTTAAAATAGCCAATAAACTTCTTTACATTAAATTGAGATCTGCAAGGTGAAAATTATAACATAGAATGAAGACATAAATGCAGCAGAAATGTATTGTGAAGTCAGGCAATATCTTATTAAAATGCATTATTTAACAAACTCTACCGAATAACCGCGTTTGTTCAATCAACAAATTGTCGTTATTATTATTGTTTTTCGTTGTTGTTGTTGTTTTATTTCTATTGTGTCTCAGAGTTCCTCCCACCCTTTGCACCCTCCTTTTATAATTTTACACTGGTTTCCTCTCTCACCTGGGACAGACCATGGCCGAGTGGTAAGACATTGAGCATTGTAGATGTCCTAAGAATGAAGGTTTAGGGTTCAGTCCTACCACACGACTGCCAATCTAACTGTCGAAATAAGTTTCCTCCAGATGTAATGTGTTACGGATTAACCCTTAAAAAGGCCTCTGCCCAAGGCATTCCCCCCTTTCAGATTGATAGCCTTCAAGCGGCTTTCCCTCAGCCACAAAATCAAATCAAATCAGGCGCGTAGGCTGGGGATGCCCTGGCAAACCCCCGCCCTCTCTCAGATCAAATAATTCTCTAGAAAAAAAACAGTCGGCATCGATTAAATTTTTTAATTTGAAATTAAAATTTTATTTGATTCGAAAAAAATATTTCTTTTTTAAAGCTTTGATATGATAGTTCTATATCTGAAGACGATCGCATATTAAGAAAGTTATGACAATATTTAACTAAAGTTAATCTTCTGAAAGGAAGACATGAGATAATCTTTGAGTCTTTAATTCTCACCAATTGCTATGTTGGGCTCGCCTCTCAGCATTTATATAGAACGTTTAAGGGTGCCAATCCGGGTATTATTTCAAACTGCGTTGTGTACTCATAAAGCCCAGTAAACACTATTAAATCTTTCTAGAAAAAATTTGCAGGGTGTCTGTAGAGTATTAAAAGCTATTTGTGTCCCATATCTCCAGGGTGCGAATTAACGGGGGGATGCCGCGGATCGTCCCCGGCTGAAGAATGCAATATCCCTGGCTAGAGAAATATTAATTGACCCCCGGCCAGGGATACTATTTATCCCCTGCTGGAGAAATGTTAATCTCTGTCCCTACAAGTTAAACAGTACCTAACGATGTTAAGTATTGAGTAGGGATGGACGCGAGACGACTTTTTGCGAGACGAGACAGAGATTTACAGCTTTTTTGCGAGACGAGACAAGCATTTTTAACATTATGATATAGGGATTTTTGCGAGACGAGACAAAGCTTTTCGGCTGTTTTGCGAGACGCGAGACGCCAATTTTTCGTCTCGCGTCCATCCCTAGTATTGAGAATAGAAATTCTTCTTTTGTTTACCAGGCAAAGGAGCAAGTTACAAGAATCTCTTTGAAATATAGGCAACCACACAATGATGCTACTTCTCATTCTGTAACTGAGGTCAGGTTTCAAAGGAAGACTGCGAAAGGAACGAACAAGCACTGCTCTGCCACGAGCCGAATATGAGGATAGACGTAGAATAGACATAGGCAGGAATGTATGTGCAATGTGCATGGGAAATCGGAGTCCGACTTTTGTTTGAATTTAAGTACTGTGGCATAGCCAGAAAAAAAAAAAAAAAAAAATGGAGGGGGGGGGGGAGTTAGGCAACGCCGTAACGAAAAATCTTGAGGTCCAGAAATACTAAGTTTCACGAAGTCCCTTATTAAGATAGGCCCTTGCTTATACAGGGCCATAATTATCACTTGGCACCCAGGGCAGTGCACCTGGGCCTCGAGCTGTATGCCGAAATGGCATACATGCCAGAAAAGTGGATCATAATTTGATGAACAGTGGTTAAGCACGGAAAAAGCAGTAAGGATGAAGCCCTATTATCATTTATTGCCGCAGAGTCTCTCCCCCAATCTATTATTAATAATCTGTCTTTATCATCGGATATTTCCACTGCACAAAAACAACTTCTCCTCTATTTCATATTTACAGTAGTAAATGGAAGTTATGCATAAAATATCTCTAAAATTTCTAACTAAAAATTAGAAGTTGAAAGATATAGAGCCCTTCCTATTTTGTGGGCCTGGTTATCTTACAGAGACTAAAGCCGTTTTTGAAAAATTTAGGGGTTCTGACCCCCAAAACCACCCCCTCGCTGCGCCACTGTTTAAGTCACTTCACAGAAATGTTGGCGGCTGCATTTTTCATGTCATACCTAATATATTATGTGAGTGGAGCACCTTTTACTTTTTTTTTCCTTTTCAAATATCCCCCCCCCCCCCTGGTGAAAATGTTCAATTCGATCCTGCATATTTCTGAGGTCTTAATGTGTGTAGGAGGTCGCAGTGTGTGTTTATTTATTTATTTATTTATTTATTTATTTATTTATTTTTTTTTTGTATAACAATACAGAAAATTCTGTTAAAAATAAATGAAAAGAACGTGTTTCGTCGGATAAACAATTTAACGCATAGAAGATCATGTATCTGTGAAGTCCCTGTATTGAAAAACCCCGTCCTATTTTCAGAAAAACTTCATGTTATCAGAATATTTTTAGAGAAAGTGATCCGATCTTAGGTAATTTATTCTATAGTGTACTTTTGACACAAGCGGATGGCGACAGGAACATTTTTTAATGGAATCGGAAGGGGAATTTTTACCTGAAAAGGGGGGGGGGTGAACTATATTTTTCCTTTTTGATATTACACATTTTTCGTAATAATTTGTATTATATGGTCCATAGAGTATTTTGTCACCTGGGCACCTTCTTCCCCCCCCCCCTTCCGACCTGGCAAACCTCTCTCATTTGATAAAGTAATCAAAAAACTTTGTAAAAAACACACATAAGAAGTAAACTTCTTATGTGTGTTTTTTACAAAGTTTTTTGATTACTTTATCGTTTAACACCAGTATTTTGAGTGTTTTTTTCACTCTCTCATTTGATTTTATCATACAAACGTGTGTTGTCGCCATCTATTGAGAAAATGTAAAAACTTTTTATCTGATCATAAATTTTTGCTGTCGCCATCTATAGAAGAAATGTAAAAACTTTGAATCTAATCATAATCATGTCGTCGTTTCAGCTGGTATTCGTAGTATGTATATGTATTGTGATTGAGAGGAAAACTTTGACGTTCTAAGAACATCTGGTAAAAATTGTGTTTCCGAAGAATCATTTTCTTAGAGTTGAAGGGGTTGGTTATAATTACCCCCCACGAAATTGGAAAAAATTGGAGTAATTATGACCACTTGATTTTTCTCATTATACTTACGCGTACAACTTTTGCAGGAGCAATGGAGACTACTATTTTTGTTTTTTAAAAGTGATAAGAGTTACCCTAATGCTTAAATAATTTATACAAATTGAGTAATAAGGTTATAATTTCTATCAGTGGCGTAACATGGGGGAACGATTCTACGCTCAACCAGTAGCGGATCCAGAGGAGGGGCTAGGGGGCTTCAGCCTCCACGCCCCCAAAAGAGATTGCTCAAGGGTAACATTCTGCTTTATTTCACACTTTAAATAGCTAAAATGATCATATTTTATTACTTAGCCCCTCCCAAAAGCCTAATACATTGGTTTAGAGAAAATTTTTGATTTATAGTACATTTTAATTGGGTGAAATAAGCTTTTTAAAAAATCTAGCCCCTCCCAAAAAAAATTTCTGGATCCGCCACTGCGCTCAACGTTCCCTGAACTTAAGTTATGCAATTTTGTCAGTTTGAATATTTGTCATAATTTAAGGACTGTTAAATTTTCTTTCTAAATTTTAATCTTTCTCAAACATAACATTTAAATCCATGAGTAATATCAATTCATTTTTTCCAACAATAACACTGAAAAAACGTCTGTAGTTTTTCCCCAGTGCATGCTGGTTGGACGCTGAGACGATCCTGGGGCCCTACCACTATGTCATCAGAAAGCTTTCTGTACCGAATGAATCAAGCCTTCTCGATTCATGACGCTACACTGCGAGAAAACATCTGTATGTGCTACACCGAACCTGTCGAAATCGTTCCGATGTCGGATTCACTATCGGAAATAATGTTGTTTTTCCGGCACCTCAGACGAAGTCGAAAATTACATTCCCATATCAGAGAGTAGAAATTTGATGGGTTTTTATTGTGTGTATTATGGAATGTTCAGCACTCCCACAAAAGAACCCCTTTCCTTAGCAAGCTTCAGTTCCCCTCCCTGTCAAAAAGCACACCCCTTCCTTGATTGATGTCGCCCGACCCCTTGGAAATTCTGAAGAGAACGCCTTCGTTTAAGTAAAAGCGCTGTGATATACGGGAATACGAAGGCAGAATACGAGATATGGGTTTCATTGTGTGCGTTAAAATGTGTTAAGCCCTCCCACAAGAGGTCTTGCCTTTCACTGGCAAGGCTGACTTTCCCTCACTATCAAAACACACCTTTTCCTGGATCGATGTCCCCCAGAATCCTTATAAAATCATCAAAGACAATGCCCTCCAGTGAGAAATAGCACAAAAAGGGAATGAAGCAGTGTCTTTCATTTGTTGCTCGGTCCTGGTTCTGACACTATTGTAACAGGTATAAAAATTGCCATATCTATTGCACGCCAATAACCGTCACTGAAAATCTCTGATAGCATCATGGTAGGGCCCCAGCTTAGCGTTTCCCAAGAGGGAACGGAGTAAAGGATCAATCTTAGGACACTGTGCATGTTAATCGCCCAATCTTTTCTGCCGGAGAGAACTCCAGAGTGCGGTTGTCAATGTACCCGAAGCTTTTTTTTTTTTTTTTTTTTAGCACTCGGGTGCTATTTCTTTCAAGCACGGGATTTTGTCTACGCGGCGCGCCGTGGTCACTTTTCCGTTTTCTTGGTTATGCAGGTATTCAGTTCATTTATCAAAATATATAATCTCTAAATGCTCACTATGATGATATGATAGCTGATACATATTTTCTGCGGAGTGATTTGATATTGCTAACGGAAACATGGACTATACCTTCAGACGATTTTCAAATACCAGAATTCACTTTGGTCGAACGGATAGAAAGTGGTTTCCAAAGCAGAAAGCCATCTAGAGTTATGATTTTTATAAAGGAAAACTTAATGAAACACTTTACCCGTGCCTACATGAGCCAGATGAATGGTGTTCAAATGGTCATTGCGTATATTCAAGATAAAGTCATATTTGCACTTACATACGCTAATCCTCGAATGTCTTATGAAGATAAATTAGACGCTATACTCTAAAAGTTGCTGAAGGAGGATGATTGTAAGACTGTCTTAGTAGGAGATTTTAACATAGAATTAAATTCCGATCAAGGATCCAATTTCATATCTGAAATGGATACTTTAGATTTTCCAATACGCACTAAACATTTCACCACTACGGGCCAAACAACAATTGATGCAATTTTCAGCAACAAAATTATGCGAACTGGAGTCTATTGAGCACTTAGAGTTATCATTTTCCTCTATATGGCAGACTTAATTAAATCTCACTATTCTAAAAAAAAAGTAAAGGCCGCAGCCGCCGCTGTCAAGAGTTGTTGGCCTATCTTCTCCTAAACCGTGGGGATTTTAATTTCGAGAAACATGTCCACGGCTTCGGAAAATTCCGAGGAACCTGATAAGCTGATTTAACTTTCGAAAATCGAGTTATTTTAGAAGATATTAATAAAAAACTGAAAAAATAAAACATAATGGTTGCCAGATTTGGCATAAAATCATTCATTCCTTTGCAGCAAAGCGTTTCCAAGTATCTAGAATCGCGTGAAATTTACAAACATGAGTTAGAATTACGCCTACTTTACGCCAAAATAAAAACTATATGAAATAAGTAACTCAAAATGTGTTACACAAAGTTGACAATTTTCAAATAGTAAGTTCGCTTAGACAACAGGAGTTTAGAATTAGCGATTATTCGTTTTTGCAAAACAGAATAACTAATATCTTGAAAATGAAAAATAATTAAAATGCAGATTATTTTAAAGCCGGTTCTCGTCCAGCTGGATTATTTGCTACCAGTAGAAATATTTGGCGGCGTTAACTATGCAATTATAGCAGTTATAGTACACTTTGGATATTTGGTGATATTGAAGAAACTCACATCCTCATACAACAAAAAAAAAAAAAAAAAAAAAGAGAGAAAGAAAATTCTCTAGCGACTCAATATCCAAAAATTAATAGCTGTATATTTTTTTCTAAGTTCCCAGTCCGAAACTAAAAAATCTTTACTTCAACATTTTGACGCATCAGAGCAAGCCCCTTTGCGTACAGTGCAGTGGTGGCGCTAGACTTTCCCCGACGGGGGGTCATAACTCCCCGGCGAGGGGGCACAAATATACATGTACATATGCTAAGTGGCGTATCCAAGAGGGGGCTTTGACCTCCCTCTTTTATGACATTTTTGTCACCAAGTATGATATGGAAATTTGCAACTATTTGCACCACTTGAAAATATTTTACTTTAGAAAGTGATTTTTTTCACACTAAATCATTTTCTAAACTAAAATATCCAGGATCCAGATAAGTTTAGAGGAGATGGAGGACAATATAATGTTTTGTTTTGTGAAATATTTCCAGGAATCGGATCGACATACATTATCGGACACCCAGGCCCCGGATGTTTTCAAAAACCACCGCACAATCTTTCCTGGTAGATTATTATTTAAACGACCCTAATTAACGTATCTCAAAATCCTTTTACATTACACAAATATTTCCCCAAGGCCTCAGCAAGCAAAAAATTCCGGTGGGTGGAGGGGGATCTGTAGTGCTAAAATTAAATTAACTGATCTCTAGAATCAACGCAAATAAACTGATAATGCATTTACTGAAATTTTGGAGGGGGGGGGGCAAACCCACATGATCCTCCCCCCTGGTAACGGCCTTGCACGTTTCTGTAAAATCTCGAAAGCTACTTTTAAGAGTTCTTCAGGTGCAAGAATATTGCTGTAAATTCACTGAAAATTTATTTTATAAATTAAGCATGACTAAATTTGCACGCTTTTACACAAATTGCAGTTATTTTTATAAAATTAAGAGATATATGTAAATTTAATTACAGTTTAACTTCGATATCTAGAACATCGAAATTCTTGATATCTCATTAAATGTGTTTTCCCTTACAAATTGAATCCCACCCCACCAGTGGCATAGTGCTAGTGCTTTGAACTGGGAGACGGAAGGTGCCTGGTTCGGCACTAGGTCGCGTCCGCCGACCTAACCGACCTAAGAGTTTTCCGTGGTTTTTTTCCGATACTTTGCATAAATACGGGTTAGGACCTCTTAGAAAGTCCCCCACGGAGCGCAAACCCACCCCCGGCCTAGATCCCTAGCGTAGATAATTGGCCGTAATCTACATTTCCATTTACAAACTGATTCCCTTTAAAATACTTTAAATAAAATACGACCAGTTTAAAATATTTCTAATTAAAATGAAAATTTTTAGTTAAAGCGTTTAAATATTCATAGGTTTATACATATTTTGAATGCCAGAGATGAATAACTGTAAAATAATTTTATAAATATTTCGTCATGTCAAATTTTTACACAATTAAATATACATTTTAAAAAGTTTCCGTAGTAAACAAAATCCGAAATTTCTTATCGCCCGAGTCGTAAATCTCTTTTAAAAATATCAATTAAGACTTATAAATTTTGTAGCTCTATGAATAAAAGTAATACAATGGGAAATTTTATTTTACATTTATGACACAAAAGCTTTTGACTCGCGAATTAAAATACTGTTAATTTACATACAATTACATTAAATCTGTGTTTAATTTAAATTTGCATTAATGCAATTTGAAAGTTTATAAAGACATACCTTTCGTCCTCACTCCAATTACTAAATCTTATTTGATAAATATACCAAACAATTAGAAATTGCAACGAAAGAATATATTTTTAAAATGTATATCCTGTCCTGTAATTTAGCGGGAATGACATATAATGGGGTGAACAACATGTTACTTATCAATGGTTTAAAAGCAAGAGCACATTTAAAAGTACTCATAGTGTTTAAAAGACCAATTAGGAGAAAATTTAGATTAATTCATAGAGTACTCAGACAGTTAATATAATTTAAAATACAATAATGTTGTAAAACATTTCATAGAATCAGAATGTGAGGTCAAAAAGTCCGACTTCTACTACAGCTTCAAGTCAAAAAGTTATGACTCTGGGTCCGCAGCTATGATTAAAAGTGCACTCCAAACCATTACGAGCATCCATGTCTAAGGACATTTAATGATATATCATTAAAATGCTGTTAATAAATAAAGTTTAAAGTTGTATTTTAAAATTTCTGAGACAGAACAAGTGACTCAGTTTTTGAAATATGTGCCTTATTTTTAAATTATTTTTATTTTTAAATAACGCAGAATGTGTTCATTCAAAATTTGTCCTCAAACTAGTTTCAATTCTTTTTTATAAGGGGGGGGGGGGGCGGGGTGAGGGGCAAGTGTTTTAGGGCGAGAGCACAGGGGGCGCGAATTGCTCGAGAGGAAAATATTTACACAAGTAAAAATACGCTTCAAATAAAATTGCATGTTCGTGCAATTCTGAATGGTATTCAAGCTTTGCACCCTTCCTGAAAAATATTTCTGGATCCGCCCTTGGGCATAGTATATTTGTACAAATACATGACAAAAAGTAAGTGCTTAGAAGATATAATTCAATGCTTTAGAGATATAAACTGATCATATTTTAAATAATAACATTAAAGCTTTAAGGACATTTAAAATATAATATATGAATGTAATTTACATATAACTCAAAGTTTGTGGATCTGATGAACTTGGAATGTAGGAAAAAACGCCACCTGGAAAAAACGCCACCGGATAAAACGCTGCAGGAAAAAACGCCACGTGAAAACATATTTGTGTAATAATTTAATTAAATATTTGAAATAAATTTCTTTTGTTTTGCAGAAAATGGGGTATTCAGTTGAATTATGAGGTTTAATGTACTTTGTTTTACAGAAGTGGGGGAAAGCACATGTCTAATTTCAATTCAATTTGGGCATAATTCTGTAGGCGCTAAGGAGGGGTGGGGGAAGACTTTCCTAGAAAGCGTTTGGTTTCCGTTAAAAAAAATAGATTGCCAATTACTTAATAGTACATGAAGCTTTCAGCGGGCTATGACCCTAAAACTGCATTCAGGTACTCGGATATCCCTAACTGGGATTTTAATTAACACATAGGTGTGGGGGGGGGGGATAAGGGTTTATTTTTTCATGTTTTAATGGGTTTTTTTTTTTTTTTTTTTTTTGGCATATCAAAGACAGGCAAGAGAGAGAGCTTTATAAGATATAAATTTATCTTATAAAGCTTAAAAAATATTTTTAACCTTTTGCATTATAATACAAATACTTTCTACTAATTTCGTGACAATTTGGTAAAGGGCTGAGGTGTGTAGGTCTAGAGTTCTGGCCTACGGCGCGACTGTTTTCTCCAGTTGTAACCTGAATAAGCGTTAGAGCCCCTCAAAAAGTTCTCCGCCCAAGGTATGCCTTAATTGAGCAGACAGCCCTCGTGTATATCTTCCTTAATTTAAGGACCTTAAACACGAAATCAAAATAACTTATTTCATCATAACTTACACTGAAAGTAAAAAGTTCATATTTTTAATATTAAACAGAAATCATAATTCCTTCCAATTCCTATTAGAGAGGGTGTCGTAAAAGCACCGATCTACGGTTTTCTTCTTTAAATATTGATCTTAGACATATATAATTAATTACAAAGTTACTTTATGGTGTCGAATAAAATTTTTAGGAGATTAAATGTAAATAAATACAAACTTTTACTTTTTATACAGCCCTCTTACAGAAATTCCCAATAAGTAAAATATACTCCCTTGCATCAATGAGGTGATGTAGAAAGTTTAAGATTTCTCATAAGAAGGCTTACAGATGTCTAATCAAGTCTGTGAGGGGCAATAAGCTTTTCAGTATCAAAAATAGTAAACATATAATTATTAAAACTATTCTTACAAAACTAATTAATTATTCTAACAAAACTAATTAACTATTAATTTTAATCACAGTTATACATAGCCAATATTTACATTTTAAGAAATGAGTTTTAAATCATTTTAAACCAGTTTCCTTTAAAAAATTATTGTTTTTTTCAGCATTTAAAAATTTGTTTAAAAACATTACAATTACACTAACATTTAATTTAAAGAAGATTTTTTTAAAACGTTTTTTTTTTTTTTACTTATTAATACCATAATTTAATTTTTAAAAAGACATCTTTAAAATAAGAGTACTAATGTTCAAATTGAATATTTTCAAAAATAGAAATATTTATATATCAATATATATACTTATAAATCTTCCTTATTCTAAAATTTATTATTTTAAAACAAAGAGCCAACAAGATAAATTACCATGAATCAGAATTAACTCTTGCACTTATAAAAAGAAAACCAGTAATAATAAGCCATAGCTCAATGCTAGGTCTCCCCTCAATCCGATAGGGGTGCAGTAGCGTAGCGATTCAGTAGGTTTTTTTTTTTTTTTTTTTTTTTTTGGGGGGGGGGGTTATTTTCTATCATCCTCCAAAGGCATAGAATTTTACACGGTGTTATTATATCTATGTCCAAAGGTATGCGGGGGTCGAGCCACAAAGCCCCCCCCCCTTTCCTACGTCACTGCAGGAGCATAACCAGGGAGTGGGATATCGGGATATATCCCCTTGCGAATCTTTCAAAATTATTTATTAAGAGCTTTCAGATTTTTGTCGTCAATAAGAAATTAAGTTTATCAATACAAAATTATATCTCATACAACCCCCCCCCCCGAAATAAAATTCTGGCTACGCTCCTTTCTTCACCGATTAGCATATAACGATTATGTTACATCATAAAACTATTAAAAGTGGCGTTTTTTCCGGTGGCGTTTTTTCAGGGTGCCGTTTTTTCCATGTGGCGTTTTTTCCAGCGGCGTTTTTTCCGCTCACCGATGAACTTGAAGGGTTTTCTTTCTCTAATTCCGTAGATAAACATACATTCGAAGAGCAAGAAGAAATATCCCAAGAATTCTTTCTCTTAATTCCATTTGGTAATTGAACAGGCCCCAGTCGATTTTGTTTATGAAAATCTGAATGCTTAGTTATCCTGTGTTTTTTTTTTTTTTTTTTTTTTTTTTTTTTTTTTACATAATCATTATCAAAAATATCACGACATAAAGCACACTGTACTTTATATCTTGTGCTTTTGGCACCACCGATGTTTTTTTTAGGAAACATAAAGCCAAAAGCGAAATTAAACTTTTATACACTTCACAATGATATGCTATGCTGCCGTAACAAGAAAAAAAAAAATGCCCACTATTCTAAACTCTGTCTAACTCACTGGCACAATGCACAATAACAAGTGTTGGAAAAGTGATGTACTATGGGTTTGCGAAGAAAAAATAAAAATACACGGGATATTTCGACGAACCATTTCTTTCTCATCATTCTGTCATTGAGGACCAATAAAAGTACAAAAACCGTATTTCTGGAAAAAAGAACATCCCCCATTTGATTGTGTAAGCAAAGCCATACTTCCCTTCCCTGGAAATTTTTTATCTACCCGACTGGGCTAATTAACGGTCACTGTCTCCCCCATCCCGACCACCCACACCCATATTGTACCAAAGACATTAAAATATATTCATAGACTGGGCACCCCTATGCTTTCGCTGTTAACAAAATGATCGGGAGCTGGTAGGAGTGGCGATGAGTCGCACGTGGTCCCGAATAAGGCGATTGGCGAATTCACCCCTCTTCCTCCGGGGGGTCAAACTGCCGCGCGTTCCCCTTTTTCCTGCTCCTAAGCGAAGATCTCTCGGAATCTTTTGTTCATGAATACAATGTCATGTTGCAATAGTAATAAAGACTCGTTATGTGAAATACTATAAATAAAAATAAGGAATTTAAATGAATCCCAAGGTTTTTTTCTTTTTTCGTTCTCTTTTTATTTTTCAGTTATGTTGTTCATTCCATACTCTTGAATAAATATATATGCTAACTTGGGAAGAAATTTTATTTTTCTGTCCAGTTTGCTGCAGTTACGAGATTTAAAAAGAAATTTTGGTTTTAAATAGAACACGATTTTGTTGAAGAGCTTGAAAAATCGAATGTACTATATATCGCAATATTAGGTAATTTCACAAAATAGTATCAGGAAAGTGTACTTTAACAATGCTGGTGCAGATTTTGATCATTTGTTCATTATTTTTTTTTTCTTTTCTGAGAAGTACTTTAAAATTTCCAATGTATCAGATTACTTCATCCAGAAAATTATTTTCCATTTTTTGTATTTCCTTATTGGGGGTGGGGGAGGGTGTCACGAAAAATCCACAAAAATGACTGTTTAAGCTTTTCATCTTTTATATTATTTTTCTTTTACTATGCTTAGCTATGGCTTTTTTTTTTTACTTATTTATTTATTTATCTTTTTTAATGCAGTGTTTGATCGGAAATTGACAAAATCGAGTATTAATGGTTTTTGAAACCATGATCATTACTAATCAACACTAATGTGGTAGAGAATTGTCTTACCATTACAAGTTGCTTTTAGTTTCAGTTTAAGTATATACGAAACAGTTGAACATGTGCCGAAACATAACATGTGCATTCTGTAACTAATAGAGTGGGGAGATACAAGCATTTTTTTTTTTTCTTCAACTCATACTAACGCGGAAAAGTTGCGAATTTAGGTGACGAAAAATATGTGAAAAAAGAAACGAAATTGTTTTATATCTTCTGATCGCACATCTTCTCTAAAATTTGCTGAAATTTTAAAAATTTCACGTTTTTACGTTTATTTTTAACATTTCTAAATTATCATGCTGTATCTAAATGTAATAGCTGAAATTCATATGTGTTCAAACCGCACACAAAAAAGTCTTACTGATTAACATTATTTAAATTTATCATAATCTTCCGGTCGTGCATTACCCCCAAAGTTAATGAGATTAATTTTTTTTTTTTATGTACAATGGTACAATGACTACTTTTAACTAATGTATGTGATTATTCGTTGGGTCTGTTTCAAGAATTTGTTCTTTAATTTCTTTACACAGTTTTCTAATATTTACTATACCCATAAGTCTAATTAGTAATTAAATCTCATGTAAAAACCTAGATGCATTGTAAAGCTGCTGAGATATTTCATTTCTGAATCGGATAATTTATATATATATATATACACTGCTGGCCAAAAGTATTGCAAGTTTCAGAAATCTAACCCTTTTCAAGATTAAGCCCCGTCTCCCCCGTAAAAAATAAAAATAAATATAATTGATATTTTTTAATGTCAACATGTTAAATCAGTTACTTCAAAGAAAACATAGTATTAAGTCAAAGAACAAAAATAATTATTTAATTTATTAAAAAAATAGCATAAAAATACATAGGTTATAATAGAAATCCTAGTCCATTTTGGATCGCCAAAATAAAATTAAATAAAGAATTAATTTCAAGTTATTCTGCAAAAAGAGGATAATAAATGAATGCAATTAAATTAAAGATCATTTATTAAGTTGCTGAGCAGCCTTGACTTAGATCACAACAGCCACTCTTTTCGATATGGAATCCACAATGTTTTACAACACTTCCTTCGGTGTTTCATGGCGGCAACTTAACCCATTTATGCCTAGCGTCCCTTTTTTGGGACGGCATTTTCGCTATTAGTCGAAAACGTTATTTTTTTTTCCTAGGCTTTATTCATGAGTATCGAGCCTCAACTCTACAAAATATTTTAACATGACCCAGTAGGATGTTGATATTTCGATTTTTATGCATAATGATTTTAAAAGAAATCATCCCTTGTTCACGAAGTTGACGTCAGAAATTTCTCTATTATTTCTGTTATCAGTAAAAATCGAAGAAAGTCGCAAAAATATCCAGGCACAAATGGGTTAAATTATAGGCTCCCGAAGCTCTCATTTTGTTTCTTGGTGATATTCAGATGTATTCTTTCCATTATACTACATAAATTCTCAAAAGTATTTAAATCTGGCAAATTTCCTGTCCATTTTTTCTGGGCTTGAAACGATGATTAGATTTCTCAAACTTGCAATACTTTTGGCCAGTGGTGTATCTATATAAATAAAATTAGACTTTTGTCTGTACATTTCTTGGAATTCAAAAATTTTGCGATTTCTATCCGTTTCAAGCACCCGGGAATCCGATGCGACCCTCCAAAAAAGTTTGTCTGTCTGTCATTCTGTCATTCTGTCCGTGACGCATTTTTTTTTTTTTGTTTAAGCATCACGTAAAAACGACTGAAGCGAATGATATGAAATTTGGTGTCAAGATAGGTGGTCACTCAACTTGTGTAACAAAATAAATATTTTGTTACACTTTAATTGAAAGTGTTTTATCTTTTAAAATGTATTATTTTCATTGTACGAGCATTTAAAAAAAAAAAAAAAAAAAAAAAAAAAAAAAAAAAAACTTAAAATTATTATATTTACATAAATTTACATTAATAGGGTTAAACCTGTAATGTAAGTCGTTTATTAATATTTCAGATACACTTTTTATTAAAGTGTAGTTTCCCTTGAAAAACGTATAAACGGTGCTTTGCGTACAATAAAATCGTATCGAAAATGGGCAAAGTAATTTTTAAATACCTACTTTACATTCAAGGCGGGATTTCGTTTATTTTACTGAAAAAAAAAAACAATAACCCAAATTAAAAGCACACTAACCACACCTAAACATGCGTGTTTGTGTGCATTATATGTATACGTATAGATTAGCTACACTTTTTTTAAATGTGCCTGTAGATCTGATCAATTCACTAAATATTTTCACTAACTATCGTTATTCCTAATATCCCAATTCCTAAAAAAAGGCTTGGGATTCATTTGAACTCCTTATTTTAATTTATGGTAATTGACGTAATGAGGCTTCATTACAGTCGCAAGGTGCTTTTGTTAAAAGTAAGTAAACATTTTTAAACATTTTAAGAACTTCTCAGCAACTAGCGGCGTACGAACCCTAGATATTTAATTAAATTAAATTTTACATAATTATTACTAATACTATTTATTACTAATTACTTATATATATACGCGAAATATCCGATGTGAACCTCTAGTCAATATTATAAAATATATATTTCTAATTTTATATAAAGTTATTTGGGTTATAGGTTTTTTTTTTGGGGGGGGGGGTGACCTCGAATATTCTGTGCATTTAATCCATGAGATACTTTGATGCCTTTCTACAATTTACTATCATTATTATTATTTCTATTCATTTTATCAGTGTTTTTAAGAATGCTTGAATATTCCTTACACTTAATCCTTGAAGTACTTTGATGCCTTTCTATAATTTGCTATCATTATTGTTATTATTGTTATTATTTCTGCTCATTTTATCATTCTTTTTAAGAATGCTTTTTTACATTATTATTATCGTATCATCATCATGCTAGATATTTTCAGCAGTTGAAATATTCTTCACAACAGAGAAGCTACAAAAATTGTTCAAAAAACTGTGTATCTTTTATTTCACTGAGACAAATGGAATGAATAAATAAAATTTAAAATCGAAATATATGTGTCACTTTTCTACTTCCATTTTTGTGTTTTTGCGAGATTTAATTTTACTTATTTATCCAGTTTTTAGTTGTCACTATTACTTACCAGTAACGGAATCAATGGCTTTGTAAGTACTAAAATGGTCTACTTGATAAAGAAAGATAAACATAAAAATTATTTTTGATTGTGCGAAAGCAAAGTAAATGACATAACATATTTTATTTTAGTAAAACGAGATTAATGAAAGAAAAGCAAAAGGTTGATTTTCCTCGAAAAACTCGAGAAAATACATATTTTTGAGATTTTATGAAAGTAACTTATGTACACATAGATGAAATAGTCTTTATTTAAAAAAAAAATGTTGGACACGAATGTTAAAAAAAGCATAGTTGTTGAAAAACCCCATTTATATTTTTTTCTTATGTTGTTTCTTTTTTTTTTTTAAGTCTATTTCCTGCCAGCATGAATAATTATAAATTTTAGGAAATTTATTTCGCAAACGTGTGAATAGTTCGTAATCTATAATCTATATAATTTACGTTGCATTTGATGATGAATGCGTGAATTTATTTTAACGCACGCTGTCTTACAAGTTCATGAACAAAAGGTCTGAACTCTGAACTCTTCGCTTCTACGGGGAACGGGAGGCAGTGTGACCCCCCGGAAGGAAGAGGGGTGAATCGGAGCCCCCGGGAAGGGAGGGGGAGAGTAGACAATTACAAGGCGAGCCTGGGTACTGAACGCGTGGAGGTGTTGTGACGTCACAAGAGAGGATGGACTTTTCTCCGTTAAACCATTAGAATCATACGGAAAAGTAGAAGAAACTAAGATGTTTTGTGCCTTTTATGGATACTAATAGTAAGTCAGCAATCTCTATTCTTAATACGACATACTTGATAATAGTTATTAAGCTATAGAGTACATAAAAATATAAAATTGCCGTATTTTGCGTTAGTTTTATTGATTTCTGTTCTTTTGTTCTAGCAATCATTATGCTTCCTTTTGCTGCGTCCCAGGCTGTAAGTAAAGCTAATTACAAAAGAGGAGAAAATGTAAAAGTTTTCACTTTTCCCAAAAAACGAAGTAAAGCGGGCCGAATGGACTAAAAATATTCCAAGAAAAAATTGGTCCCCAGGAAAAAATACGTATGTTTGTATTGAGCATTTTCGAGATGAAGATCTTTTAAAAGACGATGCTATTTTAAAATCAGATGGGGCACTTTTAACTGTAAAAAGAAAGCATTATAAATTAGAACCGAATGCTATCCCGTACATTTTTTCGAGCTTACCAGCCTATATATCCGATATTACCAAAAAACAAGAAAGAACTGATCCTACTAAAAGAAGAGAAAACGTTTAGGAAAAAGATATTGAGGAAACCGAAAAAAATAATGCAAAGGAAAATATAAATTCTTTTGTAATTAAGAAATGTATCAAGAGTTTCATGGCAATTCTATGTTAAGAAAATTTCACCTTTAATTATAAATTAAACGCAGATCCCCTTCCACTGCACATACCAAGTAGCTTAAGGTTCAGTGCGGATCTCATGGTTGATTTATTTATTTAAAAAAAGAGAGAGAGAGAGAAATCTATTTGCTGGATACTTAGAAAAACAAAAATATAGAAGGTATTTATTAAAGAAATATTTCCAACTAAACGGTTTATCGGAATTTGTTGAAAATTCTGAAATTAAGTATGAACACAGATTTGGAAATTAACTCAAAAAAGAAAATGTATTACTGCTATGCTAAAAACAATAACAAAAAAGTATATGTATTACTGCAATATATTTCACATGAAAACCCCTGAGAACATTTAGACAGTTTTACATATTCAAGAGTTATACTCACTAATTTTTAAAAATATTTAATTATGTATATTTCAAATGTCTCAATGTGATATTTGAAAGTCTTATCTAGAAAAAATTAAAACAAACACTTGTAGTGCTTTCATGAAAAACTTTATAGTATTTGTAAGGTTTGGGTAAAAGCTTTTACTTTTTATTTTCTTGTTTTTGTGCTTTAATTGCTTCTAATAAAATTTGACATTAGGAGTCTGTATAACATAATTATATATAGTATGTATTGTACAAGTTTTTAAAATATTAATTGTGAAAATTTCTGATTATATTCCTCGTGCTACTAGTGTTTATTGACATTATTGATCAGATTTCTTCCATAGAATTCAATACAAACTCTTTGAAATCCCATCCTCTCTTGTGACGTCACGAAATGGCTTAAGATGACTATTTATGAATCTGGATATTTTTAACATTAATTCTTTCAAAAAGCTTATTAAAACGAAGCAAAACTAAATAATGTATTTCAGTTTTTAAGTAAAATTAATAAAAATTATTATTTTTACTTAAAAATATGACTTTATGCTTATACAACGTAGAAATTTAATCCATATACATATTATTTTAGATAAATGATAACATTGAGTAGCCATTATATTATTTAGAATGTATTTGCTAGCCCGAAATGCAAAACATACTGCATACAATGCTGAAACTGCTTTAAATTCAGTACCAATTTATTTCATTAATTTCTGACAAAAAATATTGTTGATTCACTATTATTTAAGAACAAAGTGTTGTAAAACGAAAATGCTATTTCAATGCGTCATAAAAAATTAAGCTACTCGTATGTATTGGCATTATTAATTCCATTTCTTCCATTGAACTCAATGCAAACTGTTCCAAATCCCATCCTTTCTTGTGACGTCACGAAAACCAGTACCCAGACCCCCTCTTGCTTTCTCCTCTCTCTTCAGTCGCGGCGACCCCGGGTGAATTCGCCAATCGCCTTATTCGGGACCACGTGCGACTCATCGCCACTCCTACCAGCTCCCGATCATTTTGTTAACTGCGAAAAGCATAGGGGTGCCCAGTCTATGAGTATATTTTGATGTCTTTGTATTGTACTCTTCTACGGTGTCGGCGACAAAATGCACAATCGTTTAAGCAATTAAAAGAGCCTCGAATAGAAAGTGGCCGCACATGTAGTCTCATAAATTTGTCATTTAAAGAATAGACTGGCACTTTTGTTACCTTAAGATTGATGTCTTGCTGCAAATACAGTAAAATGCCTCCTGAGAGTGGGATCACAGATTTCAAGTATACACTATTCGAATTTGAAGTCTCCCCGCCGTCGTCAACACATCACAGTATTGGAAGATGCAGGAAGTGGCTGTTTCTCGACATGAAAAGGATCGCAGAGATAAGAGATGAATGAAAACGGGAAGTACTTTTAGCCATTATTCAGAAGTTCTGAGGAATATACCCCCCCTCTCCCATAAATGTAAACATATCCGCTTCAATCTCCAATACTCATTCGCTTTTCATGTGTATTTAAAAATTACAATATTAACTTTTTTTAAATCGCAAAATCAAAATTAAAACTCAGCTAAAATATAGATTTCTTCTTATGAAAATTCCCCGACGAATTAATCAAATAGCCCCGATAGGGGGTCACAAGTTCCCCGACAGGGGGGCAAGTGCCCCCCGGACCCCCCATTGGAGCCACCCCTGGTACAGTGGCTAGCTGAAAAATTTTTATCACATAATATTTCATGTACCCAGATAGCACAAACTTGTCCAGAACAAGCCTAGAAGACGTCATATAGACAAGCTGACATGTCCATTAAACTTCAAGGATTCGTCCAATTCTCGTCCATTTTACGTCAATATGGCACTATAAGACGCCCATATGACGTCTTATAGACATGCATATGGATGTTTTTTCCTATTTATAGACCTTTTACGGTCGAATCCTGGATATCAACAAAAACCATTTAATAACTTTTAGCTAATGGAGGATATCGCCTCCTTGGGTACGAGGCTATAAAAGTCACGTGACGAAGGAAAACAAACAGCCATTTCTCCATAGGCTCATGTGCTGGACTCCTGGTAATAAGCGCAAAATCAAAAAAATAATAATTATGCCTCTGTATTGTGCTGCCTACGAATGCTTCAATAACTCTCTGGAACCTGTACATGACTGCAAAAAGATATATCTCCAAAGATTCCCATTAAAAAGTACTAACATATTAAAACGTATACTGAGACGAGGCTATTTCAGCCACGTGTCGATGGAAAAATATACACTTCAGCCAATCAGATTACAGAGCTACTCATCAACACAGCCGAAAGGTCACGTGTTGGTGGAAAAATGACGTCACACCGATAAACCTCATTTTATGTAATGATTAATTTAAATTTATCGTTACATCTTAATAACGAATTTTTTAAAAATATCCGTGCCTAATTTTTTGTTTTTAGAACCAACCTTAAAGTACTTGCCCCGCTTCAGATTCGAACCCTTAATCATGGACTTCACAGTAGAGTGTGCTAGCCACTATACGCAAAGGGACTTGCTCTGATGCGTCAAAATGTTGAAGTAAACATTTTTTAGTTTCGGACTGGGAACTTAGAAAAAAATATACAGCTATTCGTTTTTGGATATTGAGTCGCTAAATAATTTTTTTTTTTTTTTTTTTTTTTTGTATGAGGATATGAGTTTCTTTTTACACAATACCGCTTTTACAGGAAATAATAATGCATAAAAAGTATTTTAAATTTCAAAAGATCCCCGACAAAAAAAAAAAAGAACTCTAGAATTTAAAATGTTTTTAAACTTTTTTTGTGGTAAAATGTAATATCAATAAAAACATAAAATATAATAAATTCATGCGTCGTAAGTACAGTATTGGGTAAAATGAAAATCAATGACAAAAAAGTAACTTTTCCATATTTTGTCCATTTCTGGACTTATACGCACATCCATTTTATGTCGTATCACTGAGATGGTGTGTGTCATCTGTAATACGTCCATAAATGGACTTATTCTGGATATTCTAATGCTAGTTTTGGTCTATTCATGGACATATTCTGGATTTTCCAGATTATGTCCATAAATGGATGTCTTATGGATGTCTATGTATAGACATGGATGTATTATGGATGAGTTGATCAGAAATAGACATAAAATGGGAAAGTGTGTTATCTGGGTAAGAGTGGACGACTTGAAACTTTGATACATTTTCTATGCATATACAAAAAAGATATAAAATCGGAGTTCTAAGTAAGACAAAAATAATTAAAAACAGGTTTTAACTCATAAGTCAACGGGATCTTCAAAAAATGTCAACTGAAATAATCTGCCCAGCAAACACACACAGGTTCTCTGAACGTCTATTAACTTTCAGAAAACGTCTTCTGAACGTTAATAGACGTTCAGAGAACCTGTGTGTGTTTGCTGGGTTTCATCAAGATAAAGTGCCTCCGGAAAAAATGAATGTCGAAGGTTCACTTATTAAATTGAATCTACTCGTACAGCACTCCAATAACTTGAATTTTAATACTTTATTTCAACACTTTAAATGACATAAGTTTCAGCCTCCCAGGTGGTATAGTGGCTTAAGGGCCATTCTATCACGCGCTTGGTTCGGGATCGAATCCCAGCTTGGGCATGGAAGTTAACTTGTCGGTCCCTTTGTAGAGGGTAACGCTGGTCGCCCACTGGATACGATTATAATAAAATTCCACAATACCTTCGGGCAGTTGTAGCGGACAGTGCCAAATTGGCAAGTGCAAGTGCCCGCCGTTAAAAAAAATGAGATAAGTTCACGTATGCCATTTGAAATATTTGTTATATGCAGGTCGATAGTCCAAATGAAAAGCGATCGAATCGACGAAATTCATTAGCATTTGTTTATAGCGTGATGTAAGCTAAAAACAAACACTAATAAATTTCACTTGACGTGATATTTGGCTTAAATATTTGCTTTTGTAAGTTACAAGGTAAAGCCAAAATACATAAAATAAAGGAAAAATGTCTGATTTCTTTTTAAATTCAGAAGAAATAACTGTTTTAATGAAAATTTTTCTCCCCAAATGTTTTACATTTTGGAGACAAAATTTAAAAAGTTCTGAAATTGGTGACATTTGGACGTATCTAACGTGACCATACGGCACTCCCAATTTCTGTGTGTGTTTTCTTTTTTTTGCGATTTGTCCCCAAAATGTAAAGAAAGCAATTGGGACAATTTTTAATTATGACATTGTTTTTGAATTAGATCACTGTTAATTATTTCATTAATTATAAAATGTCCCCAATTTTGATAGGGGAGGAAAAATGCGACAATTTTCACCCCCAAAGTGTATTGCTGAAAATCAATAGTTTTCGGGAAAGCTGAATTTTAAACTTTTTCTTGAATAACTCAAAATTTGACATTCAAGTGCAAATTTTAAAAAAATCTACTTATTCAACGGATTTCATTTTAATTTATTTTCATAGTTGAAACTCTAATTAAGCTAACATAATCATAAAAAGTACAAAACTACTTCAAATTTCAATTCACCAGCCAATACATGTATTTTTTGAATTCATGTTTCCTTTCAAAAAGATTGCATTTTGTAATAAATAACATAGCAGTAAGCGTACAAATTACAAATAAAATTTCTCCCATTAATCAGCTATCGAAAAATGTATTAATATTCATCCAAAGACATGTAATTCGTAAAGAAAGGTGAATTATACATAGCGCAGGTAAAAACGACAACAGAGGCGCCAACGTTCATTGTTTAGGATGGTTGGTCAACCAATCATGTTATCGCAGTTTTAACGTGTTTAAAAACTTGGCGGAATCTGATTGTGAATCTCAAATGACTCTGTGCTGTGTCGTCATGTTAATTAGTTTCGATTCTGTAGTACGCATGCTAGTTTAATTGATTTTCAAAGGAAAATGTAAATAAATTTTTAAAAAGCGCGGGAATTAAAATTTAGAAGAATTTTTGTACATTTTGGCTACTATTCAGATAGATTTAGCAGCTACTAAACCTATTGTTCAGTTACTAAGTTAGTAAGTGGGCGGGGATACTAAAAGTTAGTAAATGCGAATTCAGATATACGCTCCAAAAAAAGTATTCGAGCAAGAGAGACATTTCCTACGTTGGTTTCGTATGTTAAATTTATTTATCAAAGAATATGAATTAGGCTTTGTATAAATATGACTTTCTATATTTCTATCAAGTTGTGCGTTTTTCAAAAACTCAATTATTATTCGCAAATCTAAAATAGGAAATTTCTCTCTTGCTCGAATTTTTTGGAGGGTGTACATTTAGTACTAAACATGTGACTAACATGAGGCGACCATATTTCTAAACGGTAATTTGGGGACAAATCAAGCATTGTCCTCGAATCTAAACAAAACTTGGGGACACTAGAAAATGTTTTCGAGGACTTATTCGAGGACATAACATATTACCATGTACACCCTCCAGAAAAGGTATTCGAGGGCAAGAAAATTTTCGTACTTCAATTTCATATTTAAAGCATGGTTCTTCATGAAAGGTGATTAATCATTAACAAAACTGAAAGGGGAAATTTGGCTCATAGTCGGATACTTTATTGAATGTCTGTACACCCCCCACACACAATGACAACAAAGGTTTTCAGAGATTGAATTTCATTGTTTCTCTGAGTAAATGGCGTTTTTAGTTTGTTTATTTTTCTTATTTCTTCAGTTTTTTCTGAAAGAAATAAACTAAACGGAAACTTTCAGGGGAAAATGTACAAATCTTTAAATTTGGGGACAAAATGAAAAAAATATATAAATTTGGGGACTGTCCTCGAATTTCGAGGACGTATGGCCACCTTATCTTAGACTAACACCAAGGAAAAAATGAGGGAAAAGTTAACAGGGAAGTTAGTAGACCAATCAGAGCGCTTGTTCTAGGGGTACGTTTGTTTAGTAGGTGATTCAGCAGATTGCTTGGTCACGTGATTTTAGCAGCTTGTTTTGGGTCACGTGTTTAGTATCTCCGCCTCCAAATTCTATCTGAATCCACTTTACAAAATTTAGTAACTAAACAATAGGTTTAGTAGCTACTAAATCTATCTCAATAAGGGCCTTTCACTACTAGGGGAAAAGGCCCCTAGACTAAGGTGACCAGATTTTTGTAGTCAGAATCGGGGACATGTCCCCGATTCTGACAACAAAACTGGGGACATTTATAATTAATGCAATAATTAGCAGTAATTTAATTGAAAAACAATGCAATAATTAAAAATTGTCCCCAGTTCCATTTTTACATTCTGGGGACAATTTGAAAAACGTTCTGAAAATGGGGACGTTTGGTCACCTTACCCTAGACTCGCTACGCTCGCTTTTCGTATTAACATTCTCCCCTAATGAGGCTTATTCGTAAAAAAGGCATAAAATCAATAGACAAAACCGAAAGATTGGATCAGATAGAATGTTACCGAGCTACATATTGCTTGGTTCTTGCATGTTCCTTGCCACATAAAAATTTAAACTTCACACTATTTTTAATTATGTACACCCTCCAAAAAAAGTATTCGAGTATAAGCGAAATTTCCTATTTACATTTACACATACATTTAAGATTGTGTTATCTGAAACATCGACACTTTGTCTATGTGTACAAATAAATAAATAAATTTGGAGCTACAGTATGATAAAAATATCTAAAGAGATTTTAATGGCGATCTGAATGTGGGAGGCAAAATTCAGTTTGTCACGCAAGTGCCATTGCTGCACTAGTTGCTAGGTTGCCGTTTGTCCTTTATACGACGTTAGATGGGACATTTTCTTTTTGTTCGTTTTAACTGATTTAAAATTTACAAGACATTTTTGTGTTTTTAAACAACATAATTTATCTTCCATTTTACTAATTTGAAATGATTATGAAATCCGATGATAATGAATACTGAAATTTTAAATGGCAACAGTAACTTTAAATGTTTTCGCAAGGCAGGTTTAGGACGACTGTACCTCAAAAATGTTCTGAAAATCCCGTATATTGATTAACTGGCTTTCTAATTCCTTCTGAGAATTTTTCATGAACTTTTAATATTTTGCTTTATTTAATAACGTTATATTTTGCAATATTCTTCTACATTTCACAACATTATAATGGCGCTGTAATCGATGCTTGAGTAAAATATTATTGATTTCGTCAGTGGCAACAGCATTTAAGCCGGCAACGCCATTTCTTAGAAGCCGCCGTTTGTCGATTTTACAATTGTGCCATTTTCAATTTTAAAGTTTTAAGTACTATTTTTTTGGAATTGTTGTGTGCGGTTTCGTACAGTAGCTAATCGTCATGTCTGAAAAAAGTGAACCGGAGCAATTTCGTAAGCTTTTTATCGGTGGTTTAAACTATAAATCAACTGAAGAATCATTGAAGTCCCACTTCGAGCAATGGGGCGAAATTGTGGACTGCGTGGTCATGCGCGATCCTCACACTAGAAAATCGAGAGGATTTGGTTTTATTACGTACAAACGTGCACATATGGTCGATGATGCTCAAGCTGCAAGACCCCACAAAATCGATGGTCGCGAAGTAGAACCCAAGAGAGCTGTACCGAGAGAAGACTCCGGCAAGCCCGAAGCTCAGGTAACTGTCAACAAGTTATACGTCAGCGGTGTCAAAGATGACTTGACCGAGGACGATCTGCGAGAGTACTTCGGCCCCTACGGAAACATTGTGAGCGTGAACATCGTGACCGACAAGAACACTGGCAAAAGAAGGGGCTTCGCGTTCGTCGAATTCGATGATTACGACCCCGTCGACAAGATCGTCCTGCAACGCCACAACTACAAAGGGAGGAAGCTGGAGGTGAAGAAAGCCCTTTCCCGCGAAGAGATGGGCAACATCAAGATGAAGAAAGAGATGGGCGGCTTCGGACGGGGGGGCGGCAGGGGCGCTCCCGGTGGCCGAGGAGAGTGGCGCACGGCCGACGAATTCGACAGGGGCGGCTATGGCGGTGGAGGCTACGGTGGCGGCGGATTCGCTGCAGACAGCTATGGCGGCGGTTATGGCAACGGTGGGGGCTGGAACGATGGCTATGGAGGTGCAGACAGCTATTCTGGAAGTGGAGGCTGGGGCGGCAACTTCGGATCCAGCTACGGTGGCGGGCCCATCCGGGGCAACACCGGCTATTCACAGCGTAGTCAGGGCCCCTACGGAGGTGGAAGGGGATCCGGTGGATACGGACGACGATAGAGAGCCTGTAGAGAAACCCATGGAACAATTGAACACTCAAATTACATGTGTTTTTTCACGTAACATTGTGTACTGACTTTTTTACTTGTTGGACTATTTAGTTTATATCAGCAGTTCTCATTGTATCATTTTTCATTTAAAAACGAATGAAGTTACGCATCCTTTTGTGTAATAAATTTTTACGATCCACAATTTTATCTG
Source organism: Cheiracanthium punctorium (assembly GCA_038373885.1). Lineage (NCBI taxonomy): Eukaryota > Metazoa > Arthropoda > Arachnida > Araneae > Cheiracanthiidae > Cheiracanthium > Cheiracanthium punctorium. Next base: position 403,017 of record JAWZYV010007211.1, read on the forward strand.
TTTGTGTTTGAGTTATTGTATAAGTAAGTAGTGCATTAATGTAGACCTTTATGACATTGTGCTATTTAGTGTCCTCTACCAGTATGCTTTCATAGTGTAGTTTATTGCATGTTATGCTCTTTTGCAGTATGCTGCTATATTCTTTGAATGAGAGATCCAACTACTCTTTGCTTGTTTGCTGCGAACAGCATAACACCTGAAAAATCATGATTTTTCATTAAATGATTAGGACATCTTTGATATTTGCCACCTTGTTGGCTTTTTGTTATCTGTCGTTTTCACATGCACATATTGATATTCATTTCCCCATTAAAATGATTCTTACACTTTGAACTGACATAATGAATGCTGCTTTGAAATATTTCACTCAGCCAATGGGTGTCAAATATCTGAATCATTCCATGGTCACTTATGTTTAGACAGCATTTTTACTGTTTAACATGCAATGTGCTGATTATGTGAGCTTCGTGGTTGAATATCTAGTGTGGTTTTGGATCTTTAAATCTATTCTGGGTACTTGCGTATTATCCCGGTGGTCAGCCTAGATGAATGATTTTTTGCCAAGATAAATGCCAGACGTATGAAATTAATAATTTGGAATATGATTAGCAACAGTTTGCCAGCACATTTGGTGGAAATGGCTGCTGGGATAATACACAAGTACCCTATTATGATATTGGGTTTAAAATTCACAACTTTTAAATATCATGGACAGCTATTCAGAGAATTGACATTTTTATCTATTTAATGAGATTTCAGTAGACTCGCAAAACAATTAGTATTTAATCACTTATATTACTAATCAAAATAAGTATGTATTTGTGAATATAAGTAATGTTCATGGCAACACTGTGGGGTAGTATATAAATACCAGGGATCGTCAATGTCGCAAATTGCGATAATAAAGTTAGTTTGGCAAAAATATGGCAATTGCATTTTTTAATGATATCCGTCAAAACCTAATTTGGAGAAATTAAAAAAAAAAAAGCCAGTGCGACCCCTGCATAAGTATATTAAATTTTGAAATTTTTATTTTTTTGACCCCTTAGAATGGATTGACTCAAAAGTTGCATCCAAAAAATGAACCTTTTTTTTTTTCACTAAATACATTTAAATATAATTATCACATGAAACCATAGTGTGATTAAATAAGAGCACATTGTTCTAAGGCTGTGGTTGACAAATTTTTTTGCATTTTATAACTCCTATTATAATAGCATATTATTTTCGAGAACCATTCTTCTAGAGCCACCTTTCAATATTGTGGACACACTCAGACCTCCCTTAAACCATTACGCAGTGCTCCCTTATACCACAAATTTCAGTCAGTCACTCACCTTCCTCAGCATACATAGTTTTGAATTTTTTAACAATGAACATTGAGTTGCATTTTCTACATAGTAATGTAATTTAAGCAAAAAAAGATATGTTTTGGAGAAATGAATAATAATTTTTCTTAATATGCATTGTCATTTGCTCTTTTCCTGTATTTCTTGCAACTACGGACTTGGAGCTTATCGTCGGCAAGCAGTAGACCAGCAAAATTGCTTCAGCCTCTTAAAGGAAAATACTCAACCCCGTTTTAGTCATTAGCAACATAGGCACCCTCTGACGATGCATAGCGTAAGCAGCTCCCGTGCATCATGATGCAACCCACTACCAGTGCAATCTTGCAGGCAAATCTCATGTGGCTCTATTACAATGCGTCACTGATCATACATGAAAGTCCCTGCTTGTAACCTCCACCTCCCTGTCACCACATGAAAATGCTAAAATATACAGCAGTTGCCCCATTGGTTGGCAACTGCTGTATATTTTATGTACTAAATGAAATGTTATAGGAATACAAGTACAGTAATTTAGAACAATATTTGCTGCTGATTAATTTTATAAACACGGATATGCAGTAAAGAGTCTTAAGCCAGTGGTTGGGAAACATGGTTCTAGAGAATTTTGCTGTACAGCCTAGGTAACTTTCATATAAGATAGTCAGATACTGATGCACAAAAAATTTGGGTCTCTTTACAAAATTACTGTATTGATCCGAATATAACACTGTAATAGAGTTGCCAACTCTTCTGATTTAGGCAGGAGACTCCTGATTTTTCATTGATCTCCTGCCAACCTGATTTACGATACATTTCTCCTGATTTTTGATTATTTGCTCATTTTCTCCTGATTTTTTCATTTATCACATTAATAATGCAATTTTTTAAATTTGAAATCTTTTTATTAGTTTTGTCGTGGCAAGGAACCATTCTCAGCATTTTCCCCTTTCCTGCAATCAAACTAGTTCCAGGAACCCATGCATGCATGTGTGACATCATAAAGTTCGGACTTTACTGACAAATGTATAATAGTGAAAGAGGTGCAGCTTCATGTTCTAAAGCATTGAAATTTCTATCTTTTTCCATCACTCTTAAAAATGATTATTTTTCGTTTGACATTGTTTTGTTTAATCCTCCAATGACTTAAGAGTAAAACATTGACCACAATTTTCAACTTTCCAACTTAACATTTTTCATGTTCCTAAATTTTTTACAAGCTACTAAATACCTAATAGAAGACATGACCCAAAATCGATTTTCTTTTTGTGTTCCAAAAATATCTGTATCTGGCAACAAACAGCACCAAATATGCTTTTTTCTCTCTCTCTCTCCAAAATGTAGTTTCAGCTGATATAACCCTGATCTTTTAAAATTTAGTTTTTAATCGAAAACAAGTCTCCTGATTTTTCTCTTTGCCAGGTTGGCAACTCTGCTGTAATATTTGACTGATTATTTCCTGTTAAAAACCCGATTTGTGTGAAATTTGAGGCCTAAATGTAGGATTTATCTAAAGAAAAATTTCGGGCTAATGCGGTACAATCCATTAAAACAGACCTTTTCACTAAATTACAATTGATTATTTAAGACCCTTCATAAAAATACAATAGATTAAAACTACCCTTCACCAGCATTTTACTATGTATTTTAATTTGTTTTGTAAATACTAATTATTTTAAGAAAAAAAGTTAATTTTACTCAAATTGGTATGAAAATTCTCGAAATACAATTTGAAATTTACAACAATGGGACCCTGGCTTGGGACATTGACTTGGTCAATCCCTGATAGTATTGTGTTGCAACTGATACAGTAAAGGAAACATCATTAAAACTATGGCATCCTGTGGATAATTTTTGAATGTCCAGAAATAAAACTGCCAATCAAGAAAAGTTTACATCATTTGAATTTCCTTTGTGGTTTTAATTTGAAAACCATGATTTTTGAGTTATGATAGTTTTGCAGCAAATAAGTAATACAGTGGACTCAGAAATCCACACAGCATGGGAGAAAGGTTTAGCGCAGAGTAATTTTACCATAAAAATCTAAATTTCATAAAACGACACTTATTTAAGAATAAACAAACTAAAAATTTGTAAAGTATGATGCAACAAATTTTTTGATCTGAATTATTTATTTGCTAACATTTGTGTTAATGTTTAATACTGAGCTTTGTTTGAACGTTGTACAATAATGAAAACACTTGTAAGTTACATGCTGAGATATAAAAATTGGTCATCAAGTATTGGGGGAGGGGGGGGGTTGATCCCGGAATTTTTTCCAGGGTTTCATTTTTTTTTTGAGAATTGCTTATTTTTGTGAATTTTCACACCAATTTTTATGAAAGTCACTTTTTTTGTTAAAATAATTGATAAAACAGGGTAAAATGCCAACGAAGGGCCATTTTAATTTTTATGATGGGGCATTTCAATAGATTGTGATTTTGTGAAGGGGCCGCTAAACAGACCGAATTTTCATCTGCATCAATTCCTGAATATGATATGAATTTTACAAAAGCTCTTTCCAGAAGCAGAGTGATTTAAAAGAAGATGGGTTAAATTGTGCTGTAACGACCCATTCACCAATTGATATGTATGTTAGTCATGACTAAGATATCTAACCAATGACTAACGAGATGGGATCAGTCCCAGTTCAAAGTGTTTGGTGAGTAAGGCCATAAGTGCTTTAATTAAATAGACAAATCAAATCTCGTTATTGCATTTAAACCTTGAGAATAATGGTTGCCACTTGCTGAATGGTGATTAAAAATCCTTAAATGCTGGTAGAAATTCAGCTTCACTCACCTCACTACAATTGGGAGTAAATCTCAACAGAGACAAGAGTAGTTAGTGAGTGTCAATTACTAATTGTCCTTTAAACATTGCATTATAAATCCTTGAAATTTTAATGATTTTTCTGTTAACTATTTTCACTCATTTGCAATGAAAAATTAGGTAGTTAAAATAAGTTTAAACTTTTCCCTCATCTTTTATCTGGGAGTGAGTGGACCTTGGAGATTCTTCTAAGTAGTTGGTAGATACATTTCTCTGTGTAGAGGGTTAAATGTATTACTTTTAGATATTCTTTTTACTGTTAACAGTGATGGATATAAGTTTAATAGTGTGGTATAAAAATAAATCACAGTCTCTTCTGGATGTCATAAGGTCACTTAAAAATTTATTGAGGTAGGATGTTAAGCTTTGCCATTCAATTCATGAGAGTCAATTTGTATGCAGAGGTGATGCCGCTTACATACAATAGCATGTCAAATATGCAAAAAATCGATGATGGGAAGCAAAAAAAAAAAAAAATTACACGACGCATCCTGCAGGACGCGTAATTTCCACCGTGCAAAATTTTGAAAAAAAGAAAGTGCTAAGAACACACAAGAATACTTTTTTTTATAAATTTTAAATATTGTTTTACGGAGGAAGCATTAGATTTATTACAATCATTGGATGCTATCTTAATCCCATGAAGCTCTAAGGAGACTCATCGGGAATGGGCGATCAGGCGGGAAAACGGACCAGGATCCATTTTCACCGGCAGGGGGCGCAGCGCACCGCTCCTATAGGGATTTAGCATTGGTTTGATTGTGAACGAGCTATATTTTTTTTATAAAATAAATTATTTTTATAGAATATGGGTGGAGCGAGTCACTGCTTTGCACCTGGATGTGACAGTGGATATCCCGAAGCTAGGAAAAGAAATGTATCGCTCGGGAAGAAAAATCCAACGTTATTTAAAGCTCCAAACGTAAGCAGAACGTTTTAATGATTAATAATTATTATTATGTAATATTGATGACCTGAGATGTGTTTTAAAATTTATTTACATTATTGTTCGTGATTCAGCTGCAGATATATTGTATGTTTTATTTCCTGGGGTACATTTTTTGGAATATAGTTCCTTATATTAGTTGTTCCAAGACCGGTGTCGAAACCGTAAACAAAAACAAATGTGGACACTGGCAAAGATTATTTCTGACCTACTAGTTTTTGTAATTGATATGAAGTGTAATAAATAAATCGTATACCTAATTTTGAAAATGATTTGGTTTTCAATAGCTTTATATCTAATTATTTAATTAGGCGCATCATGCTAAAATTTGAGCACTAGTTCAGTATCATTTTCCTTTGAAAACCTGTAGTGCTCGTTTACATTATGCTTTGAATTGGTGATAATGTTTCAAGTAATTATACAGTAAGAGCTCAAAGTATTTTTAATTTTCTTTTTTGTGCACAAACTATTTATTTCTCTGTGCCATTGACAAAATTTCTGCATGTTATTTCTTGGGGAGGGGATCCTTTATAGGAAACACCTTTAACAATGATCTAGGAAGTTTAAAAAATAGTGTACTGCTATGCAACACACACATATTGGGGTAAAAAAATCTGTGATTGATTTCTTATTAAATGTTACTTCTAATTGTGTCTGAAAAATGTGATTTTCTGAAATGTAATATATGTATGCATATAAATATATATTATTGAAATTAGCTTAAAATTTTGTTCAGGAACATTCCATAGAAAAAAATCAGTAGCAAAGATTCAGCTGTTTTTCTCTTGCATATGTTATACATTGATTTATTATTATTATTTTAATACTTCCAAAGCTGATTGTGTCATTTATTTTTGGGAATAAGAACTGTGATTTGCATCCACATCTGAACCTGAACTCTCTTTTTAATTATAATAACTGTAAAAATGTTGGACTTATATTTTTACCGCTTGCTTTGTTTGGTGTTTATAAAGTACATGTTAAAATGCAAAAGAAATTAATAATAAGAATCTACATTTTTCTATTGTATTTACTTCTGTCCCATTTTCTATCCTCTCTACCAAAATATAAAGCTTTAGTACGAATTAGTTTATGCATCTATTTATTTACTTTTCCTTAAATGTTAATATAATTTTTAATGAAGATTTAAAAGTATACGTTTGAATTAGTATAATTTCTCGTTTACAAATTTGGCAGAAATATAAAAGAATAAAACACGAGACTATCCCTTTTGTGTTTAGTCGAAGGATTAAAAAAAAAAAAAAAAAAAAAAAAAATTTTTAAGGTATATATCTTCTATTTTCAAAACAATTCTTACATTATTATCTAATCACTGAATAACTTAAGTTATAACACTAGTGTACCAATAACTTTGTTTTGCTTCAGAAAAAAAAAAAAAAAAAAAAAAAAAAAAGATTTCTATTAAAACTGAATTAAATAAATCTTTAATAGCCACATTTTAAATAAATACTGATCTCCCCAGAAATGTTAGCCAGATGCCATTATAAAGCTGCAATGTGCGATTCTATCAAATTAAAGCATTCAAAACGATATTCAGAATTTTCTGCTAGGCAGTCGGTAAAACTTGTCGGGCAATGAGCTGGCGAGAAAGGTCTGGGGATAACCCTGATTAATAATTATTATTTGATCTCAGGTTATTACTATAGCTGTTATATTTTTATTTTCGTAGGATGCTGAGCTTTTAGGAGCATGGCAAAGAGCTGTCCCTAGAAAAGATAAAGTTTTATCTTCTGATGACAGAATATGCGAGATCCATTTTGAAGATGAGTGTGTCTTGCGACATTTTGAAACTAAATTGCCTGATGGTACAATTCATCGAATAGAAAGAGAAAGGTTCCTACTGAAACCAGGCTCGGTTCCTACAATATTTCCGAATTTACCAAAATACCTGTCACCCAAAATTAGAAAAAGGAAAGCTCCAACTCCACGAAGCTCTGCAAAAAAAATACATCTAAGTGCAGATAATGATGATGTGATGGTAAATTGTCAACCACCCTTCAGTTTTTTAGACTTAAAGGGTAACATCTCTGTAATTGTCAAGCCAATTAATTGGTGGATAGCATGTGAAGATAATCGCATTATATTTGGAAAATTAGATGAGACATTACATTGTGAGCGTCATGTTGTTATTAGTCAAGATTTATCAGTTAAAGTAAGTATTAAAAAAAAAATATTCTAATTTTATTGTTTGCTAATTTAATTCTTATTGTGTTTTGTCAAATTGATAATTATCCTTCATACAATCTTTTCATACTTTTCAGTAACATTTTAACCTTTTAATTTTCAGTAACTGTAATGAAGATTTTTATTTATGTTAAAAATATTTTGTTACTATGCTTTAGGCTTTCTTAAGAAATAAAGAGATAAGCCTGCCTATCATGAAAAATGCTTTGGATAGTTTTGAAAAAATTTCAGTGTTGTTGCAAAATATTGATGAAGTAATTATTTGCAAAGATATTCAAATTCGGTAAGATTGCAATTTTAATATAAGAGTTATTTTATTTTGACTATTTACGTTGGACTTGCATTGTTCCAGCTAATAAAATAGGATGAAGAGTGGAGTTTGATTCTGAAATTGGCCATGGATTTACTGATAACCAACAGATTATGTTTAACAGAAAACAAGTTGGTTTGTATGCTATTCTTATTTATTCAAAAGGTATATTTTTGATTAAAATTTTTATAGATGTATTCTTTTCTGTTTTCTTTACAGATAAAGCCTGATGAGTGCTTGTTCAGTGCTGTTGTGCATTTGAAAACAGCATATGGACTTGCATTTTTCCGGCTAATAAAATAAGATGAAGAATGTTTAGCAGAATCATTGCTATAGTGTAGTTTGTGTGGGCAAATAGGGTCTGTTTCTAGAATTGCTTTTGAAGTTGGACAAGGAATTGCTGGCAAGCTGTTGGTCAAGTTTAATGGAAATCAAGTTGGTTTGTATATTTTGTTTATATATATATATATATATATATATATATATATATATTTATGGTGAGTTTTTAACCTTGACAAGAAAAACAATGTACATAGCTTATAAAGTATGTTTGTATGTGTGTTAATGGCAACACTATGCATGGGTGATCTACCTAGTATGGGGCGGTGCCTTGGTCGGAGGACAAGAGATCCTAATGCATATTCATATGAATAAGCAGATTTGTGTGTAAGGACTGGACAAGCCCCACTTAAACTGTTTCTCTCTAGCTTAACCGCTTTTATTCAAATTGTGGATCCATATTTCCATTTATCCTCCCTTCCTGTAGTAACTATGTTCCTGTATAACTCTTAATGCGACAACGAAGTTTCAAAAATAAATACTTCTGGTTAATATTGCTTATTGGCATTTAACATTTCAAAAATTATTATTTGAGGGGTTGTACACAAAAACAATTTTTAAATTTGTGTTTTGATTTTTTTTTTCATCATCATGCAGTTAATTTTATTAATATTTATTTTTATTCTCAGGCATTGGTGATAAATGTTCAAAACTTGAAAGTCAGATAAGCAGTGATGCACCCAGGATTTTAGTTTAGGGGGGGGGGGCTAGAACTACAAATACCTTGTGAAAAAAAAGCAATCAGTTATAGTCGCTTCGAATATAGTTATAACTCCTTTATAACGTCAAAATATTCTATACCAAGTGCTCGTAGAACACAAGCCCACTGTCAACGTACCTTGTCATAGAGTCATAATAATTATCTGATATTTTCACTGACACCATAACAAAAAAAAAAAAAAAAAAAAAAATCTGGAGTGATTCCACTCGACTTTCCGGAGACTTACAATTAAGATAATTACCAAGCATTTAAATAAATATTAATCGATGAATCATTCTAACATATATAGAAAATTGAAGCTCAATCGAATGCGTCGCTTAAACACTAGCGCACTTTCAAGAATTTCCCCCCATAGGCCATAATGTAAAAGAAATCTGTGTTGTAGTCCTGTAGAAAAACTATAAGTCCTATATATATACCAAAATCAATACCGGTCTTGAGACGGTGGTTTATAGCATATATGTCCAATTTGAGCTCAATCGAATGATCCGTTTAGGAGCTATCGTGTTCACTCACAGACACACATACACACACACACATGTATACATACATCTCGTAAAAACAGCATAAATGAATTCAGAAGACCCCCAAAACGTGTAAATACATCAAAATCTTGAAGTTGAATTTTTTCATGATTACAATACTTTCCCTACTTGGTACATGCTCGGAAATAAAAATTACTGTATTGTAAACATTACTGTAAAAAATTATTGTAGTACATGTGTTACGCTAACTGAAAATATTTATTTAAAAATCAACATCCTTTTCGAACATTTGAAGGCAATTTTTTAAATATAAAATATTTTAATTCATTTGTGACAATTTTCAAAGCTTTTCAGATCTAAATCCTCCAGCTTAAGGTAAAGGGGGCTTTAGCCCCATTGCCCCCTCCATGGGTGCACCTATACAGATAAGTTATAAAATTACATTTGTAAATGACTTTTAGACATGAGATTGGACTAATTTTTTATTTATTTATTTATTTTTTTTTTTTTTGTATACAGCATCACCGTAATATTTCTTTAATATGGCCCCTTATAAATGTATAACATAAAAAGTAACACTATGCAAATAGAAAACTTTTGTACATGTTAGTAGTAGTATAATGCTAATGTGAACACTTTAAAATACTGCCCAATAATCAAATTGAAACAGCAGTATAACACTTTGAAATTGTCCATTTTTTTAAAAATAGTAACAGTTTTATGAATAATATTTTTCTGTTTATTATTTTAATTAGGATTGGGGAGGGGATTTTATAATATATAAGATACGCAAATGGCAGCGAAATTGATAAATATATAGAATTTTCTTTTTACAAAAATTATCAAAACCAATACAGAATAGATATTTTTGGCATAAGTCTGCAAAACTTATACAAAAACAAATATTTTCAATTCAAAGTCTGTTTTTTTTTTTTTTTTTTTTTTTTTTTTTTAAAAATACAAAATTTTTCAAAATTAATGAAATATTAGATTTTTCTGATATGTGAAAGCTTGCAAAACTGATGCAAAAGAGTCAATCACTGAATATGCGTGTATTTATTGAATTAATATTTTTTTCCCTTTATGCTTTTTTATGAAAATTTTTGTAGTACTGAAAAATTATACTGATACTGAAAAGACATTGATTTTTATGTCATTTTTTGTGGTACTCAGGTCCTTATTATCGCACGGGCAAATCGGGACTTTGCCCAGGGCCCCCCAATTTCAAATCTTGTTCTGAAACATCCTTCTTTATATCAAAATTTTATGAAAAATAAAACAAATTTCATAGATGCCCCTCCCCCCAAATTCATCAATTCCTGGGGCCCTTGTTGGTTATAACCAGGCTCTGGTGGTGCTGAAAAACGGCGTTAAATATTTTTCTCTTTCCATATTTGTTTCTGTTTTTTATTTTAACAAACCAACTTTAAGACAAAAATAAAATAAAATAAAATAATGTGGAAGAGTGGGTATATAAGAGGAATTTATAGCCTGAAAGAAGGCGGGAAATATTTTTAAATTTTTAGCTAATTGCTACCAAAAATATTTGTCAAAAACTGATCTATTATATCGTTCGCATGCAGTTTTTAAGAGAATTTATTTAAATTATTAATTAATTTATTAAATTATCAAACTGATGTTACATCGTTTGTAAAATGTTATAAGTAATATAGAAACAAAATTATTATATATGTATATTAATTATCATATTTATTTATTCAAATGATAGTGTATACTTCATGAAATTTCAGCATAAATGAAAAAATCCCAATTAAAGAAGCTTTAAACCGGCAATCGATGTTGTTTTTCGCTGCCGTCAATAGATGGCGCAATCAATGGTAGCCGTAGTTTCGTCGGCAATTCTCATACTGCGTAGTTGGTCCAACTTGGATAACAAGCCGATGTTTCTCCTCCCAGCTTCATGCTTAATCCCCTCAACTATCCAACAAGTATTGAAGATTAACAAAGCTATGGACAAAAAGAACATGAACATTTAATATCTCATTATAAATGTATGATTTCTGAAGATATTTTAAGAAAAGATTTTTAGCATTTTAAATACTAAAGTATTTAGGGATTTCTCAATATGAAGATGAACTTACGGAATTTGTTAAGTTTACTAAAATTGTAACAGTTCTGCCAATTTCTTCTGTGCCGAAAGAGGATTTTCAGCAATGAAACGAATAAAAACAAAACTACTGAAGAAAAGTTAGAAAAATTAATAATGATTTTTGTTCAGGGACCTGTACTCTCTCAGTCACAGCCTAATATTAAAAGAGCTACTGATATTTTTTTATTCCACTAAAACCTGCCTATTGGCCTGCCTATTTTTTATTCAACTAAAGCCTGAGCTATTGGCCGAATATTCGGCTATTCGGCCAAATCACTATTCGTTACACCTCTAATAAAAACTACTGAAGAAAAGTTAGAAAAATTAATAATGATTTTTGTTCAGGGACCTGTACTCTCTCAGTCACAGCCTAATATTAAAAGAGCTACTGATATTTTTTATTCAACTAAAACGCACTGGAGGCTTGTCAAAGCACTAAAAATATTTTTTCTTCTGTATTTTCATAGTGTCGGCTTTATTTATTTTTCTGTACTCATGATTTTTGTCATTCTTTTTCATCCATTTCTATTTATTTAACTACTTGTTTAAATTTCAATATTCAGTTATTTCATACTCATAAATGGTTAAATTTTCTTTATTAATTATGTATATATATATATATATATTTTTTTTTTTTTTTTTTGAAACAGAAGTTTTAGGTTATTTATAAATAAGATATTCCCTTACGCGTATTGGCACACCAAAATGGGTGAGACATGATAACATCAGTCATGAAATTAACCAAATGCTTTTATATCGATAAGGACCCACGTTTGGGAAAAAAGGACCCAGAAATTTGGAAGTCCTGGGTCCCAAGGACCCATCCCTTCCAAAGTCTAGAGACATCACTGAGAGTGAATGAAATTGAAAGAACATTCTCCAAATATGTGTAACAGCTTTTCTTTAAATACATTATGAGTTTGAATCCTCTTGTGACTATAAATGTTTGTCACGTATGCTTTCAGATTCGACTCTGAATTTTTTGGCCTGTATGTGCCCAAAGCAATTGTGGTGAAATAAACAAAATCAGGTTATTTTCCAATTGTTTTTCGCTAGAGTTAATTGTTTTTCACTAGAGTCTGTAGCAGGTTCTCTTAAACTGTGCTCTGCAGATCAACTCGTGAAGGTAGCAAGCACTCGGCAAAAAAATTTTGTTGCTTCACCTCAAATTTGCAGCAGATGGTCCACCTAGATCCTTAAAGTGTTCCACTACAAATGGAAATGCTCTGTGAAAAAACTGAAATTTTGAAGCTTTTTTTTTTTCTCTAAAAGGGATTATTTTATTTTTGGAAAAAATTTAAATTTTATGTATAAAATATTACATTCACAATTTTTTATACTTGTGTAGTATTCTGATGCTTTTTCTTTTACAAATAAATTTTATCATTTTTAGTAACTTTCATGAAAAAATTAACAAGGGAAGGCGTTGGAGTCACCGATTTTGATGAAATGTTGATTCGTTATAGGGGATCCATAGTAAAGTAAAATGCCTAATGAATTAGCTGCCAACTCTTGTTTAATTTCGAGAAAATTACATTTAAACATTTGATACATTGTTATATATGAATTATTTGACCAGCTGTTTATGCTCTCGGTGGCACCGTGGATACGCTTGGCAATGGAGATCCAAAGGTCCCAGGTTCGAATCCAACTCACTGTGCTCTGCTTTTTCATTTTTTTCTCCTTTAGAAATTCATAACAGTTTAAAATGTACATATTTTAGAAAGTGATTCTATCAAGCTAGATATATATCAAGTATACTAGGCAAGTTTGAGTGTTTAGGCTGATTAATTTTTATTTTTTACCAACTATTCGAAAAATTCCAGAGCTGGGGATCGAACAAAGGATTGCCACATAACGTGTGGGTGATCTACCATTGAGCTACTCTGGGACGATTTCCAGATGAAATTTTTCGCGTTAGAACCATACTGCCAACAGTTAAAAATTCGCATCAAAACAGTTTATAAAAGTTACATACGTAAAAATCTACTTGCTTTACACTTTTTTGTTTTCAATTATTACTTTAATATTGAAAAAAAAATAAAATCAATAATATAATGTAAGTATAAAGTTCCTTGATTTCAATTAAATGTATATTTTTATATATTATAACAGAAAACGATTTTTGGTATTTCGGTATCTAATTTTTAAAATGTTTATAATATTAGTTTGTGGAGATTAAAATAATGTAAACATGAATATATTCTCATAGTGTAAAAAAATATTAATAATCAAAGTGTAATAAAAATTTAACACTAATTATTGGTGATATCACACTATATTCATAATCATAACTTCGTAATAAAAAAATATTAGGTCATTCCTAAAATGTGAAATAACAAAATTCTCTAGTTACCCCAGAATCTGCAGTTTTAAATAAAATTAGTCTGTCGCTGGCCATGAAGTTAGGAAGGCAATACAGTATAGAACCTGTTATCCGGAATGGTTGGGACCGGGTGTATTCTGGATAACTGGTTGGGGATTAACATGACATCTACTGATTTGATCGGTAGCATAAATGTTTAATTCTAATCAAAAATAGAGAGTAACCTTAATTGTTAATATACTAGAAAAATAATATAAAAAAAACTCTAATATGATCAAGATAAATAATAATCATTTAGAGAGGAAGTAGTAAATATATGATAACTTCTTGAAAACTTAGTCACACACTAAAAAAAATAAATAAAATACCTTACCAGATTGCTTACTTTATAAATTCTAGCTATAGAACTCAATAAAAAACAAAAATATTAGAAATTAAAAAAAAATCATTTTTTTCTTTTCTTTCGGAAAAAAATAGGAATTTAATTGATTGAAAAATGATTCTGGATAACTGGTTTCCGGATAAGAGGTTCCATACTGTACTTCTGATTTACTTGAATGCAATAATTAAAATATTTTTAAAATTCACACAATTATGAATTACATAATTAATATTTTAGCACTTAGCAGATGAAAAACATCTTTATTTGTCATAAACTGCCAAAACAAAAAGAACTACAATCCAACTCAGTTATAACAAAATTGCAGGGACTTGCACAGTTTTCAAGAATGGGAGGAGTGATTGCCTTTAAAGAAAAGAAAATTTCTTTGATTTGTTTTTCACTGCATCTTTTTTATCACAACAGTAATTTCTGAATATATTTTTTCAAAATACTTTTTACTTTCCGAACATGTTACATGTAAGAAAAGTATTTTAAACATGAAAAAAATTCGACTTTGAGATTTTGGTGTATTTACACGTTTTGAGGTCTTCTAAATTCATTTATGCTATTTTTACGAGATGTATGTGTGTGTATGTGAGTGAACATGATAGCTCCTAAACGAGGTATTCGATTGAGCTCAAATTTGGTATATATGTTACAAACCACTGTCACCGGTATTGATTTTGGTGTGTATAGGACTAAGTTTTTCTACAGAGCTACGACAAAGATTTCTTTTACATTATGGCCTATGGGGGAAATTCTTGAAAGTGCGCTAGCGTTTAAGCGGTACATTCTATTGATCCAAATTGAAAAAAACTAAGAATTTTTGCTGAATTATTCATCGATTAAAATTTATTTAAATGCTTGATAATGATCTTAATCGTAAGTGTTCGGAAAGTCGAGTGGAGTCACTCCAGATTTTTTTGTGAATATAATCTTATATGTACAGTAGACACTTGACTATATGGTGTGAGGAAATAAGATTACAGCCATGGACGTGTATAAGGAGGGGAGGACTTGGGGGTCTAGACCCCCGTTAGTCCAAGCAAAAATGCTAATTTTAGTCGAATATCTACATGTGAACCCTTTATTTTAATGAGTAATTAAAGAAAAATTAAAGATTAAAAATTTGTAATGCAATTGAAATGTTTTACAAGTTATTTATAGTAAAATTTACCATCAATCAAATTTTACAGTATGAATGTCCACCCCCCACATAGCAGGACCCCACGCCTGTTAAAGCTATAGCTACATCTGTGATTACAGCAATGCCAAAGTACTTGAGTGTAAATTTCCTATGTCAGCTTCGTGTTCAAGCTGTTGCATAAATATGACTCGGAAAACTGCAGTCATATTTAGTTGACTGCTGATTGACTGCTGATTATTTATTGTGCAAAGACAGATTCATTGTTGGTAGTACATAAAAAATGCTCAAAGAACTATACTGCAACCGCTGCCTATGCTACAACCGACAGTTTTTAAGAAAAAAGCAGAAACCTCATATTCAGTGGACGAAAAGACCCATTATTGGAAGCAAGAACATAGATTTTTTGCATGTGCTTTCATAAAATGCTGTTCAAAATGAACACTGTGCATATCAAGACTTGCATGCGTGTGCCTTGCAATACTCATGTTACATCAGTCTGGTGCACATATAAATATACACAGTATGAAGGGGGAACTGAATCATATTTTGTTGTAATTAGGTCTCGATAGAACAATTCTTTAAAACAGTTTTATTGGAAAGAATCTGAAGGTGCTTGATTCGATGAAAGTAACGGTCATAGAACTGAGTGCCCCAAATCTAATCCAGTGTCCAATTTAATGTTTCTAACTGTTTTTCTGGGCACAAGATGTTATGTTATACATTGTTTTTCTTGGAAACTATGGGCCATACAGTTCTTTGGACATTTTTTATATACTCCTAACAAGACATCTGGCTGTGCAGAGTTTGGGTGGTATTTATGGGACAGCCTGTATAAAATATTGTTCTTCATAAGAAGTGAATCATGTATATTATCTAACTTCTTCCAAATTACTTCTATTTTTTTTTTAAATTATTCAGTTCAGTAGTGTACAGTGGCATAGCAAGGGGGGGGTGTCCCCCCAACTTTAGTCCGCCCCGGTGTCAACCTCAAAGGGATAACACCCGATGGCTTGTATGGGAAAAATTCCAAAACTATCACTTGTATGGGGGCAAAAATGCTCATATGGGGGGTGACACCACTTATATCCGCCCCGGGTGTCACCCACTGTAGCTGTGCCACTGGTAGTGTAGCCAGGATATTTTTTCGGGGGTGGCTGAGTACTCAAAAACTGAAAAGCAATAAAATTTATAAAAACCAATATAACATATCCTTTTTTTTTTTTCTTAGGTGTGTGGGAATGGGCCCCCTTTTTTTGCATAAAAATGTTCACATATAAAACTGAATTTTAAAAAAAATAAAAAAAAAGTTTATAAATCAAGTTTAAAATCTTTCCTGTTAGAAGAACATAATTTGAAGAAAAAAAAGCATATAAATACAGTCAACTCCGTTTATAGTGAACCTCTGGGGACCGGAAAATTGTTCACTACATCCGAAGTTCACTTAAACAGATGTTTTCCCATGTTGAACAATAAGACAATACAAAACTAGAAAATAGTATTTTATACAAATACTAAATTTTTATTAAGTAAATCAAATATAACTGATCACCTTTATGTTTCTAGAACCATTAGTTTAGTAAAAAAGAACAATTAATCACAATTATGGAAATAATGCACATTCCATACTGTTCAAAAGGTGCTGTCACGTTTAACTTGTGATCCCAGACAGCACATAAGCTTAAATCAAGTTTGACATTTCTTTGAATTTGACGCACTAATGCAAGCTTGACAGTTCAACTCATTCTAAGCTGGCAGCAAGCTTGCAGGAATCAAGTTGAATTGTCAAGTTTAAATACAGCTTGATTTAAGCTTGAAAATTGATACTCGCATGATTTTTCCTTTTTAGAGGAGCATTGATGGCACCATCTGTGAAAGAGAATGGACATTAATTGTTGTAGCGTTCTAATATTTGCTGAAAGTTCGTAAAAGATGTGTTTTATTTTATATTACCAGTGCCATATTACCGGCAGGGCAAACGGGGCAACTGCCCAGGGCCTACAGATTTTAGGGCCCAAAAATCTTACATCTTACACTTTTGTAATTTTAAAATAAAATTACAAAGGATAAAAAAAAAATTCAGAAGTTAAATAATTTTTTTAATTATAAAGTATGAACAATGAAAATAATTCAAATTTACATTTGTATAAATTAATTTTAACTTATTTTTAATTCTTCGAAATGCTCTATATCAATATAGCATACCAATATGTAGGAAAATAACCACATTTGTAAAGAGAATTTTTAGCGTTAAAAAATAGCAAAATTTTTCAATTATTTGTTATTTTAAGAAATATTTACAAAAATGACTAAAGTGTTTGTATTCCATACATGTTAGCAACTGTGATATAGCATTTCGAAGTAACGTTTAACTATCTGTTTCTTTCATTTCAGATTACTTAACACAAAATTTGTGTTAAGTAAACCCATTCTGTATTTCCAAATATGGAAATTCTTCAAAATAAAATACAATTATACTACGAAATTGATTTCAAAATAAGTCGTTTGTCTCGATTTTGGCCAGCAGTATTGCTTCATGAGTGTTGCGGTACTGAAAGTTTTAAAATGTGTTTTTTTATTTTTATTTTGATGCATTATTTTAATTCTGATGCATCCCATGGAAAAATAAAAGACACAAATAACACATCGCCCACTTATCAATTGGGCGAGAAAACAGCATGGTAAGTCACTTCAAACTTTAGTCATAGCTGCACGAGGCTAAGGTGGCGGAATGGATAGCGTGCTCGACTACGAAGCCAAAGGGCCTGGGTTCTATCCCAGGATACTCGATGGAAACAGATTAAATTAAATTGAAATTTCGGCGTAGAGGGGAAAAATGCGCGGAAAAATAAATTATGTGGGGCACGTTAGCCAGCGGGCACCCTGTGTATTTAAAAAAATTTTTTTTTGGAAATTTTTTTAAGCTTGAAATGTGAAGCTTAATGCAAGCTGGGCAAGTGTAAACTAGA
The DNA here is from genome assembly GCA_038373885.1 of Cheiracanthium punctorium. NCBI lineage: Eukaryota > Metazoa > Arthropoda > Arachnida > Araneae > Cheiracanthiidae > Cheiracanthium > Cheiracanthium punctorium. Next base: position 421,111 of record JAWZYV010007211.1, read on the forward strand.
ACACTTGAGTCAAGATTGCATGAAGCTTACACGATTGGAATTTTCAAGCTTATTGACTTGATAAATCAAGCTTGCTGCAAGTTTGCTGTGCTGTCTGGGATTGCACTGGGAATCAAAATTGAAATCGTCCAAGGTCAACAGCGAAATTTCGATTTTTGTTTCACTTTTAAAGGTACCCTGCTTTTGTTTATGAATGCTTTTAAAGAGTAAAATGCATTACAGCAGTTAAAAAAAAAAAAAAAAAAAATGACCTCCTCTCTCCTCCCTTGTTTAGCATAACTATGTTAGCCTAGACAATGAAAATTCACCTGTATTTCGAAACAGGTGCACTTACGAAATGTATTCACTATAACCGAAAGCTCACTATATCCAGAGTTGACTGCATATAATCAGAAAAGTAAGTTTAGTTCAGGTTTGTAAATGAATGGCAAATTTCTCAAGGGGAACTTTTGAATTTATCACGAATATGTATTTTTGTCAATATCTTGTTCACTCATTATGGCGGTGACTGCAGTCCTATCTGCACCCCTTGGTTACGCCCCTGATTTAGTTGTTAACTGAATAGGAAATCTGTATTACACTTGAATTTTCTTTTTTCTTGAGTGGGTATGCCAGAAAAAAAGTCAAGTGTGTTAATGGGTAAAAAAGATTTTTAGTTTTGTAATTTAATTTCTAATTCATAATTTTCCCCTAATGTTTAGAATTTTCTTCAACTAATAGCAGCGTTTCTCAACGGGGGGCGCGAAAAAAACCAAAGAGCAAGTAGTGATGCATGTTTTTAAAAAAATTCTCATTTTTACTCAAAAATATATTCATTTTAGCTTAAAATGTTCATACAAACTTTACTGATAGCATTATTTTGTAGAAAATTGTGTTATATTTGTTCTAACTAAAAGTTCATTCTTAATGATTAAAAAACTGAATGTATGCTGAAAACTGTGGGGGGAGGGGACGCCACCGTAAGCTAGCCTCTGTTGGGGGGCGCGACGTTAAATGGTTGAGAACCGCTGACTCAAAGCAAAGCATTTGAAAAACCCTTTGCTTTTAATAATATTGCTATGCCCATTTTTAGAAAAATTTGTAATATCAAAAATGCAAAATAATTTAAATTTTGTAATGGAGTACAAAGGGAAAGCGTGAGAAAGAAAAAACACAATTGCATCGGCCGGGAATCGAACCCGGGCCGCCCGCGTGGCAGGCGAGCATTCTACCACTGAACCACCGATGCACAACATATCTTGTAATACACAAATATTTAATCACTGAGCCGCTGTACTAAATCAAAAACTTTATTAATTTTATTTTTATATTAGATTCTTGAACCTCACAGCACAGAAGCAGCACTAAGATACTTGGATTGCAATATAATATCTTAAGAAAATTTTAAGAATATAAACGCTAACAAACTAAACATATTCTGTGTACAAACTGAGCTTCCGAAGCAGTGGTAATTCGCGCGTAAAATAAATGTATATTTTGTCGAATTTACAGCCTAGTTAGTAATCGAGTTTTAAATTATCTATTTACAAGTGCAAGGTGAACAAACAAACAAAAAAATATCACTAGAATTTATTTTTTTATTTTTTTTTACGTTAGTTGACACTATGCACAACACACAATAGAACGTTCCCAAAAGGGGACTATACTCGGATTTTTAGTAGCTTTATTTATATTGCTTACTTTTTAATTGAAATTCTTTTATCTGCTTGATTAAAAAATGATTTGAAGAAAGAAAAAAAAACCGAACTAGTGCTTGTGGTAAACAGGCGCGACGTGAGCGTGTAGTTAGTTGTGTGAGGGGTGGGGCGCGTATTCTATCCCTATTTAAAAAAAAAAAAAAAAACTTGATGTTAAAAATCTTTTTATGTAAAGCATTTATTTCTAAATATCGAAAAGCTTTTATTTCTATTTGTAACTTCGATATAAGTCCAACCCTTAAAAAAGTCCGTCACACCGTACGCTTATCGTGGTAAGACAATGCAGAAAGATTGAGGGGGTTGATACTACTTGACCCCAGGAACGTAGCCTAAGGCCTGACACCTCCCCCCCCACACACACACACACAAAAGAAAAATTCGTCTGTTAGTCAATTCGATGTCATTAATCAACTCATTTTGTGGGAAATTCTACTTTTCCCACATATTTTGCCCCCCTCCCCCAATCAATAAAATATGATATCCAGAAAATCTTATTGAATAGCCCTGTGCAAATATGTCACAACCTATGGGGTGGCCCAATAATCAGCAGGTTTCGACGCTCGTGGTTCTGTTCTATGTAAATAAGACAAAGCACAATGAGAAAAAAAGTCTTTTTTTTTATGGATTTTTTGCTTTTGTTTGAAAATGCAGTTTAAGTGGGCTGGATTCCTTATTTGAGGAAAACCCTCTGTGTACCCCTGTTTACTAATACACTTCCTTCCAGTGTTTTTTGTTTTATAAATGAAGTCCCAATTTGAAGGTATATTTTTACTCTTGGAATGTTTAATAAAGAAATATATAATTAGATAAAAGACAGTAGTTAAACAAATTAAAGACACATTGCATATTACTTATTTATTGCAGGAAAAAATGCCAGGCGTAAAATAATTTCTATAGTCACATGAACATTGGCAGAAGTAAAAGAGCTTTTTCGATCTTGGAGCCATCCCCTCCCCCTTTAAACATAAAGCATTTAATCATTCATTGCAAGTAGTGTATACTAGAGATGAGTTCGGGCTCATTTTTTGAAGCCCGAGCCCAAAGACTTTTAATCCGAGCCCGCCGATTTTAATCCGAGCCCGCCCGAGCCCGAGCAATATTATTTAAGTCGGAGCCCGAGCCCTAAATTTCAGCTAAAGATAAATAAAATTCCATAAAATTCAAAGAAGTAATTCTTTAATAGAATACAATAAATTTTGTCGCTTGTGCAAATTAAAGATAAATATAGTTGCAAATTTTTAATGCACTTTCTAATTCTTTATATCTATGCTTATGAAATAATGTCCAATCTCATGACTAACTAAGCAATATAAGTCGCCGTTCTGAAATACCCAAGAGCTTCACGCGCCTTCTAGGCACCCGTGCCACTATTTTTTTTAAGTACTTTTATTTTCCATATGAATCACTTTTTAAAAATCTGTTTCAAGCAGCATGTTCAATAAAATAGAAATTTTTCATGAGCCCGAACGCAATTGTGAATTACAGAGCCCGAGCCCGGTTCGGGCTCGGCCTTTCTGGCCCGGGCTGAGCCCGTCTCATCTCTAATGTATACTACTCTAAAAATTTTATCCAATACAGTTTTCACTTATTCAGATTACTTCAAAAACCTTTGCACTTTTGGCTATGTGCATTTTTCACATGGCCATTTTCTTTTACTTCATTAGTTCAATAAAATTTTTAGCACTTGAGAGTGCTATTTCTTTCAATCACGGGTTTTTTGTCTACGCGAGCATGTCGGATCACTTTTAAATTTTTGTTGATTTTAGGGACTTGGGTAGGGTTTTCTTTAGTTTTCAATCTACATTCTTGCATTTTGTGTGGTTTTAGTTGTGCACCTCCCCTTTTGGTCTCAATCGAATGGATAGCTTATGTACAGGACTGCCAAAAAGATTCGAAATACATTACGCTCTATGGGCCGAAATTCATTAAACTCGCATATCTCAAAAACTATTAGGCATAAAATGTTGAAACTTTATATTTAGGATTGTTGTAACATCTAGTTGTGCACCTCCCCTTTTGGTTCCATTCGACTGGATAGTTTATCTACAGGACCGCCCAAAAGATTCGAAATACATTACACTCTATGGACCGAAATTCATCAGCGCGCTTTTTAGAGGTATTGGGCTATTTCAAACGACTCAGAAATGATATATGCTGTTAAGAGTTACAAAATGAATTTCTCCATTAAAAGAAGTGTCTTTATCATTCATAGTTCTGCTACAGGAACACTCAAAACATTTCCAATACAGTATGGTCAATGTCAATTTTAGGGGCATTTATCCATTTCAAGCACAATACCGTCCTACCATATACGTTAGGTAATGGTCCGACCACAGTCACGTGCCTCTCTCAAGAACTACGCCAAAAGTCGCCAAGCTTGGCGACTTTTGTTGTATGAGTGTATGTATTTAACTCTCAAATCTCAAAAAAGTTTAGTTGTAGAATGTTGAAATTTCATATATAAGATTTTTGTAACATGTAGTTGTGCATCTGGACTTTTGGTTCCAACCTACTGGAGAGTTTATTTACAGGACCACCGAAAAAAATTTCAATACTTTAATGTCTATGAACATCTTCAATATAATTTAACTGTAGACAGTCATTGTTTGGTCCATGCCCAAAATCTCGCCATCTGTCGTTGATCTTGGCGAGTTTTTCCAAAATATCACCAAATTTGGCGATAGTCAGTTATTGTGTCCATGCCCAAAATATCGCCATTTGTCATCGTTCTGGGCAAGTTTTGGCGATAGTCTGACCCTGGCGGTGGTTTCAGTTAGGTTGACAGACGCACAATAAGACCCGCTTCACGCTTCATCTGCCTATTATTTCCAAGGACATAACCACTGTGCCATGTTGAAGCATACTTCATACTTGGAACCAACTTATAAAATCTTGGTGGTTTCGTGTGTGTGAGAGAGAGTAAAAGCACACTCAAGTGCGTAAATAAAATCTGGAAGAATTTCAGATTTTTTTATACATTTATCTAATTAAATCCTTCTTGCATTTCAGCGATCTAAGAAACACGAGGAAAAAGAAAATGCGCTTGCTTTTGACTTTATCGTTCGTTTTGTCGATCTTCAAAGTGGCATTGTCTAGTCCGTCCTTGCACGATGAAGTGAAGAGTACGAGTGCATACTGCTTCCTGACAGATTCCTGCAGCAAATTGGAATCGCACCGGTCTGAAGATCGACGGACACGAGAGATTTTCAGCAACAAGTGTGACATGCCGCCACCAGACTGTCAACCCGGTCAAGTTTACGACTCTCATTTTAAAAAATGTAGAACACTGAAAAATGATTGTCCACCAGGATATGTTCTAGAATGCGTTGAAATTTAAATACTAGTGTTTGATTTCTTTTACGCACCGGATTGTTATCCCGTGCAATGCAGATACCGATTAATTCAAAACAGCACTGTATACATGTTTTTTTTATTTTTTCTAGATTTAGACATGAATATGTAGAGGAAGGTTGTATACCTCAGAGACACATTGATTGTGCAGCCATGTAGATAAATAAATTTAAATTTAAATAATAGTTGCATGTATTTGTTTTTAGAGACTCATGGGAAGTTTTTTCATTACTGATCAACACTCATGTTGCTTATGTAAAAACCAAAGTTTGTTTTCAGTATCAAAAAGTTACATTTCAAAGACATGTTCTTTTTCTTCCGTAACTAAAAGTATCAACTTTGGTTTTAAACTTATAATCTCTAGCTGTGAAGCATGTTTTCAGCTACATTTATGTGTTTGAAAATGGTTAACTCTTAACATACGAAGATATGGAAGCCATTTTGTAAAACACCTGCTCGTAGTGTACCTAGGAGGTACACCTCGAAAATTTGAGTAAAAGTTTTTAAAAAAAGTATTTCTTTACTTTTTAAATGAACTAAGTAATCAAAGTGCTGGCCAAATAGCCCTAGGTTTAAAACTTGGACTATTAAATTCCTGAAGTTGTAGGCCTAAATAAAAATTCAAAATCAAAGTTATCTGAAAGCTCAATTGCAAAAACAAACTATGAAGGATCGTCCTAAAGAAAAAATCGTGTATTCTAACTCCACATCCATGAAACTTCAAATTGAAAAAAAAAAAGAGAAGAAAAATAAGAATCCTAACAAAGAAAAAACATAGGAAAGAACCCTTAGTAAAGAAAAAACTTAACATTGGAGTCAGAATTGGACAAAAATGTAGATGAACCCTCTTGTGAAGAATCTAGTCAATTGGGAGAATTTGATTTGGAAAATCTGAATTTTGAAATCAGTCGAGTCTCGAAATCGAAGACGAGTTTTTACTTTGGTACAACTTAGAGGTAAAATTACCATGAAACACCTTATAACAGAGATATTAGAAGTTGCTGACACATTTTTAAAAATTCAGTATTAAAAAAAAAAACCACCTCACAAAAATTCACAAGACAAGACAAAATTATACAAGTTGGATAAATTAGATGTTGTCATTAAGATGCCAGATTTGATTGTCACAGGAGGCTGTGCAAGACAGCTCGAAAAATTTTCATTTAGTATAAACTTAGATTATTTGAATGAATGTCAAATAGAAGTAAAGGTGTTAGACATAAAGAGAGGTTGTTAAACAGTTATTTTTATTTGATTAAATTTTATTTTATGCCTAAACTTTTCCAATTTTATTTTTTTTAAGTTATATAAATGATTTTATGTTTTTAAAATTGTAAATTTAAACTAACCTGTGTAAAGTCATATTATTGTAACAACCAACCAACTTTCTTTCATGCTGAGTAGAATTTAATCTGCTAAAAACAAATACAGTAGAAACTCTAAGTGCACATCGACGTGGCAACAAAATTATGTGTACTTAAGAAAGCTTGCATGAGTGCACAAACTGCTTAATTTAACATATGTAAAGCAATTTCTCATTGAAAATCTGTGTATTTGGTAGTAAATCTGTGTATTTGGTATTAAATAGTATAAGTAGTTACATACAACATGTATGTATATCTGTATTTGCTTTTCATTGTTAATTTTATAATTACTACTTATAAAATGTAGTATGTACTTTTATAATTACTTTTATTCATAATGTATAATAATTATGAATAAAGGTAATTACATTGCAAAGTTTATTATGCGTAACTACGTAGAAAACAGAGCTACCTGATGCTTAGTATGCATAGGCTACTAAGCTTAACTACCTAAAAACTTTTAATATAGAAAATGAAAATTTTAAGTTTGATTATTACAAAAATATAGATAATTAAATAGAATAATGCTAATTTATTAAATATTCAAACATACTCACGTAAACATAGATTATCGGTTGAAGAAATTCGTCAATTTTTTCTGTGCAAGAATTCTTGAAGTATGCTCAAAAAAGTGATCAGTTAATGCAATTAATGTGTTTCATATCAAAGTTATTGGAGGAACGGTAATCACTCAAAACCATTAAAGTTGGCATCACTTCATTACTACAGAGTATTCTCTCGAGATTTCTCAGATAAACTGCAATTTCCTTCTTTTTGATTTGTTTTTGGATGTATGTGCACTCATGTAATCAAATTTCCATAATAAAAACAATCTTTTTAATGTGAAAAATGTGCACTGTAGAAGTTTATGTACTTATGAGGGTTAACAAAACATCAGATGCATAGGGGAGAAATTTCGGGTTTTCATATCTTGTGCACTTATGCAGTTTCGACTGTACCTTCAAGGTACCCCATACCTGCCTCCAAGGTACACCAATGGTGATATACACTGGTTGTATTGTAAGCAGTTTTTTAATTAAAAAGGAGAATAGAAATATATTTGGAGATTTCATTAAAAAAAATATGAACACCCGAGGTCCTTAAATTTTTGGAGAAAAAAAAAAAAGTTTCAAATATTTTTCCAAACACTTTTTTTTTTTTTTTTTTCCAAAAAAATCAAAGTTTGAAAATACTCCTAAGGTACACCACCTTCACAAATTTTTTCCCCCTAGTTATTAATTTCTTTTCAGTTGGACTTCATCAGCACACATATCAATAAGTCTTAAATTATTTCTTTAAGGGTTTCATAGGGGATATTGGTTGTTGAAACCCTACACTGAAAAATAGTTTGTAAAGTGAAAATAGAGAATTTGCTCATTGAAATTTTACCAGCTCTTTTCTTTTGCACCTAAAATTCAAAGTATTTCTATATATTCATGCATTTAAGATAGCTATCAGGGTGTCTACCATATAAAGTAAGCTTGATTTCTTGACATTTTCGTGACCTTTTCTTCACCATAAGAAATACGAAACACTAATATCAAAAATACATTCTTGCCAGAGATGCAGAATATGTACGATCCGGCAATCTAGGATAGGGGGAAATTTTGCAGAAAATATACAACTGATTCGATTTTAACAATGAATTACAAAATTCTTCGAGTTATTCTTTCCCATTCCTATTTTTAAAGCGATTTTTTTTTCAAATTTTTCACCGATCAGCAGTTTGCTTTCTCTTAACTTGGACCAATTGCTATTTAGTAAACATGTATGTAGCTTGTACACTGCAAATATTTTTACACTTATGGTAATACAGAACTTATGCAAGTCAATAAACATATCATAAAATTTTGGGGAAATTTGCATATGGATTGAGGGAAATGTTGAGAGTAAAAACAGTTTCTGCACCCCTGCATCATACTTATAGAATGAAGAAAAATTATACTTTTAAATTTAACACTATTAATATACAGGGTGATCAGCGAATAAGCCCCGATTTCAAAATTAAATATCTCTACAACAAAGATCGATAGAATTATGCAGTATACTGTACGTTTATTAGCAAAACTGTAAAAATGGTGCACAAAAGTTTAGAAAATTTAGTTACGAAAATCATCAACTAAGAATTTGAATGAAATGGAAAAAGAGAGTTGAGTCGCTAATCGTGACCTAGTGCTTCATTTCTTGACTTTCGTGACCTTTTTTCCAATTCTTGACCTTTCGTGACCTTTGCATGATGGTAGACACCCTGGCTATGGAGTTGCATTCAATGTTTAAGAGCGATAGTTTATAAAATATCCCTTAGCTGTACATTATTTTCTATAAATTTAATGCTCATTTTTCTCTAGTCATAGATAACCATTTCATCATAACTAGATGAAAAAATTGTGTTTTCATGTAAACAAACCTGTATATTGTGTGTATAATCAATTCTAATTCAACACAGGATTTGGTTTTAGTTACACTTTTTTCACTGTGGAGAAAGTGTAAAATTAAGTCCTCTTTCCTGATACAGTGTATGGAGTTTATAGTTATTGAAAAGCTTTATCAACATAAAAGTATTTAATTCACTACAACTGTTTTTCTTTAAATCAGTCCCACATTGGCCTAGTTGAAGAGCTCTTTTCCAGTAAGAGCATGGAAAGTGAAGCAGCACCGGCTTGGCCAGTATTTGGGAGGGTGAAAACCTCTCTCAACTGGGCTGCTCTGGAACCGTGTACACTAATAGGGAGCTGGTGCTCGTCAAATCCATTCACTGCTTCAATGTCTTCTATGTTAGAACAACACCTCTGGGGGTGCTGGATCTCTCATCTGGAACTACTTCAAAATTAGGAGACCTCTAGCTAAGATCACTCCCTCCCACTGGGGCTCATTAAGTTAAAAGCCATCCCCTTTTGCCCATCACCGTCCTATATTGACAATCTGGCATCACTTCACAGTTGCCAGAGAGCATAGCTACTAATTCAAAATCAATACCCAATACATTACTTATCAGGGCTGAATGTTCTATGAAACTAGAAAGGCTTTTTAAATTGGTTATTTTCTCACTTATAAAGTTTTGAAATGAGCATTAGAAAATTTAGACCTTGGTTCCAGAATCTCCTTAGATAACTTTTAGAAGCAGTTATTTGACACATGCATAACATTTTTTCTGTCTTGATATTTCTTTCATATTTCATCACTAAACACAAGTTGCCTTTTATGCTTTGATTAAGCAAGAAAAGTTGATATTTTAAAAAATTCAATATTTGGCACACAAAGCATTCACTTACCAATTAAATTATGATTCACTAAGCTAAAAATAAGAATTGGACATTAAACACATAGTAATGAATGTTTTGTGTCTAATCATTGGGTTACTTCCTTCAGGAAAATTAAATGTTTGAAAAACAGACAGTCACAGAGTAAAAAATCACTTGAATCCACACAAATATCAACCGATTGCATGTTTTTATACGTGACACTGTTTTCTTGCTACATGCTTGAAATGCAAAATGCTCAAGAGTATTTTTGCAAAAAATATTGCTATATATATACATATATTTAATACAGTAACAAGCAAGTTAACATTGTAAAATCAAAAAAGCACCCCCCCCCCCACTCAAAAAAAAAATATATTGCTGTTCAAAATTTTAATTATGTGTACTGTTTTCTTTCAAACTGTTATAAATGTTTCTGTTACTTTGTATTATGAATTATTTCTAAGGCTTTAAGTCTCCATTGTAGACATTGATTCCCTGACAAGAAAATAGATGGTTTCAGCTGTTTTTGGAATCTGCTCAAAATTTCAAATCTTTCTTTCCATGTATGTTCTTGTAGAAAATGCATGTGGTGCAAAACGATCTCATATTTTCCACTGACATCAATTTGGTTTTAAAGAGGGTATTTACCCTTTTTTTAGAACAATTTTGATAATAAGCAATTGTTTTGGAATAAAATTATCAGGCAACAATATGATTTGTAATGACAAAAGTACCATCTGCTATTTCTAAATTTAATCTTCCAAAACACTGCATGTGAACAAGCTGTGTATTGAAGTGAATATTTCTCTTTATGAAGAGAAAAATTCTCTTCATAAAGAGAAATCTTCTAATTCTACAATTACTTAGCTGCAGATGTCTACATCCTGTATGCTTAGTATGACTTGCATCTTTCTTCCTTTTATTTGATAAAGTTAATTAGCAAAATAAAAACTTAATTACTTGCAAAATGCAAATAATAATTCATGCAAATAACTTCTACCATTTTGTTAATTCTAATAAATTAAAATAGCTTTTACTCATTCAGTTTCATTAGTTTTCTAACAAGGGCCAATTTTATGTTTATGTATTTTTCAAAAAAAAAATTAAGACTACCAGCTTTGATATCAGGTCCTTAGTCTGAGCAGCAGTAAGTATTACCATAGAGCTATCATTGACGTTGACTAATTGAAATTATTATTATATAACCACAATCAAATCTAATTGCCATTCTAGAGTTGTAGACCAATGTTCGGCAATTTACTTCACTAGGAACTCCTTAAAACCCATCAACGTTTAATCAAAATCCATGATCCCAACATGTGACTTTCTCCTCATCAGAAACAAAGATTGACCACTTATAAAGTGTTATCCTTGAACGCTTGATGCATTAGATGAATCATGCCTTGTATGTTCAAGTCTGCGAAAGACTAGCTATTTCAAAGTTTATAGAGATTTCTGTTGTAGGCAATTTTGCATTATATTATTTTAACAATTATTTATCAACACAATTTCAGACAATTAGTTTTTTACATTAATTTCTTTCCTATTTTGTCTGAATGTAGTCGTTGAAAATATCGAGGAACATAATGAAACCTTTTTTTAATAAACCTTGATTAACCTAAAATGAAGAAAAAGCAAACATGTTAACAGCTATTTTCAAATGTCTAGTTTTCTCTTTAATACTGTGAACACAGATTACAAAAGTGTATGTACATAGAAGATTCACAATTCCAGGTATAAATACTTTATTCTTTTATTTTTTCCCAAGGAAATAAACACCATTCTAAGTTTCAATGACATTTATTCTTATAAAAACATAAGAAAACCAATGACTGTACATACATCAACATGCATATCAAAACACATACATATCTAATGCAAATGAAAGACTCACTATGCAGAGTGTGATTGATTTGAAAAAATGAACAACAAAATGGATGATATCTGACAATTAACAACCATGGAATTCTGCCATCATGCTTTCAAGAATATAATTTGTATAACCGCTTTCAATCTTACACAGCCTCTCGTGTTCAACCACACTAGTTGTCATGGGATATACCATACAGTGACGAACAGTAGATGGCCTTATCGATGGATCTATAAAGTATAAACAGACAAATATACCAACAATAAAAAGAAATTACACAAAACATTTGCTTTCAAAGGGTTTTTACAGGCATCTTAGTTTCAACTTCCACTGAATTTGCATTTGACAAGTGTTTCTGTCGAGCTTTTATTACAATTATTACATTTAATTTTTCTTTTAGCGTCTTGGTTTGTTAAATCACATATCAACTAAAGCTCCATGTACTGTCAATCTCCGATAACTTGGCACTCAGGTGACCTGTTTTCGGACATGTCAATTGTTGAAAATACACGAAAGGAAAAAAAAAGAGTCCCTTACATGATTAATGGAGGGACCTCCACAATCTGCCTCTTATTGCACCTGACAGCTCAGAGTGGAAAAAGAAAAATACATTTTCTTAAAAAGGACACAATGATCGCACAATACCACCCTCTTGGCAAAAAGAGCAGTTGTCCACTAAGGGAATAGGGAAATAGTAGCCTTTACCTGCGTTCCGAACCAGGAATGAAGTTGTCTGAGCTCGAGTGCTAAGTTATCAGAGATGTACAGTAAGTGTCTTCATAAATTGCGCTTTATTAAAAATTTTGTAAATAAGCTCTCACTATTTAACTGACATCTCAGCCTTTCATCATGAAACATCTCAGAGATAACAAAGATGATTGGGGCGATACATGATTTTGAATGTAAATGTTTATTGCTACAGTGCAAAAAAATTTTCTTTTGTAATTTTTGTATAACCCCAGAAATGAGATTATTCAATGTGATTTTTTTTTCCTTTCGAGAGTCATTGAAAAGTAGTTTAAGTCAGCACATATTTAACTTTATATCTGACACTTTTTAGGATATAACTCAAAATTGGTGTATCACCTCATTAATGAACAGGGCACATTTTACTATTTGGGAATTTTTATACGGGGATCGTATACAAATTGAAAAAGTTTTAAAAAATTTACGAGGGGAATTTTTTCATAACACAGTTCTTTTTTCTACCTTATCTTGAAAATTTTTTTAATTTACATTGACCACTTCTCTAATGGATAAATTAAAGCATGTTACCAACTTTTTTGGGACACTCTGCATAAAAATCTGATTTTCTAAGTTGAGCAAGAAATTTCCAAGATTTTACCAAAATAAGCACTTTTCCTGAGAATTTTTCAGTTTTACCTCTGGGCATACAAACCCAGCTTGAGTTGATGATTTCAACACAAAATCCAATTTTTCTTAAATTTCACTGATCAAAATTAATTTTTCTGATTTTTCAAATCTGTAACAATCCTCCTTTTATTAGCTACAAAAAATCTGCTAGTTAATTTGTCCATCTCACAAGGACAACACTGACCCATTTAATAAGTACCTCCATAATATGGAAGCCAATGCTTTCTGCTTTTGTAGAGGCTAATGCCTAAATGCCAGGTGCTCACCATTTGTGGGAAGAAACACAGTGAACCATCACAATAAGAGAAAACAAGATCTCCAAAGAGAAATTAGCGAGAAATTCTCTTCCATTTCGATGGGTTCCATTTTATTACTGGAATGAGATAGATCACCTTGGAACCCATCACATGCTACAGATTCACATACAGTTTCTCAGTTCACCATGGGAACACTTCGATTTTAGTAAACTTCGGATATAGTGGATGAAATTTGATGGTCCCCCAGAGGTTCACTATAACATACCTGCCAACCTCCTTAAGCCAAAAACAGGAAGACTCTGGTTGAAAAAACAGAAGATTTCACAAAAAATCAGAAGATAATTTTTAAATATAAGAAGTAAAAACAGAAGACCCCCAGTTTACCACCATTTCTCATTATTTTTTTTATATTAGTAATGCATGGAAATTAAAACAAAATTAAATAGTAATAGAAAAGAGCTTACCTGAAATTTTTATACAAAACAGAAAAATGGAGTATTTTCACAAAAATAAAAACAATTAAATAGATGGAAATTCGACTATTTTTAACCAAAGTACGTTAAAAAATAAACAGATTAAGATTTTTTTTTTTTTGCTTCTACTAATAGTACACCAGAAAAATTATTTTCATAACAAAGTATGTTAGCTTTCGCTTTCAACAAAAATAAATTTTCTAATGATGAATTACTGACGGAGGAATGAAATGCAGTCCAGTTTTTTATTATTATTATTATTTTTTTTTTAAACTATAGATAAAAGATTTGCTTACAAATGCTTTGACCTCACCCATACAATAGCATTGTGCTGTTAGCTGTTGAAATGATTACCTTAATAAATGACTTTGAAATGGATTTATTTATTTACCAATTTTTTATAATAGTTTGCAATAATTTAATATATCATCTAAAAAGTTAAAAAACAGAAGATTTTATCTTCTGGCAGAAGACCGGAAGATAGCTTAAAAAAACAGAAATCTTCTGTCAAAACCAGAAGGGTTGGCAGGTATGCTATAACCTCCGAGTTGACTGTATATATTTCTGTCATTGTGTTAAAAAGAAAATGAATTGTTAAAACCAGTTAAACAACAGCCACTACACATATAAACCAAGTATAAAACACCACACACTATTTCAGTGACCAAAATCTATTTTGTTTCGCAAAACCTATTCTTTATTTTCGAGGATCTTAAGAAACGGTAAGTATTTTCCTTACCATCTGTGCGTATTCTCTTTAATACATTTTCACACACATCTCTTGTCCTTTTCCTGGAAATGCGAGGTGTTTGAAAACTACCAAATCCATTCTGCATAGGCTGAATATCAGACATTAATAGCTCTTGTTGCCTAATATAATTTGCTATTGCTTGGAATCCTGCTTGCTCAGCAATTATACTAGCAGTCTGACCATTTGAATTTTGTGTGCTGGAAAGAAAAAAAAAATTAGTTGTTGTGATATATTTACAACATAATTTATAACAATGATTTATTCTTATTTAGATTTTCTGAATTTATAACAAGTCAGCAGAAATTTTTAATTCATACCTGCCAACTTCTGGGAATAAATTCTGAAGATTTCTCAGCAGAGTAAAAATTACTGTATTAATGTACCCTTTCCCCATCACTTGCAAAATTTTTTATCAAAAATGTGAATAATTTAAAAATAATCAAATTCAAATAAATGATATATTTGACATCTATTATGTGCAGGCATAAAAGTGCCAAAACTGTTAACTTGTATATTTTAACTGTCATTAAAAGATTATTTATATATGCATTTTGAGTACTTATTAAATTTTAACCCATAAGACAAAATTATTATGATCAATTTTTCTCATTAAAAAAAATATGATTAAGAGTTGAATTTTATTAGGAGCTTAATGTATAGCAACACTAAAATATTAAAATTCTTAATTTCAATTTAGCTATATTATAAACTGACAGACTTGGGCTAAAATCCTGAAACTTGGCATGTCTGTTTCTGTAAAACCTTATTTTAAATAAGAGAGATGATGCTATGATTTTTGTTAACTATTTTAAAATAGTTATTAAAAGTGAATGATTCATTGTGTTTGTGAATAAATCTTTCACAAAGATATGCATATCTTTTAAGGAGATTTTAAAAATCAACCCAGGCAATTCCATATGAACATGGTCTCATGGCCATTAAAAAAGACTTTTTTCATAAATTGTGTGAGAAATTATTCCAAATTGATGTAGCTGTGTTATCAATAGTTTATTTTTTGTAAAATTTTCTTTTTATCAGAATGGCAACTCTTCAAAATCAGACATCAGAAGACTTTGTTCAACACAGCGTTAAATTTCAGACAAAAGATCATGTTAATTTTCTAAATTTTAAAATTATGTTTTCTGATTATTTCTGATAAATACACTCATAAGGTTTATAAAAATAATAAATGGTTAGAACCAAAGTAATTATATATATATTATTCCTAAATGATTTTAGTGTCTAGCACATGTACCATGAGTTACCAAAACATAGTTATGTTATCCTTGCAAATGTAATGAACTATCATTTTCTTTAAAATTTAATATTCTCTTCAGTTTTTAGCAATTTTAATTATAAGAAAAGTTTAAAAAGAAATAGCACTCAGGTTCTTTCCCCCCCCCCCCCATAAAACTATTGTAGCCTATGAGTTACCTTTTGATAAACATGCTACACTTCGAAAGTGAATTCAGTTATTTGCATAAATATCATGCATTAGCATTTAAGATTTGTTGTAACTGATCAAGTTAACATAAAAATAGGTTAATTGTTAATATGGTCACCCCACTCTGATACTTTTACCCTCATGCTATAAAAGGACTATTTTTTTTTTAATACTCACAAGTGTGAGCTTATAACTTTTGAAATCTCATACAGGGGGGAAAAAAATAGAAAATGACTATTTGCAAAGTAAAATTCATGGATTGCAGGAAAAAATGAGGCTCATAGTTGCAACAATCATAGTTAAATTTACCCAATTTAGCACATTGTACAATTTATCCCAAGAAAACCACACAACAAAATTTTGCCATACATGTTAATAATGAAGAAAAATAAGGATAGAATTTTTTTTTAGACTCGGAAATGATATATCCTACGTCATGTTTGACTACATTATTCAAATTTTACTGAATGCAACCATGAAACAGACCAGAAGCAGCTTGTACTATAATTTCAATGTGGAAATAGATGTTTCGTACATAAAGTAGTTAGATCCCCCCCCCCTTCCCTCTTGAAAAAATACATTGCATTATTGGGCCCATGTAAGGTACCTTTTATATATATATATTTTTTTTTTTTGGCCCACTGGCTGAAAAAGGTTGTGCACCCTTGGTCTAAATCTATCTTATAAGTATTTAAGACAATTATGTTTGAGTACATTATAAAACTATTTATTATACATTTTATTTATGAAGTAACTTTAATACCTAACATTACAGTTTGCAGCTATAAGGTAACTGACACATTCTGAATTTCCATTTCGGGCAGCTTTATGTAGAGCAGTTTCACCTTGTATGTCCTGAAAAACAAAAAGACTTTAAAAAATGTTCAGGAGAGGCTAAAGCTCCCGACCTGAAATAAAAAGTTAAACAGCCTTTACATGAACTGCCTGCTCAACAGAAACCAAACAGGTAGTTAACAGTTATACCGAACATTTAAAATTACATCAATGCAAACTAATCAATTGAACCCATTGTAAAATTTAAAGTCACAATTTCAAGATTACTGCAGTTAGTTAACTGAAATAACTTGTTTTTGATTCAGTACACGTGTTCACTTTATTTTAACTAAAATAAGGTTATTGAAATAAAAACCCTAATACTAATTATCTCAACACATAAAAAGATGGGAGATCAATTTTAAGAAGGAAGGTATTTTAAATCCAAAAATAAATACTTCCACTTTTAGAATTCATAAACTAAATGAAAGGCTCATTCATTTTAAAATCTAATAACTAAAAATATCATATGTCAATTTGGGAGAAAATTTTAAAGTAATCTGATATGGATAAGCAGAATGAGTTAGTGAATAAAACTGCAAAAGTGGCCAAAAAATAAAAATTAAATGAAATGTTTTATGTGTTGTGCTAATTTTGATCTTAACATGCTGGACTAAGTGCCTACAGCAGGGGTGGCGAACATTTTGCATATTATGTGCAAACTTCTTTCAAAGATGAATTCAGATGTGTCATGGAACTCAAGACCCTTTTTTCATTTCATTATGTTCGTGTATAGTTGGAAAATATAAATACAGGTAGCTTTAGTTTAGAGGAGGAAAAGTAATAGCTTTTAAACATGAGCAGTGTATTTTGGAATATATAAACGTTTCCTTCTCACGAACATCATAAGTTATAAGAAAAATATTTCTGGGCATGAAATTATTTTGAAAGTGTTCAAACTGTCTCAAAACAAGACTTAGCACAAGAATAAGATGTATCACTTGAAATCATTCAATGCTAATGTGCCACACGGTTTGGCCACACCTGGACTACAGATTATAAGGTCTAATAACTAGTTATCAAATAGCACCATGTTTATAATGTGGTTATGACATTTCTAGCGAAACTAAATGTTATTTTTTTGCATTATGAAATTATTTGCATTTTTAAATTATGAAAATCTCTAGAGTCGAGTCCAAACTAATGATCTCATTAATTTGAGTTACTCTTTTTGTATTTTTAAGCAAGAAATTTTGTATTACGTTTAATTTTACATACATGCACCAAAGCTTAGTGGATAACATGACTTTTTCTACATATAGTAGTTAGAACTGATAAATTTACCATTTAAATTTTTGAAAATATAATTAGCTTTATTAATACAATGTTCTATGTATACTGAAGTTCTTTAACTCCTATGGATTATCTCTTATCTACAGTCAATAGCTAGATTTAATCATTTAGATGCATTAAGGCAAATCTGAATTTATAAGATATTTTTTTTCCCAAGGGAAGTGTGTGTAACCTGTTTATAACATCAATTAGTAGTTTTAAAAATGTATAGAATTTAGGCAAAGCTTATTTGTTATATATTAACTACATTTGATTTCTGTTGGTATATATGTAAAGTAAAACTTTTTAACAAGTAAACAACATTATAGAAAACAAAGAGAATGGAAATGACACAACTTGTATTATATTTTTAAAATTATGTTCTTATATATAAAGAGCGGAGATTAACATCCGAAAAATGGCACTTTAATGTAAAAGCAGGAAATTTTAAGTTTTAAATCCATCATAAACAGACAAAAGAGAAAAACAAATTTATGGCTTTTAACAAGTATCAAACCAGTTAACTTCAATGTTAATTTGTAGCAGACATATCACATTACTAACAAATATAGAATTCGACTGTGGAAGAATTGCAACCTGCTTTAGGAGGCAGAAAGAAGTAACTGAGGACAAAAGAAATTAACAATGACAGACAGACAGACATGAATGTGTTAAAAGCACTCAGAAAAGCTAGTAAAAATAAAAATTTAAATGAAATTTTTTAAATATTTATTTAAGTGTATATCATGCAGTAAAAAGTATGCATAATATAGAAGGACTGTTTGTACACTGTGTGTGTTTCAACAAAATTAACACATTTTTAAGATATATGATTTTTCAATGCATAAGCATGTTTGTGCAATAGGACAAATGTGTTCTAACATATCAAGGAAAGGCTACAGAACTTAAATGTGTTTATATTTACAAAAATTCTGAATTATTACAAATGATTCGCTATTAGTAATTAAAACAGATATATATGACAAGTAAAAACAACATTGTTATTTGAAGTGATAGTTATCAATATTGCCGTTTTACACTGCTGCAAAATAAGTATATTGATAAATGTGAAATATCCTTTTGGCTAGAAATTGGCACAGTACAATAATTATCTTCAGAGATGGAGCATAATTTTGACTACAATCAGCCAAAAAACTTACTTAAATTTAGGATTCTAATTTTCAATACAGACTATTTTATACCAGAGTAAATAAAACTGTGTAGTGCATAAGTGCCATCTTTCATAATTGCCCCCCAACTTCCAATCAAAATAATTTTTGAAAACTTTTTTAAATACAAGTTATGTTCATTACATAAAAACACAACATGTAGATATAAAATTGCAATAAAAATACAGTACACAAGCTGTTATTTAAAAAAAAGAAAAAGTTTATCTATGAAATGTATTTTAAAGAGTATAAAATTTCTTTTACTCAAAATCTTATGAAAATTTTGTCGACAGAATCAGTTATGTTTGAATTGCAGAAATAGAAGTCATGCATAGTTAGAAATTAAAAGACTATTTTGAAATTAAAGAAATAAACATTAAATAATACTACACAGCATCTTCAAATGCTACATTAAGTGACCTTAACTGAATAGAAATTGCAGACAAAAGGATTTAGCCAAAAATAAGAAGTTCAGAAAAGCGGAATGCATGGTGCATTAAGACTTAAAAAATGTCAGATAAACAGAAAAAATGTTTAATCAAGCCCGTCATTTACAACACTTCATTTAAATAGTACTTAAAATTCCATTAACAGAATAAATATTTCGATAACAGAAGCATCAAATATAATAATGTGCAAATAAAATGTATTGAATACACAGCATGAATGCAAAGCTTTGAATAAATTAGTGCCGATTTCACCAACAAAGCAAATTTTTCTAAACAATAGGAGGAAATTTTGACAAGATAAAAATATTACCATATTAGGATACTATTAAAACAAATTACATATAGTCTGGCAACAGTCTTCCATCAAAAGATTCAAGGTTAAGCAAAACATTGAAAAAAAAGTTCAAAATAACAAGCAAAATGATTTACAGATGAATTTTTAACAATTATTTGAGAGACTTTACAAATTTTATGATAAATTAGGCTGAAAATGCCAAATATATGCCTAAGTATTTCTCTTTTAAAAGAATCCACAAAAATAATAAGTATCACCTAAAACTCCTACTAAATATATCAGGACTTATACCACTGATTTTATTTCAAATTAAAATCAAAATCTTAGAAATAGGTGAAGCATGTGCAACAGAATTTCATTTTGCAATTACACATTCTATTTAAATAGAGGAATTTTATTTTATTAAAGCGGAAGGTAATTTGCTGGACACAGTTCTACAGCAAAAGCAAGTTTACATAAATCAGATGAGATCTGTAAGCAGTAATTGCAACAATAAATCATAATAGCAACAATGTAAATTTTAAATAAAGAAAGGAAAGTTACCAAATTTCATGCTAACCATATAAAATCTCAGCAGTGAGACATATTCCTTCTAACAATTTAAGAGCTTAATAGCAACACTAAGAGTGTCAAACTATTTATCAAATGATATCTCCGAATACTGGACATAGATAAACAAAGATAATCATTTTGAAAATTAATAAAGTAGAATTCAATAATTAAGAAACAAAAGTTTACTTTTTCCCAATATCAGAAGCAAATTGAAGGATTATCAAGGCAGGTAAATGACAAATGTGTCACAAAATGCCACCTAAAATTATTAATTAAAAAACTCCACAAAAACAAACTGCAAATACTTGACATGGTTGTCAAACTAGATTGCTTATCACATAAATAACTTGACCCATTTTTTAAATCAAGTTTACTATAAAATTTATCAAAATTTTACTGAATGAGTGATCCAAATTGTATCATATGCATTTCGTTTATTGAAATAACTTTATGTCTAATAGGAAATATTTAGAATGAGAGTCATTTTAGATTTATCCAAATACACCTTCTTAAAAAAACAAATAAGGGACAATGGTGTAGCAAATGTTTGATAGGTTAGATTAAGACAAATGGAATAATTTTTTCAGATTAATTTAGTTATAATGAATGTTAATTTAAAATTAGAAATAAAGGTCCAAGAACTTCAAATGAAAGCAAACATAAAATGAAATAGAAAAAATAAAACAGAAACATAATACAAAGCAAACGTAACTGATTCTCAAGAACTAAACTGCGATCACAAGGAAATTATTTTTAAATCGTTATTAAAAAGAAAATACTTTTAAAAAGGTAAAATTTCTACACTTCATCCCACAGTCCCTTACCGGGAGGCCAAAGAAGTTGTTATAGTGATGAGACCTAAGGCCCTATTTAAGATCCACTTGTCTGTGAATTGAGTAAGTCTTTTTATGTTATTCCTTCCATCATCTGATTTAGTCTTCAGCTGGCTCACATATCCACACTAAATTTTGAACTGAAAAATTTTTATATATTAATAAGCCAATAAGACATTAGATGTACCTACACTGTTCTCTCGCTTTATTTTTTTAGGTGTATTTTTAAGCATGTGCAAGACATTTATAAATAAGAAAAAATTATAATAGAAATCACCTGTATTCTTGAATTATTTCCAGAGAACAAAAAACATGCAGAATTCACTTTATTGCAGTAGTCAGACAAGAATTAATTAATAAAACAAGTCTTCTGTAAATTCTTCATAGATTTTGAAACTGCACTTGAACTTATTACTTCAAGAAGATATAAATTAAATCTTCATGCAATATTAATGGAATAATTTGTTTCATTGTGCATTAAATTTCATTGCAATTACATCACTTAAAACTTTATTCAAGTAACAGTCTTCCTCATTTCTCAATCTATATTCATCAACCTTGAAAGCATACCATTTTGAAAGCTTTAAAATCTTGCAATTTCTTGACAAATTGGGTGTAGTTTTTATCACAGAAAAATATATTTGATTAAATTCTCCAAAGAAGAAACTTCTTACTGAGGCAGACACATCAACTGAATAAAAAGGAATGACAGAATATGTATTTCCTCTCTAAAATTATTGACTAAGAAAAACTGAAGGGCATTGGGCCAACAAACTGTTTTATACCAAAATACATATATTCCTACTGCAATTCAAATAATTTTAGTCCTATAGCAGCTGACTTACAAAAGTAAGGTCAATTTTAAATTAAAGCAATATGCTTAAATTAATATCGTGTGAATAGGAAAAGTAGTAATGCTTTGTGAATATGTTTATATTCATTTTTTAAAAAACCTACACAGTTCATCTTCTTTAAGCATGCATGGCATGCCAACTAGAGTCAATTCTGAAGAAATACCAAGAAATGGTCTTGCATCTGTTCACGCAATGTTCTTTACATCCACAAGCAATTGTCTTCTAGGATAGTGGCATTTTCTTTCAAGAATGTCCGCAAGATATCCTCTTCAAATTTATCTCTTTATATCACTTGTTCCAGGAATTGTTGCAACATGCTATCAAATCCTCCGATGATTCTACGTCGAAAGGAAATTTTTTGAAAGACTAAAAAATTCCTTTTCAAATTTTTTGTTTATTTTTGTTTTTCCTTTATGAACTGCCAATAAGCGACTTTATTCTTTCTAGGAACCAAAATTTTTACATACTTTGGATGACTGACCCCCACATGAATAATTTAGTCAAGGTTTTCAGAATGTTTAATGGAAGAATGACAAACAAGAGTTTTCAGCTGAAATCGTGTAGTTTAACTTCCTATAAAAATTTGACATACATAATTACAGACTCAACAAGAAATTCAAAATTTCTAAACTCTTTCACAAGATTTGGGTATTTTAAAACAATGACTTTGCTCCAGAACAAATATTTAAAATAATATAACAAAACAAATGGATGATTACAGCATAAGTGATATATAAAAGCTTTCCTTTCTTATTGCAATTAAGATACTGAATAAAATAAAAAAAAATATTTAAGAGAAGACATTTTATAAAAAAAATTGCTATAAAATTATTAAACTGCATTTTGGAACTAAAAGTTAAGAGCGATACACTAATCTGTGACAGCTATACACAGTTCCTTAAAGGGGAGGCGAGAGTTTCTTAATTTGATTATTCTAATAGGACATTTAAAAAAGCCCTTTAAAAATGAAGCTGCCAATTTTCAAGGAAGAGGGTTTTAAGCCTCCATCCCTTGTGTATGACACAGACACTAATTTTAGTAAATGATTTTTAAAGAAATTTTGTTTATTACTGTATTTTCTTGGGAAAAAAGAGAACTAGGCATTTTTAAAACACCAAAGAAAAAAAAAATTAGTGTCGTACATAAACATTCTTATAAAATACTTAAGAGTTTGAAAAATTAAAAATATAGGTTTTTCATTTAAATTAGATCTTACCAATAACTGTCATATGGATGAAAAAAATATTTTTTTAAGGGATGGAAAGCAAAATGAAAATATTTGTTATTTTTCATCAGTAGATTTTTAATTGATTATTTATCATGAAATAAAAGTGTTTTGAAGCGCTGGAGCAAAGATTTATTAACAGAAGCATATTCCTGTGAAAAAGAGAAGAAACATGAATATCATGTTTGACTTTAAAAATCAAAACAATATTTCATTTTGAAAATAATACATGGTAACAGAAGTGTTTTCATTTCATTTAATGTGGCAGAACAAACCATCACATTATATATAATAAGAATGGCCAATAATGATATTTAAAAAAAAGTATCTATTAGGCAATATAAAAAGTTCACATACAATTAACAATTTTGCAGAAAAAATTATAATGCCAAGGGGGTTTTGGTTTTTACATTCTTAAATTTGTATACATTTGATAAACTTTATTGAGTTTATACCTCTACATCGCACTGGCTGACATGAAGAATGCCTGTTTTATCGGCTGATTATTAAGAAAGATTGATTGTGGCCAATTTCCTATGAATTCACCACAAGCACTAAAATTAACAAAAACAGTATTTTCTTATACATGAGTCTAAATAAATTACTATTATTCATTACTTCTTCATGTAAAAGCACGTCTACAATCAATAGAACTAATAGCTCTTACCCTGTTTCATAAGTCAATAAATCTTAACACTAACTTTTAAAAGACTTTAATATGTTTGTGTTAATTACAATTAATATTGTGTAATAAAGTTTAATACAGCTTTGGCAGTTAAGGAGGATATAAGTGTCGATTCAGAGAAAAATTTTAATCTAAGGAACATGCATGTAGTTTAAGGGAACGCACCTCTAAGCATAAATTTTCACGAGCAAAGCTTAAAGATGCTAGCAATTAGTAGAACTGAATTATAAAATAATATGCTACTAGTTTTTTCTCAAAACTTTTATAAAAAGCTAATTAAAGTTTGTGGGAAACAATCTCCTATTGTTTAGTTTTGGAAGATGGGGAATAAAAAGTCAAAGGAACATGATACAGCTGGTAACTATGACAGTGAATGCAATTCCATTGCCATAATCTAATGAAATCAAATTTTAATTTAGAGCTGAAATTCAATTTATAAAGTATCCCAACCGAACACAAAAATGACCTTTTTAAAGCAATTACTTCTAAAATATTTTTGCCAACCCTTATGAAATACTTTGCAATTTAGTTGCAATATATTAAGATACCACTCAATAAGCTTATTTGAAAATAACCCTTACTTTGCTGTTGTATGTTAAGTTAGCTTCTTCAATTATCTTTACAGTTAAAGAGAGCATGCTACATTTATAATTGCATTATACACTGATTGCAAAAAACTGACAATCTTCAAAGATTATCCCCTCAACCCCAACAAGAAACATAAATTTAAATGGTGTTTTATGCTAAACAGTTTTATAGTTCTATTTTAGCAATGATACTGAATTTTATATTCAATATTTTTTAGATAAACAAACTTACAAATCATATTACAAACCATAGTCTGCATGAGATTTTAGGAATTAGTTTAAAATGAATTGAAAACACTTCTGTAAACAATAGCATGTACAAAGTCAGGATATACTTACACAAATATATGAACATTTCAACAAAAGCCATAACATTAAATTTTTATAGTATATTAACTATAACTAGTTTTTAGTTAATGCTTAAAGTGATTTTGCTAAATACTTCATTAAATTCTTATTATTTATGGACACACTATAATGAATATTACTTAAAAATACATTTTAATAGGCATACCTAATAAATTACAATAAAATATGAACTATAAATTCATCAATACAATAAAACTATGCTACATGCTTTTAAAACCAAAGAAATTTTACCTAGAAAATGAGATGATTTAAATAACATAAGATTAAGCATATCTAAAAGTTAGCAGAAGGTAATTGTTTCACCATAATTGAAAGTACTAACTACTTCAAATGTCACTAAAATATGTTTTAGTCAATCAGATACAGCTTATTTATTACTCAAATACTGTCAAAGTGAATAAATAATAAACCAAGTACAAGAAAGTATTTTCCTAAAATAACTACTTTAGCTTTCCCTTTCAATTTTTTTCAACCTATGAAACTACACACTTAAAAGCGAACAGATTCTTTCTCAAACTTTAAGAACTATTGCAATTATGAAATTTTTGTCTTTGTGATGAAAGAACAATACCAAATGAACCACCACATATGAACATAAAGCACTTTTGCTGCTAGCCTTCGTAGCTTAAAAACTGAAAATTTTAAAATCCTAAGCAGCTGACTTTGCAAGATGAATGACTGCATCGAAGCATTTTTGCACTACAAAGTAAAGAAAATAAAAAAGATTCTATAACAAATATAACTGCACTACAGTTGAGTATTGCACAAGATGACCGACTGAGGTGACTACAGAATATTACCTTAAACTAAGAAGAACTATGGAAATTGCCTTTAAAGCTCAAGGCATTGCAACTACGTGCACTCTGGTGCAAAATAACTTATGATTTGCATAAAGTTGATCCCAAAATAGATGTAACAAAGCAATACATCAAGGTCACCATTTAAATAATATAAATACGGCTTCTCAATAAATTGCATATTTTACAAATGCTGAAATACTAGACAGAATATGAAAATAAAGATTTTTTTTTTTTTTTCATTGAAACACATTGTACTACTAACTTCCTCCAATGCAAGGAAAAAAAAAAAAAAAAAAAAAAAAACCCAAAAGAAATAGAATAATTTGACTGAAGTCTAAATTTATATTCAAGATTGAATAATAAGTATACAAGATAAAATTTCCAAGATACTGGCAACATTGTAAAACTAATCTATATTCTCCATGTTCAGGTCAGTCTTTTACATGAACAATGGCTTCCACCAAAATCACACATTTTTAAATCTGACAACAATAACATACATAAGCAGAAGGTAATTGTTTCACCATAATTGAAAGTACTAACTACTTCAAATGTCACTAAAATATGTTTTAGTCAATCAGATACAGCTTATTTATTACTCAAATACTGTCAAAGTGAATAAATAATAAACCAAGTACAAGAAAGAATTAAATTTCCACCAAAATTTAGGCATTGTAAATGGCACTAAAAAATTATAGCTATTTATTTACATCAAAACAACAGTCTCAAGAATCTAATATTAGAGCTACCACTGATTTAAATATTTTGAAATTAACATCTATATAATAACTAATCGTTATTTTTCTAACAAATCGAACTATAAAAACTAAAACACCTAAAAAGTAGGTAAATATTACAAGATATAATTTATTCCAATATTAAATAAATACTTATGTAGGAATAATAGTTTATATGTATATATTTTTTTTTAATCTAGTGCATTATCTTTGGTCTATAATTCTATTGAAAGTTTACAGAATTAAAATATTATTTATCATTAATAGAAAAAGTAGTAAAACAAATTGTTTACACTTTTTAGAATAACCTTGAAATATTTAGAAAGAAAGTAAATATATGCCTTTAAATGTAATGCATTTTTCAACAAATTTCATGGTAATTTCATAGGTAATTTCATAGTTTACATTCATAGTAATTTACCCTTTAAATATGAGAACCATACTAACATAACTAGCATCTATAGAAATTTTAAAGACTGGGATAATTATTTTCTTAAATGGAAACTACACACACTTGAGACAAAACTACATCCTAATTACACTAACCCATAAACAATATTTTAGAATGGCCATAGTAGTTCAGTGGTTAAAAGCATTGGACCATGAAGGTTACGGGTTCAATACACAAAATACCACTAAAGACCGTCCAGTGTACACTTAATTTTGTGGTTGCTAGCAATTTCCAAAGGGTGTCTACAATCGGGAATCCCCAAACTCCTGGTGAAAACCTAAATTGTGACGAGAAACTTCAGGAATGGGGGCGACATATCAATGATGTATATGCTGCCTTCTTGCCTTAATACATACTTGCAAGCAAATAAAATTTCTTTTCTTTAAAAACAGGCATGTGTATGACTTTGAGCAAGTTGAAATGGCCTTTCACTGCTTGTGTTAGGAATTACTAAATATGACGAGTTGAAAATTTAGTAAATAACAAGCGACTGTGATCACACTAAAGTCCGCAATGAGCAGCAGCGACCTCAAAGTCATTCTAGTTAATCTAGACAAATTCTCTGAACTGAACAGAAGTGTCAAAATGAATGATGATGATTAACAGAAATTACAGAGCATTAAAACCAATTGGATATTTTAAGTAATAACTGTGCCACACAAAGATCTTTTAAATTAAATGTTTCCATCAACTTTAAATCAAATATTAGCAAAATTCTAAATGACAACAATGGAATTTTTTGCCACATGGTCAGGCATCTTGGTGCAGCCATGTGTAACTGGAATGAATCAAAGCATTGGTTTTATTTTTTTACAGGGCAGTGCTGAACCTAATTGAAACAAAAGGCAGAGAAAATCCTTCATTAAAAATAAAAGACATCATCAATAATTGATGTTTATTTCAATAGAGGATCAATCTTTACATGAGCAAAATTCATAATTTCAAAAGGCAAAGGTAAAACACAAAAGAGTGTGGTGGCACCAGATCACTTCCACAACACCCGACAATTGAAGACCGGTTAAGCAGGTACCTTTTGGTTTGGTTGGATTGCATGGCATTCTACTGACCAGAGTTCTCAGGTTCTAAACCAGCACCTGCTGCAAGCTCTCCCTAGACAATGACCCAGACAATGAACACTTATTCTCCTTCTCACTAATAGCAGCAGATGGCACCAGCACCGACCTCGTCCATCTTTTGTTCTGCAATGAGCAGCAGCAACCATACAAAAGTCTGCAACGAGTGGCAGCAACCACACAAAAGTCTGCAATGAGTGGCAGCAACTACACAAAAGCCTGCAATGAGTGGCAGCAACCACACAAGTCCACAACAAGTGGCAGCAACCTCACAAAGGCCACGAGTGGCAGTATTTCATAACATTTAGAACAAGATTTGTCAGCCTCCGACTGACTCTATAACGCGGGAGGGGGGGGGGGGGGGGAATGATAGTGAGGCAACACGAGAACACATCCACACACACGACACCTGGCAATTGTAGGCCAGTCAAGTGGGCACCTTTTAGCTCGGCTGGATTGCACAGCATTCTACCACCCACAGTTCTCAGGTTCTAAACTGGTGGGAGCCAATTTAGAACCCTACAAGAGCAATATAAGGATGAGTGAATTATGTTCAAATGCTGCTAGAGCAAATTTGAGTATCTAATCAGTACTTCTAATGAAAAATTAAATTTTTCTAATAAGTTACAAACAAAACTGAATTTAAGTACAAGATAATTCAACAAACAATTTTGTTTTATAAGATCTTTTAACTCTATACATTGCATTAAAAAATAGAACTTAATTCTACGCATACTGATGAAGAGTAACAAAGATCAAATATCTACAGAATCTGAATTGAGTATACACTAAAAATAGATGTTAATTTAAATGAAAACACTATTTTTCGAGTCAATGATTATGAAGCAATTGTCACTAACAACTATAGAAAAATGCATTACACTTATAGAAAATGCTGTACAACTAAAGTATATTTAAGAAACTATCACTTTTTTAATTAAACATTAAATACAACTCAATGCATAACAACTAGAGTAATGAATTAAATACATGAGCATGCATTTTAATTAATAATAAATACTTTGAATTTCATCTGTAAAAAAGAAAAAGATTAGTAAGATTTCGATAAACTGAATCTGGTAAAAGAATACATTCTATTCCCTCTGACAAACTACTTTTCAGTAGAGTTTGATAGACAATAGCCTTGCTGAAGGAAAAAAAAAAAAAAAAACATTTAGTATAGATTCATATATGAATTTTTAAAAATATTTTTTTAGTTAACTAGTGGTATAAAAAAAAATATTAGAAATTTGTAGGACGGGGAAGGATACAGCTAAAAGGCACATATTTAAGTGTAAATTATTCCTGCTCTTTATAGGTTTGCCATTTAATCATTTTAAAATCATTCATATTTATCTTTATTTAAATAATTTGATCTCATGAAAGAATTTGGATAATGATCAGAGTAGTTTACATAATTTGCAACAAATGATTAAATATCTTTAATAAAGATAAATAAAAAGACATCTTTTCAATATTCATTTTATATACCAAATTAGTGACCTTTATTGTGGCAACTTGAATCTTCATCTGTCCTCTTAAGTGTCTAAGTGGACACACACAAAAAGAATGATTCTTAAAATGAACTGAGCCAAACTATTTAGATAGCACTGGTTAAAATCTGGCTATTTATAAATTATGAAACAAAAATCTGTAATTGAGGATCTAAAAAGAACACTATAAAGAACATCATGATGACGTCTTAAAATTTTTCATTGATATCAAAGGTTTCTTTCAGTGCACGTTTCATAAAGAGGTATAAATTATTTTTAAAGTGTCTACTAAACTCTACTATTATCCTTTTTTATACTTAGAAAGGATATAAGGTACATTTACTTTTGCCTTTCAGACTGACCAGACTCAGTTTCTTTATAAATTATAATTAAACATTATTAAACTTAAGAGCTGTAAAAAAATGTGATTAACTTAATCTAAAAACCTCATCTTTTCTGTTTTGTCTTCTATGCTTCATGGAAAAGTTTTAGAACCCGTGTTTTATGCTGCACCAACTTAGTGCTAAAGAAAAAAAATGAAATTTTAAGACAACATTTTTACCATTCAAATTACTCTTAATAAGCGAAGTAATGTTTCAGCTTTTTAAGAAACATTTTTAGAAACCTAGAAATTTTTTTATTTATAATGCACTGTTATCATTACGCTTAATTAATTTACATTGATATCTTTAAGAAAATATATTATCAAAAAATCATCTTGCTTTAAAAACTTTTTTTTCTTCTCTCGGAAAAAGCATAGAATGATACTCAATGTAATTATTTGAACCCATTTCAAATTCTTTCTAACACAATGTCTTTGTAAATTTCCATAATACAACAGTCAAATATTAGTTTTTAAAAAGAAATACTGACTTTAAAGACAAGTGAATTAAATTAAAAATTCATCTTGTTATCATGCATAATCTTATTTAAATGGTTACTTTTTAATCTACTACATTTGTGTCCAACAAATGAAAATTCAATAAATTAAAAATTTTCACCTAACACAATTTAGATTTGCTGATTCAATATAGTAGTTTTCCTCAACAGACAGAAAAGATGAACTTTTTAGGATAGCTTGAATAATCCAAAACATGCATATTGGTCACAACTTACTTTAACTTCAGGGTTAGCACCAGCTTGTACAAGCCACAGTAAACAGTAGGAATGCCCAGCTTCTGATGCACAATGCAATGGTGTTTGAAATGAGCCTGAAGACTGGAGGTTAATAGTACTAGGATTAGCTGATATAATTTGCCTCACACATTCCAACTAGAATAAAAAATAATTAAAATATTAGTTTTAATTTGTAAAAAAAAAAAAAAAAGATAACTGCGTTTTACTGGAAACACTAATGAAATAAGATAAGACTAAAACAGGTAAGATAATCAACATTTCATTCTGCAGATTAAAATTTCTTTCAATAAAGTGCAAAATAATAAAAAAGCACACACCCAAATTTTAATGTTAGATAAAAATTATCAAAAACAAAATCATAAATTCTACATTTTTTTTTACTCATTTTTACAGTAACTT
Source organism: Cheiracanthium punctorium (assembly GCA_038373885.1). NCBI lineage: Eukaryota > Metazoa > Arthropoda > Arachnida > Araneae > Cheiracanthiidae > Cheiracanthium > Cheiracanthium punctorium. The sequence goes on from JAWZYV010007211.1 coordinate 452,148, forward strand.
ATTTTCATATGTAACTATAGTACTTTATTTCATACATTGGTAGCAGTGGCTGTTCAAGGAAAAAAAAAAAATCTGTATGGAGGGTCAAAAATTTTTGCCTCCTTTTTCTTTAGTCATTTGAATTTTCAAAATAAGTCGATCTACTGTAGCGCTAACCTAGTTTGTTTAGGGAGGCACCTACCCCCTCTGGATACAAAAAAAGTCCGCTCCCATTTTTTTATTTATTTATTTTTTTAAGTCTGCCATTGTTCACCAAGACTACAAAAGTAATTTAAATACTGGATCTTTTTCTGATTATTTTAATTTTTGCAAGGTGAATCTTTACCAGAAACATCTATTTACAGAATTATTTAATCTTTCACAGAAGTATAGTGAAGACATACTGCTGGCACACAACTCCGTTGTATAAAAAAGCGCTTGTGTTAGTGGCGCCATCTGTCTATTATAAAATGCACTATATTTTAAAGCTTTAGTAGATGGTAGGCTTTTTCATAATTAGACAGAATAGGAAGTCCGTCCTTAACAAAAATCTGTTCTGACTAAATTTTAAAAATATGCCAATGACAAACAATTGCCGACATGAGATAAAATTCAGGAATAAGATTAACCAGAAATTAATGAAGCAGTGCAACGTCCGAAAAGCAACCAACATTGAAATCGTCAAAAAGCTGCCGTAATGTTTAAGAGGGACTGAAAAATGTTTTTTTCGTACGTCAATATATCGCGTAGACCAGGGGTTCCCAACCGGTGGAACGCGCCCCCCTTGGGGGGGGGGGGAGGAAGAACAGCGTTAGAAAGGAAGGCGTGAGAAAAACAGCCAGTGCAAGTGTTTATGCATGTTCGGGGAAAGGGTGAGAACTTTTCGCTCATTTTTTTTCCCGTAATGAAAACCCTGTAGATGGGCCCCGAATAGTCAGGAGCCCCAATTTCTATTTTAGAAATTAAAATTTCTAAAATAGTTAAATGGGGTTTTTAGGCATCTAAAACTAATTTTCAAATATTGCATATTCTAATATCCTCCTAAATTGCTCAATAAGGGGAACCTTTTCAATTCTCTAGCCGAGGCCCCCCCAAAGGAGCCAGCCAAGGTTTGCACAGGTGCCAGATTAGGCAGCATTTTCCAAATTCCATAATCTATTAGCAATGGCGTAGCTACGGGGGAGGGGTGTTATGGGGGTTACACCCAACCCCATGAGAAAAAATTTTCATACAAAATGCATTTTCTTCATTCTCTCACACACATATAGATGAGTTGCAATAGTTGTAACCCCCCCCACACACACACACACACACGAAAACATTCTCGCTACGCCACTGTCTAAAAGTTTCTTTTCACATCTATATCAAATAATAAAAGAGATCCATAAAATTCTTGCTGTACAATACAATATTCAAGGATACCTAAAAATTAATTTTAGGACAATTTGAAATTCGTCTTTCAAGGAGGGTGTAGACGGCTACCTTCCCCCTCTTTATCCTATCTTTAGGCTGAGCTTGCTTGTAATTAGAAACTTAATATATTAACTTTAATTTAATGGGAAAAAATTTCCCGACACGCCCAATAGTGTGCTAAGTTGTTTGGAAGAGCAGTAGCAATATTTTAAGTACGAAATTCACTAACAAATATTTCAGAATTACGAACTTTATCTTCGGTCCCTTGAAATTCGTTTTACCGACATTTTATATAGGTTTCCGTTTCGGATGGTTGCGGTAAATCCGTTGTTTAAAACATTGTTACTAAATTTAATATAAATGTTTTAAAATTTGCTGTTTTTTAATTTTAATAATTACTTTACATTCCTGGGCTCCAGCTTAAAAACGCCCGTGCTGCTATATCAATGAACTTTGAGATGATCGCAAAGTTTTTGCATTTATTTTCTTTAAATACGCTATACAGATGCTGTGGTTTATTCAGTTTTCATACATAAACAATAACACCTGTTTTAATCCGAATGCGAACGGGCCAAATTTTCCTGCTTAAAAAGTGCATTTTAAACAGAGAAGTAGAATTACGAAACAGAAGATTATTTCCGTCCAAAACAAGTTTTGCTTTGTAAGGGTACCGTTTAAGACGGGTTTTATTGTTTAAAACTGGGCAATAAATTATTTATACTAAGAAACGCATATACAGTAGAGATGAGACGTGCTCAGCCCGAGCCAGAGTCCGAACCGGGCTCCGGCTCTGTAATTCACAATAGTGTACGGGCTCGGGAAAAATTTCTCCTTTATTGAACATACTGCTTGAAACAAATTTTTAAAAGTTATTCATGAGGAAAATAAAAGTGCTGAAATTTCGGGCTCGGACTCCAAAAAATGAGCCCGAACTCATCTCTAATACACAGGTGTCGATCCAGGAATTTTTCCGAGGATCCCATTTTTGTGAATTTTCGATACAAGTCAGTTTTTTTTTTTTTTTTTGGGGGGGGGGGTCAAAATAATTGGTAACACACATTAAAATGTAGGGTAAATGCCAATGAAGAGCCATTGTAATCGATTATATTTTTGTGAACGGGGTAGCAAAACGGACCCGTTTTTCGTCTGCATCGACCCCGATACGTTTTATCAAATGGAAATATATAAAATGCAATAACGTAAAGAAAATCTGAATATTATAATGCGGCATGTTATAAAAATTAAGCAAAATAGACTTGGTAGTTTCATTATGTAATTTAAAAAATTTTTATTTAATAATTTTGACACACGCTGATCTTTTTCAACAAAATTAAAAAGCGTAAAGCTTCACACGGTTTTCGCGCGAATAAAGCCGACCTGAAAATTTAGAATATTTTAAGGGGTCCTAGGAGGATTAAGAATTCAAAAAATCGATTTTTCTATTTTAATTTCATTTAAAACCTTAGTTACTTCTGAGCATTTTGCTGATATATTCATGCAATAAATCCAACTAAAACCTGAGATAACACATAGAAACGTTTTATGAAAGTTTTATATTTGAACGCAACAATGTAACTTTACGCTGCGTTTTCTCATAACTCATTTTTATGAACTATGAGAAAGATAATGAAATATCTATGATTCGTATATACACGAAATTTTGTATAGTTATAACTGGTATCAGTATCTATAGAATGAACTAATATTTAAGAAAAAATTTAAATTAAGAATTTTAAATTGTATTTTAAGTTGAAATTTTTTTTTAAATCTTACTTTTCCCCTTATATTTCTGTTAAAAATTTCAAAAGTTTTTCTCTCTCACTTAATATTAACTCATTCTATTGCTACTGATACCAGTTAAAAGTTATAACTATACAAAATTTTGTGAAGATATGGATCATAGATATTTTCTTATCTTGCGGATGGTTTCTAAAAATGCGTTTTGGGAAAACCTAGTTTTAAGTTACCTTATAGCGTTCAAACATAAAGCTTTTGCAAAACGTTTTTACTCCGGTCCTAGTTGGTTTTATTGCACGAAGTTAGCGTCAAAATGCTCAGAAATAACTAAGTTTCAAATGAAATTAAAATTGAAAAATCGATTTTCTGAATTCTTAATACTCCTATGACCCCTTAAACGGAAGAGCTAAAGTTTTTATCTTTAAACATACTTAACTCATCAAACTTCAACTTTTAAGAACATAATCACGAAGAATAGTATGTAGCCAGTTGCCTAGCAACAAAGGAAAATGTAGCGGTTGAACAAGTGGGCCAAAGTGCGTTGGCACAAAGCTCAATAAGTTGTTATATCAACCAGTGGTAGCTGCCAAAATTGCACGGATCAAAAAGCGCTTCTTTTGAAAAGGATAAATGTATTTTCTTTGTGCAAAAACTGGCAAATCATCGTGTGGTGGCGTTTGGGAATATAATGAAGGAGATTGAGAAAAATTCTGCAGGGGGCACAAAACTTTGTCTCCTTTTTCTTGCAAATTCATTTGAATTTACAAGATAATCTTCTATAGAGTGAATTTAGTTCGTCGGGGGAATCACGTGCCTCCTTCTGAATACGACAATGTAAAAAACAGCCCCCCCCCCCCAATTCGGCGAATCTGTCACAATTTAACGATGTCCTTAACCCGAATAAAAAATAATTCCACGATACGAATGTAATTTCGCATAAGCACCCATAGGGGAGGGCGAAATCACAGAGCAAGACGTAAAAGGGTCATAGGTCATAGTAATATTTAGTAAGCTCAATAAGTTGTTATATTTGTTTTCCTCTACAGATGCCAACAAGAGTGACAATAATTTAGTTTCATGGCTTCCAAGTTCTAACAGAATTAGTTTCATTTGGACTTATGTGAAGGATCTCAAAAGTCAATCTTGAGATTCCTCACAATTCGGATAACAAAACACAAATGCAATGCATGAAGTTTATTAAATTGACTAGACAGGGAAAAAAAAAAAAAAAAAAAAAAAAAAAACTTTGCACGTTTCTATAACATTTTCCGGACTACCTTGCTAAAGATTTTCTGAAGGTACATTGCATTCTCAACTATATGAAAATTAAAAAATACATGGAACATTAATATGCTTGTGAAGAAGGAAAATTTTCCATGATCCCCATGATTTAAGAAGACTAATTTTTATTTAAAATCACTAAATTTAATAAAAATAATCAGTCATCTAATTATTTAGTGCTAATCTAACATAATTACTAATGATTTTACCAACATAACACTATGATAGATACCCAATTTTTACCTAACACTGCAGCATTGTAGAACAAATAGATGTCTGAAATGTTTATTTTTTCTGTTTACGTTAGATTTTTATAAGCACCTTTTTTTTTTTTTCCCCAGACAAAATTGCATTTCTTAAAAAAACTTTTCCCCCCATACTTATTTTGAGGATTTGACAACCCAAAGAATGTAAACAGTAATTTGTGTCTAGAATTTAATACTAAATATATAGGCAGTTAAAAGCTATGGCTAGCAAACTTTTATTTAAGTTAATTATTAATATTCAAAATTCCACACACACACACACACCATACCGAGAAAACTAGTTTTCCAACACATAATTTTTTATTTATATTTCTTTTAAGCAAACTATTTATCATTATATAGCTAAAATATTAACAGCAAATTTAAACCTTTATATTTTAATAAGCTTTTAATTTTATTTAAAGTATGAAAAAATAAAAAAGGAATTTCTAATTGCATTTTGAACATTTTTTGTTATTTTGGCCGAATATATATTCCGTATTTAGCTAAATCAGCATTGTTAAATTCTTATTAAAACCATCTAAAATGTTTCCTTAAGAGATTAAATTTAATTTAGTAAAACCTCCCAATTTGGAAGTAAGTTTTAGGAAATAGAACACTGCCACAATATTTACTTAAGTTGAACCCAGTTAATAGCAAAATAATTTTGAAGAAAAACTGATTACTCTTTGATTAACTGCACTACAGTTTATAAAGAGAATGCACAGAGTGACTGCTAATTCCTGGTACAAACTCTGAGGGCTGTTACAGGATATTAAAACAATCGCATTTTGAATAGGAATATATGGTCAAAAGTGAAGCATCGAAGCACAAACGCAGGAAAGAACAAATGATAGGGAAAGTGTTTTATCTTCATAACTTCATTTACAGGTGGAAATTTATTTACAATAAGTGTTCAAAATTGCGCCCATCAGCATTGATACATGATTGACAGTGTCAATGCAGCAACTGACGAACCCTTTCAAAGAAACCAGGAACTTCAAGCACATGTGCAGCAGCTACGGATACTCAAACAACGAGATCGTCATCGGAGTCTACTGGAGTGGTATTAACGTCATTTTGAAAATGTCCCCATAAAAGAAATCCAGGGGCCTCAAATCGGGAGACCAGGGTGGCCAAGAGATAGATCCACTACGTCCAATCCATCTCATGCCAAATGTCGTATTCAAATACTGACGAACATCTAGGGTGAAGTGGGCTGGTGCACCATCATGCTGAAAACCACTGTGGTTTCTAATGGTAAATGGACGAAAACGAGAATGTCTTCTCTTCCCCAAGGCAACAGAGTGGATATCTACCGTCAACGGAAGCACCTACTAACTGTTTCTCCGTCTCCTGCATTTGTTCTTTCCTGTGTTTGTGCTTCAATGCTTCACTTTTAGCCATACATTCCTATACAAAATGTGATTGTTCAGTGTCTTGAACCAGCCCTCAAAGTTTGTATCATGAATTAGTCAGCCTGCATAAACCAAATTTATATTAAACAAAATCTGTGTCACATTTACATGCTCAAAAGTCCCTTAGCATGTAGTAGCTTAGTAGTTTTTATTATTATTTTTGAATGTTGACTTAAGGGAAAATGCATTAGTGGCTGACGACAAGTTTCAATCAATAGTAACTTTAGTAAAAGAAATAACTGGCAAACTAACAAGTATTTTAAAAGTACATATAATTACAATAAAAATACTAAAACAGGTACAGCTTTAGTATGGTCCCTTTGGCGAGCTTTATTTTTGGCGACTTTTTTTGGCGCGATAAAGGATGCCAATATGGTAACCCCGCCGTCGGGTGTTCCGGAGCGGTAACCCTAACCTCGGGCTAAAAGTGGATTCTTCCGTGACGTCACGGATGCGCTCGTGTTCGTCCGGCAAATCGTGATCATTTGTTCCTTTCATGAACTTTTTGAGCCCTGTGTATTTCTTAGCGCGGGAGGTTCGTTCAAATGGTTGATCTGCCATGTGCTTTATGGTTTTATTTTAATGGCTTTATTTTACATTAAATTTTATTATTATTTAATTATTTTTGAAATTTAAAACGGCTGTTCAGGTTCATACTGACTGTTTACATACAGTTTTGTATGAATAAGCATTCTTTTGATAGTACGTTTCAGATTAATATTTGCGTTCTCCATTGTTTATTTGTTAAGGGTAGAAGCAACAAATAATTACGTTATTAATATTTTATACAGTGAAATAATTTGATTTTATTATTTCCATATTGGAATAATTTAGAGATTTTAATCAAGGTATGTGATAAGCATTGTTTGTTTTTATTTGTTATTATTACCTTTGTTTATTTGTTAATGGTAGGAGCAACAAATAATTCCGTTATTAATATAATATTTGATATTTTGATTTTATTATTTCAATATTGAAACAATTTAGCGATTTTAATTAAGGTACTAGATAAGCATTGTTCGTTATGATTTGAATTAGTTCTTTATTTTGCTTACGTAGTCTTTTGTCAGAATGCTAAGATGTATTTTAATTTTTTTTTGTTATTTTGTGAGGTATTGCCTTTAGAATATTATTTGTTTGCATTGTTTAATTTAATCAACTAAAAAGAGAAAGGGGGGGGTTGAGGGGGGGCACAGCCCCCCCTCACACAAAAAGAAAAGTTATTAAATTTTATTAAACCGAATCTATATGTACATGTAAGCTTGTTATCTGTTTAATTTTTTTTCATAAAAATATTTAAAAGCCATTAAAATAAATCATAGCAAAATTAACGGCGACGATCAATTATCTCGGAACCAGCGCCATCCGATCCGCCATATTGTTTACAATTGGCATCGGCAAGGCAAACTTGGGTTGGCGACAAGATTTTGTCGCCAAATCAAAAAATCGCCAAAAAGGGACCATACTAAAGCTGTTCCCTAAAACAAAATAGCCTTTTCTTTTTCATGGACATTTTTTAAAATTTTTATGAACTGAAAGTAAAATAGAAACAGAAGATATTAAAATGCATGTTCTAGACACGACTCAACAAAACTTAAAAGATCGATTTCGGCATGGAGAGGCAGTGTTGGATCATTGATACAGGAAATTTGTACATCATGACCAACCCAGTTGCAGAAACCCTGCGATGTGACGATGGCCGCCGCAGATGTTGAGAAGCTCTGCAGAATATTTCTGCAGACTATGCTTGCATGTAAAGCTCCTTCTGCACGCCGCTGTTGGAGCATGTTAACTGCACCTAAAATTTTCAAAGCCCATTTTTTTGCTGAATATTTTGCGAAGCCCAATTTTTAGTCTTTTGCACAGAATTTACTCATTTTAGATGCATCAATATTGCACTTTGCTTCAGTAATTTCACATCTTTTCCCATCCTTTTTCTGGATAATCATATTTTCATTCATTGCATGTCATTGTATTAGCTAATATATCAACAATTAATATTACTACATATTTTCAAAAAATTAAATATTTCTTGTTAAAGCGTGATATCAATGATTGCAGCCAGTGATTTAATAGTCAATTTTTCTCCATACTTTTAGTGAATAATCGTTTTCGTTCATTGCAAGTCATTATGCTAACTTTTGTGTCAACAGTTAAAATTACTACATATTTTCAATAAATATTTGTTAGCGGGCACTGGCAAATTCTCTTATATGAACAAATGCTACCAATAGTTAAATTAAAATGCTGCTTAAAATTGTCTTTAAATTATTTTTAAAGGTTTTTACACCAAACATGAGTAGTACATATTCAACTGAACTCATGTTATTTATGATTCCATAACTTAATGACATTATCGATGGTCTTTGTTCCTGTCAGGGATGGAATACACAGAATATTCTGACATGCTCATGCACATCACAATGAAACATGTTTATAGTGACAACAAGGCATGCAAGTTGTCAACATGTTCAAATTATTTGTAGATCCCCTTAAACAAAAATCCTGCCTGTGCCATTAGTCTTTAATGATTAGTTTTAACATCATTTACTACATAGACACCGTGCTCATGCCTATGCTCACCTCCCCCCCCCCCCACTCCCCTAGCTACTAGGGAAAATATTATCACAATGATTTACATACAGGCATAACTTAAAATTTTTCAATGCTAACACATAGTGTCTTTCTGAGGGCAAGACCCCTGACTTTCCTCCCTCCCACCTTCAAACAATTATATGAGTACCCATGAATAACTATGTATTAGATATGCTTATATAAGACAGCAATAGTATTGGTTCTTAAATATCAATTTAATAGTAGTCAAAAAGAAACTTGCGGGCTGAGCTTCTTACAGCTTTTGTGCTCAGGATCTCCAATTACCTTTATCGGTCACTTAACGTAGCTAAAATTTATATATTCATCCTAGCGTATTGTACAAAATTTTAAATCAGTCTATCTAATGGTGCAGATTTTTTGTGCGACAAACAAAATTTTTAATTTTTGCAAGAAAAGGATGCACAAAACACTAGCATATCCATAGACCGGAAAACTTCAAAATTGACCAACTCCGATGAGGGCCAGATTGCCAGAAATGCAAAAGAAGCACACTATTTCCTTTAAAATTTCTAAGAGGGCCTTAAAAAAACTTTAATGCATCGCGATTAAAGGGGCCTCCTACACGTGATACTGCGGGAAGAGTCAATCGAGAGACGTTCCTATAATCATCCATTGATTAAATTGCAATGACATAACAAGTAAATAAAGAAAACATTAATTTAAATTTATAATTATTAATTAATTTATATATGGAGCACACTGAAATAGCTGGTGGAGGCAAGAGTTTAAAAATCTTACTTTTCCAAAAGCTGCTGCCCAGTGAACTGGAGTAAAACGCTTGAAACAGTCTTCAGTCGCAGCAAGACCAGGGTTCGATCTAAGCAACATACTTACGGCCTGTACATCCCCATCTCTACTTGCTCTATGAATAGGATAATTACATTGAAATGCCATTTCATCAAAAGAATCGTTAACACATGGATTAAACATATTTATGTTTCAAACACTACAACTAGAAATAAATAAGTAAAGTTTGTTTGAATTAATAAGTTTAAAAGTGTGATTTCTGCTTAATTAAATTTAAGTACAAACATACAAATATCTATAAAAATATATAAATAAATTATTTGAAACAATGTATTATATAGTAAGCTTATGGAAGATACTGTTCACAACGCTAACCACGATCGATTTGAGCGGCAAATGTCGGCCGGCGTACGCACAGACGGGTACATCCGGGAAATTTTATGGTTGTAGTACAGTGGGATCTGTAACATCACGCCAACAGAAGTCGCCAAAAGTTTTGCTTTTCACTGCATGGAAAAAGAAAGTTTATAATTTTGCGTTTGTGAGATTCCCAGTTCTAAATTTCGTACGCGGAAGTGTTTCACTCTGCTTGTCTCTTAGGCTGTGAGCAAAAAATAGAAATCGAAAGATAAAAACATACCCATTTTCTAGAAAATGTCTTCTTTTGTTTTAACTACTGTTCAAATAAATTTCTCCTTAGAGTAAAAGAATATTTTAAAATCGTACTTTACTTTCGTCGATTTTCAAGATAGGAGTCAATTAATTAAAATTGCTTTGCATGATATTGCGCATTATGTTATTTTGATGTTTAAAGTTTCCCGGGAGTAACTATCTTACATAGGTTTTTCGAATTAAAACCTAAATATAGTCTTTTTTTTTTTTTTCTTTCAGTGCTTGTATGTTCAGAATTTTGTGCCGGATCAGGTGAGAGGATAGGGGGCTTCAGCCTCCGGCCCCCCCCACGAAAAAAAAAGAGCTAGCTTTGCGAAACCAGAGAAGCTTTATTAAAAAAAATTCCATAGTACTAAATTTAAATTTAACCATAAAATAGGGGGTGGGGGGAGGCATGGTATTAAAATAAATTTTATTAAGGTCAAATAATCTCGAGTCGTTAATTGAAAATTAGTTAAAAGACGAATATATTTCAGCTTCCTGGTTTTCTCCTGTTTCTATTCTTCGGACATGTACCATGTAAGGAAAGTATTGAAAAAAGTCATCTATGAGATTTTGATGTATTTATACGCTTCAGGTATTCCGAATTCATCTGTGCTATTTCTACGGAGATGTACAGGTGAGTGCACTGTAAGCTTCTAAACAGTGCATTCCATTGAGCTTATATTTCGTTTATATATCGTACCCTCGTACAACCAGTATTCATTTTAGCTTGCGTAGAACTTATCTTTTGTTTTACAAAAAAAAAAAAAAAAAAAAGAATAAATAAAATTCTGATACCTTACGGCCTCGTACGCTGGGTAACGATCAAGTATTCATAAAGTCGAGTTGTCACTCTAGATATTTATTTTAGGCGAATTAAAAAGCTTTTATACCACCTTTCTTTTACAACTAAGCAGTTATTTTTCGAGGAAACCCTACAATGGTAAAACAAAAAAGAAATCAAAGAGTGAGGGATTTCTCAAGCCCTCTTCTTGCCGTGCGGCAAGCCTATAAGACCGTCTAAGATCAGCTTTACTTGAAAATCCATTAGAAAAGCTGGAATAAAGGAATTTTATTATTCTACATTGAAGGGGCAAGGGGGGGGGGGTTAAGAAATTGTGCCCTGTAATTTTAATCACTCAAAGTTAACAACTCGCAGCTGTTAAATCCGATTAATGAAAAAAATAACTTTACTGTGGTTACAATGCGATTCGTTTTACGCGAATTGGATATTACAAGAGTTTTTCAAAAGTAGCATATCTCAGAGCTAACGCGAATTCCTCGCCCACAATACGAAATTTTTCGGCGTACAATTTCGGCGTATTGTGTACAATATTATTCTGTACAGTACAGTAGAGATGAGTTCGGGCTCATTTTTTGAAGCCCGAGCCCGAAGACTTTTAATCCGAGCCCGCCCGAGCCCGAGCAATATTATTTAAGTCGGAGACCGAGCCCGAAATTTCAGCTAAAGATAAATAAAATTCAGTTACTTCATTAATACAATCCGATAATTTTTACCGTTTGTGCAAATTAAAGACAAATATAGTTGCAAACTCTTAATGCACTTTCTAATTCTTTATATCCATGTTTATCAAATAACAATAATGTTTCAATTTTTATTAAAAATTCCGTTGAGTATTCACATCAATGTTAAACATTCGTATGTACTTAGATATATTAGATACAGAAAAATACAAGTTACTAAACTCGTATAGTGACATTAAAAAATGTTATATTTAAAACACATCCAGAAAAGAGATTTTGCATAATAAATTTAATAAATTTGCATATTTTCATAGAATTGCATGAGAATTTAGTTGGTAGGAACAAAATTACTTAAAAAAAAATATTTTATGTTACGATGTGAATACATACATTTAACTAAGATAGACCAGTAAATAATGAGGCCAAAATTTTTAATTAACAGCATTTTAACACACATACGCAAATGAAATAGCACAACACACCATTTAGTAAATTATGTGAAAAAGCTAGCTTTTTACCCATCCATTATTTTGTTGCAAGTCCTAGCATCACATCAGTACGTTTATTTTTCCGATGAATCGCTTTTTAAAATCCGTTTCAAGGAGTATGTTGAATAAAGGAGACATTTTTCCCGAGCCCGAGCCTGAACGCAATCGTGAATTACAGGGCCCGGGCTCAGGCTCGGGCTTTCGGGCTCGGGCTGAGCCCGTCTCATCTCTACAGTACAGTGCAATTATAATTATTATCACAGTACTGTATCATACTTACAGTAATTATTACTATTACAGTACAGTACAATAATATTTATTACTGTATGGTACTGTATTATTATTAAAGAGCTGCATTGTATTTTATTATTACTACAGCATACTGTACGTACAGTACTGTAGTTTGTCTCTTTCTCTCTCCTACTGATCCATAAATTTTGTCCATTTACAATACTCTGCAGTATTGTGCCCTATTATGTTAAATAACACTCTTATTTTGTTAATACATTGTTTATACGTTACTGTACGTGGGAAATGGTAATAATATAGTTAAGGAATGGCTTAAAAAGTTTAAGGGGTGCATATTAGTGTTCAAAATAATTGTGTATTATGTGTTTCAAAAAGTCGTAAGTATAGTAACTTAATCAAAACTCGAAATTTTCACTTACGCGAGGGGTAAGACTCCACTATATTTATTTCTGGGTAACACTGTCACTAACGCAACGAAGCTCCGAAAATTTATTCTTATTAATCCTGAAAATAAAAATCGATAGGAGTTACCAAATGTGCTCTCTCTGTGACAGTATCGAATAGAATTTCCGATCAATATATGCGCTTCTTTTCTCTTTTTTCCGTCCGTGGAATCAATGTTACAAAACTGCGATTTTCTTTGTGATTCCAGGGAAATGTAGAGGCAGTTCGAGAACTTCCCAGACAGCTGTATGGTATAGCGTGGGCGGGATTACTTATTTTCAGTTTTATTCTCTGGTTTAAAATTGGCTAAATGAGATTTAAAAGATGGTTTTACTTAACCTTAACGAATTACTAATACTTATGATGTGCCATTCCAATGAATCGATTCTACTAATCGAATATGAGCAATTATCGATTAATCGAATAGTGAATATTTCCGAATTTTTATGATTCGAATACTATTTGCGGTTTCTATTTAAATAGTGTCGATTTCTGATTGAATACTATTCAGGATTTCTTTTGTATACTATATCTATATATTATTCACAATTCCTGTTCGAATAGTATTCGAGATTTCGAATTCTATGTCCTAAAAGGTCGAATAAATTTTTAAAAATTGATTATTTCTTCACTAGTTACGGCTGTCATCACTTGTCTGGGAAGTGACAAGGGACTGATTTCCGGCAAGGTATTCAGAACAAGCACCCTCCCCCCCCCCAACAAAAAGGGGGCCTCCAAAGTACATTTTAAAGTGAAAAATTTGCGCATTTAAAAGAAGATACTAGAAATTAATTAACATTCACGGACAACTGTTCTGTTTTAAGGTCATGTTTCCTTAAGAGAATGTTTATAACTCTTTTTGTATAGCTATCCATGATTATTAGTTTCATTTTTTACCCTCATTATATTCTATATCATTCTTAGTTTCTTTAAGTTAAGAAACTTAATCTTTTCATCTTACTTTGAACAAAAAGACAAGTATTGCATTTTTTAAAAGAACCAGTCTGCTACACGATGAAAAAAAAATTATAAATGTTGGGATAAAAACATTAGTAAATACAAAAGTACTCTGTTACATGTTACTTGAAAAATTGGGAATGAAATTAAGAATTGAAAATTAAATAATATGATTAAAATATTATTATCCTATGTTATTATTGCCAAACTATCTAATTTCATTTTGCATCTTGATTAAATAATCATTTTTATGTTCTTAAAACATCCATATTCTTGTATGTGTGGTTTGAAAGTTGATTCGTAGGGTGTAAAGAAGCTTCAGTGAGATGCCCCCCCCCCTGGGCGCCGGCAGAATATTTCCCAGGGGGGCAAAGACTACTCGAGGGGGGGCAAAGACTCCTTCAACGTATGGTTACCATGTTGGAAAGAGCAAAAAAGCAAGGGAAAACACTGCATACAAAAATACAGGGGGAGTGCATTGTCCCCCTTTTGCCCTATGTTGCCGGCGTCCATGGCCCCCCCTTCCCACTGAAACTTTTGCCCTGGGTCCTCACTTCGTAAATCGGTCCCTGGAAGTGATAGGCCAATACAATAATGCCAACTAAGGTCCAGTGGCGGCCCGTGGTCAAAACTGTTAGTGCAGCCGGAAGCATATGAGCCCCCCCCCCTCCTCCGGACAGGAATGGAAAATCTTTGTTATTGAATTCGAAAGCTGGCGGATTAAGCCCTCGCCAAGAAAAAAAAAAAAGAAATTACATAAAAAAGTAAGAGATCCTATTTTACTTTACCATAAACTGGACATAAATTTCAACCAGCCGCTCTTATCCTCAAAATTGCATTAATCCGTGTCTGATTCGAAGTTTCCTTAGAATTTTCTTTTGCAACGATAACTTGAGAAGAAAAGAAAAAAAAAAGAAAAAGTACTTATTTTTATAAGTCAAATCAATCCTCCTTTCTTTTAAACTTGCGAATCGGTCATTGATGCCCTCATAAAAAGGCGTTGTTTTAATTCAGATATCAATAATTTTAAAAGCTCTTTAAAATTTCCTATGTTTAAAGAATTTTTTCGCTCGCCATGTCCTCTAAATGCCAGTTCTTGCTTACTTAAGAACAATACTGCTTTGATGGGTAATTGTCCATTCATAAGCGTCTATTCAGGCTTACCTTCTTGATAAATTCAGCAATATAAAGTCCAGAGTTTGCCGAACATATATTCTCCTTACCCCCTCCCTCACTTCACGAGCCAATCAGTGAGTCGAATCGGGGCCGTCGTTATTAGCAACTGGGCCTGCTTCTTCGTTGCCACCGGAAGAAATGAGTGAAACATTGAGGCCTAATATTTACATTTGAGCTGTTCGATTGTATGCGATTTGGGATTATAAACGTTAATTTATTTTATAATTAAAAAACAATTTTGTTGTAGTTTTGTCATAATGATTTAATGACAAAGTGTTTTAGATGTAGATAATAATTTTTTGAAGATTGCGCTTTTTTTTATGGAAATAAATCGACGAATTCAATCATAGAATTCGAACTCTAAGTTCTGAATGTAAAGGTAAGTGTACACTTGTATTTAGAAATTCTACAAATTTATAGGATATAAAGCATGTTTTGTGAATTAATATTCATGTGTTATTTATAAATCATTTTAATCTGAAATCGTTTAACTTGGGTAGTTTATTATTCTAGTAAATAAGCGTGCGTTGTAATACTAGTTAGACATTCTTATCTGTTTAAATCTTTCAGTTGAAAATGTCATTTATCATTTATTATAAATGCAACTAAATGTGTGATATTGGTTTCAGTGCAGAAGTACTGTAAAATATGTTATTAATTTTTGCACATGTTTATGTAGAAACTTAAATTGAAGTTAATATTTTCTATAAGCGTTCATCATACTCAAATTCAAAGTTCCATTTAGATAATGGCTATAATAAAAAGTAATTAATTCAGAGATCGTTTGTTTTTAGTTTACTACAGTGTTTAGCGCAACTTGTGAAAAGGGATCTTGAAATTTTTCAAGTCCTAGAGCTGTTAGTTTATCTTAATTTGTATTCAAAGTCCGTGGAGCAGGGTTTTTTTTTTTTTTTTTTTTTTTTTTTTTAAGCTATAACCCTAATATACAGCAATGCAGGGACGAAAACATTTGTTTGCAATCGCCAGTTAATAATAACTTAAAAAAAAAGGTGTTGGAATATTAGTGGTATTTCCTAGTATGGTTTTCTAAAATTTATAATTTTTCTTTGAGAAGAAAAAGTATATGGAACTAACACTGAAAATTATAAATCATTTTCATTTCGAATGGTAAAATTTTCGATAAATAAACTCATTTGAACTAACCAAAATAAAAAAGTTAACAAACGTGTTTTATCATACACTGTTACGTTATTCTTAATCCTTTTGATATATTATCTCCCCTTTAAGTTCGTATTACTATTTATGGAACACCCTTTATTTTGTAATTCATTCTAAATGTTTCTCGTTAAATTAATTTACATTATTTTTCATGTAAATACCAAGGACTTGCAGTGCACAGGTTGTACTTATAGCAAACATTCTTCTGATACCTACGCCTTACAAAAGATTAAAAATTAAATAGTACATCAGTACTAAAATTTTGTATACGTGAATTGTAAATATCAAATATTTTAAATTCTATTTCAGCTCCTCGTCATATATTTTGTTAATATATTAACCGAACAATATTTAATAAATGAAAATTTAATAACTACTAGTTAAATTTATTTTAAAAGTAATAATGGTTGTAACTGCTTTGAAAATGGGAAACTTAAACATTCAGTATAAAGAAATGCATAAAAATGTCTGTATCATTTGTGTATTCGTTTACTTTAATGTATACTAAAAGTCAGCTTAATTTTTTCATGTATATTAAAATTCAAGCTAAAATAATGAATCATGAGAGTGAGCACCACTTTGTTTTTCCTTCAAATTACATGCATCTATTTACTTTAATGTCCACGTGTATCATAGTAAAGAAACTGTTAATGAGTTCGTACTTGAATTAGTAACACAATCACTACTTAAAACTACATTTAATAACGTTTCAAAGCATCGGAAAGCTTAAAAATTGCTTGATGTATACGGGAAGACGCGAGCATCCGTAGGCCTCTTTGGATGACTCATCGAAATACACGCGCAGGCCCGTTACTAATAGCGAAGGCCCCGGTCGAATTCACAAGTGCTGCCGACCTTTCAAAATCTTGAATGAGCTGAGTCTTAGCTGCGAATCCCCATTATAGCCTATGCCGGAGGAAATGCTTACGTAACCGTTGTCATGGCAACGGTGCTGCCAATTTTCTTATCAGCGCTCTGGGCTGAACCAAAGATTTTCCCAATTGAATGGAGGATATCGGTGTGACGTCATTTTTCCACCAACACGTGACCTTTCGGCTGTGTTGATGAGTGGCCCTATAATCTGATTGGCTGAAGTGTATATTTTCCATCCACACGTGGCTGAAATAGCCTCGTCTCAGTATAAGTTTTAATATGTTAGCACTTTTTAATGGGAATCTTTGGAGAGATATCTTTTTGCAGTCATGTACAGGTTCCAGAGAGTTATTGAAACATTCGTAGGCAGCACAATACAGAGGTATAATTATTATTTTTTTGATTTTGCGCTTATTACCAGGAGTCCAGCATATAAGCCTATGGAGAAATGGTTGTTTGTTTTCCACCGTCACGTGACTTTTAAAGCCTCGAACCCAAGGAGGCGATATCCTCCATTGCGGGAAGATTAAAGTGCTTTTTTTCTGAATGAGCGATCTGGCCACAATACGGTGTTTTGGTTTGGTTTTTTTTTAGAGATTTTTTTAATTTACCATAGGAATTCCATAATTCTAATCTGAATTTAGGAAATTTAGTAGAATAAATTATTTTAAAGTATGTGCTGATAATTTCAAGTGCAGCCCGGCTGTACTTGCTGTATCCCACGAGCCGCCACTGCTAAGGGCATTTGCCTCCCCCCTTTCTTTCAGGACGCTTTTCTTCTTCAGAAGTGTTTTCATAACAGCAACCTGCGCATTGTGCAATATACTGTCTACATCAGTATGTCCATAAATGAAGCAGCTTGTCTCGTATAGAGTTGAAAACGGGCACTGTGCAGCTCAAACAGTATAAATTTCCGAATCTTAAAACAAATGCATTATGGATTGGTGAAAACTTCTAAAATAATAGGAGTTTCCGTTGCCAAGACAACTTCTCTTTACTTCGGGTTAAAAGAAGTGCTCTCTATCCGATTATTTAATATAAAAATTTGTTACATATACATTAGAAAACATATGGCTCAGGAAATGTCTAGTCTGTTGTTATTATTATTTTTTATTCTTACAGTGTAAGTTCTAGAAAATTGCTAAATGCATTTTACCAAACACAGAAATCTTTTCTCATGCAAATGGCAACGGACGTTGAATAAAAGCAGTTCCATAAGTTTCTAAACGGGAGCAGCCATGTCTGCACGTGGCTTTCCTTTCTCCTTCTCCTTTTTCATTTTAGTTGTACTTTATTAATTTCTTAAGGTTTATTCCTATTTTTTTCTATCTTTTCCCCCTTGTTTTTCTTTTTCTTATTATTTTGTACCCTTAGGGTACTGGGAACGAATAATAAGAAAACATATACCTACTATAATCCTAGAGACTTTACCACTTGTGGTAAAAGTCTCTAGGATTATAGGAGGTATATGCAGGCCTCGTTTGCCAAGCGGAAATCACAAGAACATAAAAAACCCCCAAGATTTCTCAAACTGTGCTCTGACAAACAAACAGACAACAACAACAACAACAACAAAATTGTTGACGAATTCACTAGACTCAGATTTACGCAAGATACTCCTTCAAAATTCAAAGAAAGTCCAAAGTGTTCCATCCGAGAAAAAGTTCAAGAAACTCTGCTATAAAGTTGTACTGTCATCTCGTTTGGGAAGGGGGGAGGGCGGAATAATCCAGATTAGCAAGGGACAGGACTCTGGATTGAAGGACCCCGGCTTCATTTCAGTTGGATCTAAGACCTCCGTTTATATGCAGTGAATGAGCATGTTGAATTTATAGGGTTGAAGAGGTCTCTCGGAGAGATTATTAGCACTTTTCGGAGGGTGCCACTGATTATGAGCTTCCTTCCCCTTCTGATGATGATTCTGATAATAGCGGTGGCTCCCTCCACAAGGAGATTTTAGGAGATAGCCTTATTACAACTTTTAACTAGAATAAAACATTACCTCTTTACAGTGCTTGAGATTGCATTTCAATTGGATAATCACCAGACGTATTTCAAACTATATTTGTTAGTCATTGGCGACAAGCATAGCTAAGCGGTATTCCATATACCAAGTACACGAAACCGTAGCCAGGAAAATTTCCAGGAGGGGGGTCAAGTTTTATGTTTAAAAATGGTAGTTTTTCAATACACTTCTACAAATAGGCGTGGGCGCAAGTTTCTGGTGGGGGGGGGGGGACTATCTACGGTCAGTGTTGCCATATTTTAAAATCGAAAAATACTACAGCCATGTATAAAAAATACTACTCGATACTACAAAAAGAAATTTAAAATACTACAAAAAATACTATGTTAAAAATCTTGATTTATCTCCGTTGTCGAAGGGTAAATAACATAATTTAAGGACAAGCGCAGGGAGATATCTAAAATATGTGTACTTACAATTTATTCTTATTATTTCAAGTATTTGTTGCATCACTTTCAAGAAGTGGCGGCATGTAATATACTTGCAACTTTACTTTCTCCAAATTAGCAACCGTTGTACTTTTAATACTATTTACTAGTTGCACGTTGTACAGACTAATTAGAATGTTTACAAAAAAATTATGCCTAATTACAATAATCAAACATCAGATAGTGAAATTGAGGATATGAAAGAATGGGAAAGGGATGATAATTTTTAAATTTTATGAGAAGGGGAGTGGTGTGTAAATTTTTCTTTTTTAATTTGAAGGAATTTGAGAATTTTGGATTTAGTTTTTTAAAGGTTTAAGTCCTTTTTAATGATGTTTTTGTCGCATTTTAACTAACATTTTAGAGAATACGTATTTTGAATTTAAACATGTACCCACAGTCAAGGGATATTTTTTTTTTTTTTTTTTTTTTTTTTAAGCTTATGTTGTATACTTTTTTAGTGATTTGAAGTTTCAAGGTAAGTGTATTTTTCATTTAATTTCTTATTTTGAATAGAGCAGTTTCAACCACGTGACCGGCACTAGACTCAACCAATAAAAGCTAGTTTTTGAAGTGAACGGTAGAACGAAGCGCAACCAATAAAAGCTCGTTTTTGATTGACGTCTGTCCACCAGGAACTTGAATGACCAATACGAACCCCATATTACTCCACCAGGATAGAATAGTGACGTAATCTGAAACTGTCTTATAATGGTAAATTTGTTTAAAAAAAAAAAAAAAAAAAAAAAACGCTAAGAAACGCATTGACGCCAAAAAAAAAGTCGCTAAATATAGCTGCTCCCGCTAACGAACTTTTCCCCTTTTTAAAAGAAAAATATTTCTTTCATGCATCATTTAAAAAATACCGGAAATATACTACATTTTATAAAATACCACAATAAATACTACATCCTTATTTTAAGTGAAAAAATACTACCGTAGTATTAAAAATACTACGTCTGGCAACACTGTCTACGGTTTTGCAAGCATACAATTTTTCCAACGCTAAAACAGCGGAACTTTTCTGGTTGCTAGAAAGATTTACACAACGGCGCCAATTTGTTTATTCGTCAGGAGTCCCCGAAAGTGTTTAGTAGATAGTTTCATGTTCCCTTCCAGGGTATTCCCTTTACAATTTAGATCCTCATCAGAAGGTGGCTGCCTTCCTTCTTGTTAAGTTGCATAAACGCTACACGGCTTAATTTACATAGGAGCTCGCTATAGCTCAGCTCCTGTGCTTCTTTTTCCAGAGTGAATTTTTCTCTATTAGGCAAAACCCTGCGAAGCTCATGAATATTGCGCTCCAAAGCCCACAAGTACATTAACTCGAAATTTTAACCCTTTTCATGCACAAACCGATCAAGGGCGGCTCCAGACTGAATTCTCGGAGGGGGCCATCGAACTTTTTACTAAGGTCTATAAATTGTTCAAAATGCAAATTGAACGTGTGAATTCGTAAAGTATGCGAATCTAAAGTTGTAAAACAAAATTTCGGAGGGGGTCATGGCCCCTATGGCCCCCTCACTGGAGCCGCCCTGGAAACCGATTTTAGCAGAAAGGCCCATCAGGACTGGTTTCGACTCGAACCGATCTGAGAGTCCTGAGACTAACAGATTTTGGGTCTTCTTACTATGTATTGTCTAGACTTCTGTCTTCTTCTTGCTAATTTCATTTCATTTCACTGTTCTGTGAAATAATGAAAATATGTCTTATAGTATTACATGGGTAAATCTTTGAAATATTACTATTTTAATAGAATGTACTACCGATTCCCGTATTGCAGGGGTCGCGGGGTTTATCGTTACGCCACGCCACTGAATGAGCATTGAGCTCTAGAGAATGTTAGGATTACGGCACTTTTTTTGCTAGAAATTAAGCTCCGTATACGCACAAATGTCTTTATAAGGAAACAAGAGAACAAAACAAAACAAAAAAAAAAAAAAAAAAAAAAAAAAAAGAAAGAAGGAAGGAAGGAAGGAAAATGGAAATTGATAAATAGAGCCAGGTGCTTTTATTTTCTTTCATAGTCTCCAAAAAATTCCAGATGGTCCTTCATAAGCTGCTTTACACACTGCGATAAGCGAAAACGCTGTGGCTTTTGTGAAATTTTCAGAAAAAATTCTTAAACACGGATCTGAGCTGCAAGATTTTTCGAAGAGTGACGCACTTTGCGAAAATTTCCGATTTTTAAGAATTTTTTCTAAAAGTTTTGAAACCGATACAGATTGGCTTGTCTTCGCAGTTTGCAATACAGCTTGTAAAGAGACAGTTTCAAAATTTTGAAGTGCCTGGCATAATTAGTTTATTTGTAATTATGTACCAAAATCACATGATTTTTTCGAATAACACCGTTAACCGGCCCAAATGGGACTGGGAGTGAGCCGGCTAAGCGAAATTCCGGTTTAAAGCGGAGAATAAAAAATATATACATAATTAATTAGTGGAACTGCATTATAATAAATGAGTTAATTTATTACGGAAGTTTTATACATACCATTAGGAGGTAAGTTTTTAAGAACATCAGTCTTTTCTTTTTGTTGAAGGCTGAAAGTTTGGCAACTTTACAGTGTACAGTTTCGCTATTTTCTTTTTAAAGCATCACAGCGATGGAGGAAGCCGATGCTTATTGTTCTACGTAACATAAAGCTTTTTCCCGTACTTTTGCTCCATCTGTACGTGATATGACGGAGGTTAGTGTCAATCATTGTCGGAAATTTTCAATTTTTTTTTCAAACATTAAAAAAAAAATCTTTAAAACAAATACGGCCGATTAAAGCGGAGGTCCGGTTAAACGGGAGTTTACCAGGCCTGAAAAGGCTACTTTGGAGGGCCTCGGGTAGAGATTGAAAAGGAGCCCCTTACTTGGGAATTTAGATGGAATAGAATATTAGAATATGCAATATTTGAAAATTAGACTAACGTGCCTAAAAACTGCATTTAACTATTTTAAAGCTGTTGGGGCCCCGGATTCTTCGGGAGGCCCTCGCGCAGCGTGGTCTGTGGGGTTCTCGCTACGCCACTGTGTAAAGGCGTAAGATTACTGGAAAATAAATAATTAAATTACTTTGATACATATTACTCTGATATATATCAAATTACGATAATTGTAAAGTAGTATATCCAATCTTGGGATCCTCGTGGGAACCCTTAGGTCGGGGACTCTTGGCAATCACCGACCAGCCGACCTAGCCAGTCCGGGCCTGAAGTCTACTGTACTTTGAAGCAATGCATTTCTCACTAAATAATACTAGTACTGTCAAGTATCTTTTCATGTGTGTTTTTTCAAAAATTTTTTGCTTATTTTAACGTTTAACATAATGTATTTTGAGTGTCTTTTCCGTAATACTAGTACTGGTTTGAAAACCACAAAATTTAAGACCTGTCATTTCGGTATTTGGCTTCCTTACAGTTGGCAGCTTGATGCTAATGACTTCAAGTAAAATATACCCACACCTAATTTTGTCAGGTTCCGGAGTTCAAAAGCATCTAGAATAGTGCCGTTAAATCAGTCATCGGTAAATAAGTGGCAAATGGCCAATTCTCTTTTATGCGGCAGTCTGGGTTTTCATCGGCCGGATATCGGAGACAGTGGCGTTTGTAAGTAAAGTAGCAGAAGCAAAACTGCGCTTTCCCTTAATAAAGACGACACCCATCATTTCGTTGCCTCCCGGCATGAGTCGTTGTATGGCCCTGTTTCGGACTAGCGTTTGATCGCGCGCGTATATCCTTGCATTCAAAGATCCATGCCAGGAAGCAACGATGGTAAAGAAGGGAGAAACGCTGTCGGCGCGTCGTTGCGACTGGAGCGAACAGGTTAAATGCTTCTTTTGCTACGTAATCTGACTCTGAGCACTATTTCAAGCCCTCATGGAACGTGCTCTACCTGCCATACCCTAGATAAATGCCAATGATCCGAACAGAAAACTTTGAAAGCAATATTCGAAACAGGGATAATTAGAACGAGAGAAAAGTTTAGGACAAACACTTTTTAGTAACTACTTTATGTTATTCTTTAATATTTTATAGTAACAGCACGAGTACACTATGATTCACTTTTACGGAAACTGAAATGTTTACTAATTAAATGGAAATTTGAAAACAATCTAAAAATAAAGCAGAACACCGCCATTTTGAAGACAGAAAAGTAAAGGGTAAAAATAAAAACTCGAACGAAGTAAACCTATTTATACTTTTACTTTTTTTAAGAAAAATATTTGTTTGTTTGTTTCTATTTTATTTACTTATTGATTATAAAAATATTTAAAAATTTTAAATCGACCGAATTCTGTTAAACATCAGATTTTATCTGGAAAATAAAATCAAGCATTTTAATCAAATCGAATTTTTTTCGTTCAGAAATATTAACCTAGACTGCAAGTTAATTAATTAATCGACGTCATTCTGTTATGAAATGTAAAGCAATTTTAAGTTTCAAAAAACTCACAAGTGCAGCAAAACATGCCTTAAACGGAACCTTAATAAAGCAACAAAAAGTGATGTCTTAAAAACGAAAATATTCCCTGATTACCTGAATTCTTGTGAATGCTTTTGCCCCATCAGTGGCGCATAGCGCTCCCAATTGGGAGACGGAAAGTGCGTGGTTCAAACCCATTTCGCGTCCGCCGACCTACGACTACTACAACTCATATATATGTATACGTGTGTGTGATAATGTAGTGAAGCATATACATTTTGTATGGCAAAAAATTCCTCATGGGGGGGGGTTATGACCCCCTACCCCCCCCCCCCCTTGGCTACGCCCCTGCAGGTTAGTACTCATACTAACTTTACGAGTAACTGATGAGTACATTTACGTCTAGAGCCAAATAATTTTGCTTATTTTTAGATTCCGCATCACTGAAATCAATTCGATTTTCGTATCTAAGAAAAATTTTAGTTTCTTACTGTGCGAAAAATGGCCACGCAGCTAGTTTTATGTAAATTTTGAAAACTTTACATTAAAAAAATATATATTCATTTTGTAAATTTTATAATTCAGTGATTAATAAACACAATCTACTATGCAGAAGTGAAATTTTCCGTGCTATTAAAAATTTTTACCAGATATTTGTAGTAAAATTTACTCACAATCCAATTTTATTGTTAGAATGGACCCAGGAGTCGACCCAGGATACCATTTCTGTGAAAATTGCTTATTTTTGTGAATTTCAACACTTATTTTTGTGAATTTTCATATTGGTTTTTAATAAAAGTCAACTCTTTTGTTAAAATAATTGATAAAACAAATTAAAATGTAGGGCAAAATGTCACTGAAGGGTCGTTCTAATCAATTGTATTTTTGTGAAGGGGCCGTTTAAATCGATTGTATTTTTGTGAAGGGGCCGTTTTAAACTATTATAATTTTATGAAGGGTCCGTAAAACGGACCCAATTTTCATTTGCATCGACCCCTGGGACTCTTACCCTTAGCTGGACCCCTCTCATGAGAAAGCTAAAGTTACGCCCGAGTCTTCTAATTTAGTATACTATTTAAAGAAAGAGAATTGTTTACTGAATTTACTGTTAGTCTTAGAAACACGTGCGTTATTTTTACGTTCTTCTTCCTGAATATGCTAATCTTTTCTGCCGAAATTGGAATGCTACAAGACAGAGAAAACATTGTTTTCGTGGGCATATCCGGCTCTTGCATATAAGTTTCAGACATCGCCTTCTTAGTACAAAAAATCCAGAGTAAGTAATTACTTCCTAACCGCATCCTTCGCATATTCAATTTCACCTCTCCACGTAGCCAGAAATTTTTCATTGAGGGGGGGGGGGTTACGACTACTGCAACTCACATATATGCATACATGTGTGTGATAAGGGAGTGAAGAATATACATTTTGTATGGCAAAAAATTCCTCTGGCGGGGGGGGGGGGGGGTAAGACCCACCCCCCTTGGCTACGTCCCTGCCTCTCCACGTTTCTTTTGATTGATGCTGATTCTCAAACTTCTTATACCCCCCTCCTCACACACTCATGTAAACCAGAAGATTTCCATTCCTTTCCAATTTAAAGAGATTAGAAATTGTGAGAGTAAAAACGTTTTAATACTTCTATTTTGTAGTATTTAACTCTTTAGAGTAGGACAATTTGATAAAAAATATTTGTATACTTTTTATGCGCTTAATTTAACATTATATTATATGTACACATAATATATATATAGCGGTTCTACCACACAATTACAATTCGTATTTAAAATTAGGTTGAATTTATCATTTTTTTCACTTTTTTTCTATTAAAAGTTTATCCTTTGCTAGAATTGTGCCACCATGTTTTTTCATTGTTTCTCTTTCTCATTTTTTTCTTTTTTTTAATAGAAAGACTATTTAGATTATAATTTTCCTCAAAAGCAAGACAGTCACATAGAAATGTTCATTATTAGTGTTTCTCTTCATAAGTTTTCACATTTACCTTTTTTAAATTCCATTAAAAAAAATAATTCTATTCTAGGTTATAGTATCAACATATGTGATTTTTCCCCCAAAATAACGTTCAATCAAAAATAATACTTCCCATCAAAGCTTTCCAGGAAGATTAGACAAAGAATCTCTTTCTCTTACAAAAGTGAATCGATTTCTTCAGTTCTCCTACATCCAGATTTATTTATTTATTTATTTCCTCCCCCCCCTCCTCATCTCTGGCATAACGAACCTGTTCTCTCTTATGCAATTTCTATTCCCGTCCGGGAAGCGATAATTCGCCAAGTCTAGCAGTCCACAATTGCGCTCATTTCTCATTGGCTGGTGGTTTCACAAGCAGGTAATAAGGGGGATCGACTAAATATTGTTTTTACTACAGATGTAGGCGTAGAGTATCAAAATGTATAACATAGTTATTAACATTATTATTGTTATTTTCGTCTAGTTAATGCTCATCCGATATGCTGTTGGGGAAAGCCTGTTAAAAATGAAGCGATCGTTTTGTATTATATGTATGTTATTGTAATATTTCATGCAAAAGAAAAATAGGAAAACAATTACATTTAGTGCTAATTAACACAAAACAAATTATTTTTTTATTGTATTGTCAGAAATTTTATGCACACAATCGCTTTCAAGTACATTTAAAAAGGTACATAGAAATTTATTTGTTATATCTTTTAATTAAGAGAGTTTCTTTAAAAGGATAAATGATTTGGAAAAGATGCGTTTTTGTTTTTACGACTGTGTTTTCTTGTAAAATATTTTATTTTACTTTATTTTTACAACTAAGACTGCATTTCACTGATGCGAAACGAAGGCTTGCATGCATAAGCTTAGAGTGACCAAATGTTTTTTCGGGGTACATAACATATTCAGGAGTAAGAATAGTGCAATTTCTTCAGGTCTCAAGGAAAATGTTTTAAAATAAATTTTTTTTAGTTGAGGTGCGAGTGCGTCGCCGTTGGATCGTCGAAATTGCTTTAACCCTTTGAGGCGCAACCCTTTCCCAATGCCGAAAAAAGGGCAGCCGTTGCCATCGCTCGACTTAACTACCAGCAAGATGGGGAAGATCGAAACGTTCATCGCGTGCCACAGATCTAGAGACCCTTTTTGACGACGGCTGGCTGTGCCGGCACAGCCAGCTGTCGTCAAAAAGGGTCTCTAGATCTGTGGCACGCGATGAACGTTTCGATCGTTCGCCATCTTGCTGGTAATAGCACAGCCAGCTGTCGTCAAAAAAGGTCTCTAGATCTGGGGCACGCGATGAACGTTTCGATCGTCCGCCATCTTGCTGGTAGTTAAGTTGAGAGATGGCAACGGCTGCCCTTTTTTCAGCATTGGGCAATATTTCCAGCTGTTCTCGCGTTCTTCCATTTTTTAGCAGATGTCAGTGCTGTTAAAAATAATCGTGACAATTTTTTTTACGGGAAATGAACGTGCTGAAAAGAAGAGGATTCTCGTGGAGCTATGTCACCCGCAACTATTTTTATATAAATCAAATCTATTCTTCCTGACTGGCAACAGTCAAAACGTCAGAGTTTGGTGTCCTCACGGCGAGGACACAGCGCGTGAGTCTTATCGTTGCAGAATTCTTTTAATTTTTTTAAAAGTGGGAGAGGTATTTTATTTCCCTACTCCTTTAAAATCCTTTATTTTAAATTCAGGTTCTACTCGTTCGGGTTGACAGTTAAAGTCAGGAGAGAAGACTTTCCTGCTGCTGTGCCCGACCGTTTTTTTTTTTTTTTTTTTTTTTTTTTTTATGAATGAAACGCGGAGCATGCGTCTGTTCGCATGATAGCGAAGAGTCAAAGGCAGTGGTTCCCAAACTTTATCTTCCCGCGAATCCCTTCTAAAAGAAATTTGCAAACCCCGTGTGTAGGCGTTGCGTACAGGTATATTATTTTCACAAATCCCTATATACTTTGGGAACTGCAGGTTTCAGTTATTTAATTTAATATTACTTTTCTTTGTTTCTTTTTCTTCAACACTGTCCATCAAAAGATAAATGAAAATATATCTAACTTCAATATAAACGTGTAAACACGTACGAACGTATAAAAGTGTTCCTGCAAACCATACCATACCACAGGCAAATATAATCGTTGTCTAATACTCGTCCTAGTCCTTATTTAACGAAAAACTGCCTTCAAAGGAAAAAAAGTTCGATTTTTTGAGTTGCGACGTTTAAAAAAATGCATTGTATTTATTTTCTTTTAATACTGTAAAACCCGCTTAAGTTTCCTTGAGTGATTATAGAAGGCAAAAACTTCTTAGGCGGAGAAACTTCTTAAACGGGGAATTAATTTTTTCGAAAAACAAATAAAATAATTTCAGTACAGATATTTTGAGGATTTTTCTTTTCTTTTTTTTTTTTTTCTTTTTGGTGGGGAGGCATTATTGAAATATATATAAGTAACATAAAGTCTATAGTTTTCCTTCAAAAATTTACATTGTTTCACACACTTAAAAATTATTTAATAAAGTAAAATAACACAATAACTGTACAATCTCTCCATGCTATCTCCCTTCCAATTATGCTTATAGCGAAAATCTAACAAATAAATTGCGCTATAAGCATCCATCACATTAGAATTGATTTTACAGAAAAAAAAATCGGTTGTAGTTCTTTTTTTTTTTAAATTGGCAATCTGCAATCGATAACAAGAGATTTATAGTTGTCTTAAGCTTTTGAAAACTTTTTCAGGAAGATTTTTCAACACTGCAGTGAAACGAAGAAGTTTCAAGTCCTTTTACAGCAATATTTTACCATAGAAATAACAAAGAAAGAGAGAGAGAAAAAAACAATAATCCAAAGGCAGATGTAAACGCATTTTGAGAATAAACTTAGAAGCGAACAAAAACATTTTAAGCGGGAAGAGTTTGGTATGAGACATTGAACGGGTTATTTTTTAACATTGTAAGAACAGGGAAGAAAAAAAAAAAAAAAAAAAAAAAAAAAAGAAGGAAAGAATGGTAGCCAAAAATATATCAATTTATTAAATGGGTTTTACTGAATTTGTTTTCAGCATTAAAATTATGTTGTCTTTTCTGATACGCTACCGCAGCAACCAGATCAATTGCATATTGTTTATAACTTCGGTTGATCAATCCTCAAAACAGCGCCGGCCCGAGAGGTGTTTGGTGCCCCAGGCGAAGCGCAAGAGCGGGGCCTCTTTTCTATCATGTCCAGGGCCTGATTACCGAAAAGGCTCGGGAAGCTTGAGCTTCCCCTCTAAATTTGAAGGAGGGGCCCAAAAATGCCTGAAAAACTGCAATAAAACTTCAAAATTTTGTTTATAAATGATCTTTTTATTGTAAAGATTTTTGTTGAAGAGAACTGGAAACCTATTTTTAAGGTTTTCCAGAAGTCTGATACTTCATGTCGCAATTGTTCAGTTTGCGATGTTTTTGCTTGGGATATCAGCTCTAGTTGAGAGATTTTTTTCTATTATGGGGAACATTTCGTTGGCAGAAAGGGTTATACTTTCAGTGTATAATGTTTAACATCTAATTATCAAAATTAAATCCGAACTTTGGTGTTATGATTTTTATAATGTCATCAAAACAAACAAAGAATTCCCCCCCCCCCCCAAAAAAAAAGAAGAAAAAAACCATGTCTAATGAAAAATACGTCTAAATATATAAAGTTCCAGTAAGGTAATGTTTTTAGTTATTTTTTAAAGTAATTTAAAAAATACTGTAAAATCTCATTACAATGAGCTAAAGTATTATGAATATTAATGAATAAAATATTTTCAACTAAGGAAATTTTCAGATTAATGCAGCGGTTCTCAACCTTTTAATCTTAGCGCCCCCCCCCCCAACAAAGGCTAACTTACGGTGGCGCCCTCCCTCACATTTTTCAGCATACATTCAGTTTTTTAATCTTTAACAATGAACATTTAGTCGAATTTTCTACAAAATAATGTTATCAGTAAAGTTTGAATGAATATTTTAAGCGAAAATGGATATATTTTTGAGTAAAAATGAGAATAAATAAGATGATTTAAAAAAAAAAAAACATGTATCACTACTTGCTCTTTGGTTTTTCATGCGCCCCCCCCCTGCAAACGTTCTGCGCCCCCCTTGGGGGTCGCGCCCCACAGGTTGAGAAACGCTGGATTAATGAATAAAAATATTTATGTCAAAGGAAATCATTAGAACTAATTAAATCAACGGAATTTCATTTTACCGAATAAAATATTTTTATGGAAGAAAATCATAAAAACTTTACATTTCCCGAACAAAAAGGGGAGGGGGGGGGAAGGAAACAAGACTGAGCTTCCTTTCACTTCAGAGGTTAATCAGGCCATGATCATGTCCTATGTAAGTTACTACTAGCACTGCAAGTACATATTAGTTTTATTTCTCGACCTTTTTCGGGATATATCGCAACCATCTACCAAGCTCGGTGTAATATGATAGCAAAAAATGGAGCAGGAGCGGGGCCTTAAGCGATCGCATACATTCGCACCCCCCTTGGGCCGGCCCTGCTCAAAAATACGTTTGCATTTAAAAGTACTGCAAACACATTTATGAAAACGACTTATTCATAATATCTCCTTTAGAGTGGCTTTGTAATATTTAAAAAATAAAGCAGTTAAAAAATTTAGGCAGTTTATTTGTGTAAATATATATATATATATATATATATATACTCTCGTCATATATGG
Source organism: Cheiracanthium punctorium (assembly GCA_038373885.1). NCBI lineage: Eukaryota > Metazoa > Arthropoda > Arachnida > Araneae > Cheiracanthiidae > Cheiracanthium > Cheiracanthium punctorium. Next base: position 482,643 of record JAWZYV010007211.1, read on the forward strand.
TTCTTTAATAGTTTTAGAAACTATACAAAATTATGTAAATGCTGTAAAAAAATTAGAATGTTTCTTTCTGTACACATTGTTCTACGCACTGTTACAAACAATAAACCTGTAATGTAACACTCAAGAAAGAGGTAGAAAAAACAAAAGTCGCATTGCAGTTTTTTTTTTTTTTAAGTTTTGAAAATATTGAATACTTAATATTTTCCTGAATATTTCATAATTCAGATATTTAGTGCATGACAAAGCTGTGAAGAAACATTCGGAATTTTTTTTGAGCCGTTTACATATTTATATCCTTTTAAGAACTATTTTAAAATTCCATTAATAGTCTTTATATGTTAGGGATTTAAAATTAGATTTCTCTCCTGTAGCTTATACAAAGCCCAAATTTTGATAACCTAAAAAATTCCTAAAAATTCCCTTAAAAATGCAAGAAATGCCCTTAAAAATGCCCAAATTATTAAACAAAAATTTCAATTTAAACAAATAATTCCTTTCTAAAAATACATTTTGTTGTATTAAACATATTTATTTAAAAAAACTGAGATGTAACATATTAATATTTAAAATAAATATGACAAAATAGTAAAAAGATAAAGAAAAAAAATATATATATTTACACCTGACTATATATTGACATCTAACTAAAATATATTAAAAGAAAATGAGATAAATATTCACTGAAATTTGAAAATGGAAAATGGTAGATATGCTAAAATGCCAAAATACTAAAGAAGAAAAGTAAAATATATTGACAGGTAAAGTTTTACATTTCTTAAAAAAGACCCCAAAACCAAAAACATCATAAAGTGCAAAATAATGACTCAAAAAATACCCTAAAAAATCTTTAAAAATGCCCTTCATAGGAAAAAAGCATAAAAAAGAAAGATAGGAAAAAATGCAAATGTCATCAAAATCCAGGCTATACTTATAAGCGAATAATATCAGCATTAAGACCACATATTACATGTTAAGATGATAAATAAATAAAAAATTGTTTTTCCCTACATAACATCTCAACTCGATATTTCATAAAATATAACCTCATAATTCTGATGTCAGCCACCCAAGGTCGACATATTAAAACACAACCAGAATATCCAGGCAGGAAATGTCAGTTAAAAATGAAACCAGCGGGAAAACACCTTTATGGAAGCTACAACTGATTATAAATTCTAAGACTGGTGTCAGTTGTATTTTTCGAACTAGAGATGGGCGGTTCGACTCATTTTACTGATTCGAATCTCGACTCACTCACTACTTCGATGATTCGAATCAGTGATTCGAATCTTGAATCAATAAAACAACTAAAGAAATTATCCCTCTCTCTGCGCCGAAAGCCGTACTATTTAAACACCCTTCACCCATTCATCGGGTTTCTTCGCCGCTGAGTCGGCAGTTAGCATCTCTCTCTCCTTGCTCCAGTAAAACTAGTGTTTAAACTGCCCGAAATGAAAATACAGGGGAGCTTCGTATGACCCCCTGGACCTGTAAGATTAAAAGGTTAAGTTTGGTGTCAAAGTATTCGAAATTTTATGTATCGATGGGGGTGTACGTCTAGGGGGAGTCGAGAATCAATAAAAACGCGCTCCGATGGATAGTTTCCGAGATATACGTTAATTAATTATGGTAATTAGACTAATTAACCATGACTGAGGCTTAAAAGGACTGCAAACATGTAGAAATTGGCTCTGGGATGGTTTCCAGACTTTAAAGATGCCGCCGGAGGAGGCTAGTGTTTAAAATGCCCAAATTGAAAATATAGGGGAGCTTCGTATGACCCTCTGGGCCTATAAGATTAAAAGGTTAAGTTTGGTGTCAAAGCATTCGAAATTTTAAGTATCGGTGGGGTGTTGAGTCTAGGGGGGGGGTCGAGAATCAATAAAAACGCGCTCCGGTGGATAGGTTTCGAGATATACGTTAATTAATTATGGTAATTAGACTAATAAACCATGGAGCTGTTTTTTCCGCGATCCGGCATCGTCATCAACGGAGAGAAAGCAGTAGCAAAAGCATCACAAGCTGGTATTGATCTCAGGATTTTCTTATCGCCGGCCTCAGAGGCGTAGCCAAGGGGGGGGTTAGGGGGTCATAACCCCCCATGAGGAATTTTTTGCCATACAAAATGTATATTCTTCACTACATTATCATACACACGTATACATATATATGAGTTGCAGTAGTCATAACCCCCCCCCCATGAAAAATTTCTGGCTACGCCCCTGGCCGGCCTGTATTTTTGACCTTTATCGAATTCGAGATTTCAGTGAAATGAAAATGGGAATATCGGATATTTGATGTTGAAATAAAACCGATATGTCGATATTTATCGATTTTTGGCCCATTCAAAATGAGGGGCTGCTGCCCCCCCCCAAAATGGGACCCTTTACCTTTATCTTTAAATTTGATACCCAGCCCACCCCGAAATAAAATCCTGGCTACGCCACTGTCAATAACACTAACTACGCCACTGCTTTAGACCCTATTTTGTATTTCTCTGAATTACGAAAGAAAATAAAATAATTCCCCTTAAACGACAAACAAGGTAAAAAAAATATCTTAAACGAAATCTGCAGCAATAAAGCGAAATGTTATTTTGCTTACTACAAAGTCCTTTTGTGAGAGCGCTTAATACCGCCCCTGTATCCGTCATTAAAAGTGACAAGCACAATCCTAACTTTATTTCATTCTATTTGCCTTCACATGAAAACCCGCCACCATGTAAACTTAACGTTCCGTTTTTTTTTTTTTTTTTTTTTTTTTTTTGAGGGTGGGGGCAGGGGGACATATATTGAAGTTAAAAGTAGAAAAGGGATGTTTCAAAAAATTTTAAACAAATATTAAACCAGCCAGACAAGTTGGAAGGAGGGAGTACTCCCGAGGGAAAAAGTTTTAAACAACTTTGAGACACCCCCCGCTCTTCCACGAGCATTGGCGTTAATTGGCATGTAATATTTGGATGGGGTGACAAAATGTTTCCGATTGTAGAAAATATCGTTATTATAAATAGCTCTGATACTTGAATTTTCTTAATTTTTTTTTCGGGGAGGGGATTGACCCCTCTTGCCCTTAGGAAGTAACGCCTATGCCCCCCGCCAAAAGCAAACGATGTTCGACCCACTCCACACCCACAGACAGATGAAACTTTAAATCCGACCACCAACCAAGAAATGAAACACCAAAGATTCGAAAAAAAAATTTCAATTAAATGAAACATCCTTTCAACTCTTTTCGACTCCTTTCGACTCTGAGTCGATAGAAGATTCGAAAAACTAACGAATCTCAACGATCGTATACAATCACCGAAACAGAGCGAAACACTGAATCAGTAAAGATTCGTTGCTGCACCAACTCAGTGACCATTTCACCCACACCCACTCATTTGCTGTTTCAAATCATCTATCGACTCAGAGTCGAAAAGAGTCGTAAAGAGTGGAAAAGAGTTGAAAGATTAAGGGAAAATCTCTGGGAACGGCAAAGGGAAAATAAGTTTTCCTTCCTTTCGCACTTGGAATGTATTTCCCTTGAGGGCTTGAGATTCGAATCAGTAGAGAGTGAGTGTAAAGACTGAGCCACTCAGCACCAAGATTCGAATCACTGATTCGACTCATCGAATCATTGGCCATCTCTATTTCGAACGCTCTAATGCTTATTTATCTTACATATAAATGGACATATTTATTCATGGTTATAAATGTATATATGCATTTATACATCCATGATCTCGTAACAATTGGGCGCCCATAGGAATTTTTCTGGGGGGGGCAAACTTCAAAAAATTTTTCTAGAGGGGGGGCAAATTTCAAACTTTTAACAAATTTAGTTCTGGTTTTGCCATTTGTTTACATCATGAGACATTAACCTAAAACTCTAGGGGGGGGAAGTGCCCTACCTTGCCCCCCCCTTATGGGCGCGGGTGGTAGAACATATTAATGCGTGTGGTAGAACATATTACTAAGGAATAATAATCACATAGCAATGTGGGGTTGTCGTCATCTAGGAAACGTAGAACAAGTGCTGAAATAATAGTGAACTTACCAGTCCATTCTACGTTAAAAATTAATGTATCTTTCTCAGAAAACCTGCGACTAAAACTGCTAGTTTAAAAATTCTATTTCATTTCGTGGATGAGATTAATGGAAACAAGTCCATTTTTTATGAAACTTGGTTAAGAAATTAGACGAACACTTCTGACACTTTTCCCAAAGTGATTATTAACAGGTAAGTTAAAGCGGCGTTTTTGACTCTCACGTTGCTATGTGATTCTGATTCTTTACTAGATGCCTATATTCCCTAAAATTTTGTACCAATAGTTATGGGACACACACCCTGACTGGCCAGGGTGTCCGACTGTCTGCAGACGGTGGGCCCCCACCCTCGGCGGGCCCTGCCTGCTAAAGGCGGGCCCCCAAAACAGAAAAAAGAAAGAAAAAAAAAGTGCTATACTGGTAGCACTTGAATGAAGTTTGACACACAAAATTTTTTGCAGCTGCAATTGCGCCCCAAAAGGCTTCAAAACACCATTTTAAATGTAGTTCTCAAACTTTTTTGAGAGAGGGTGCCCGAATGAACAAGGGATTAGTTAATATGAACGACGTATATTAATTAATAGATCAATATTTTATTAATGCATTAATTATCAATCATAATTATTTAATAATAACATCATACCTCCCCCCATACCCCAAAAGTTAACACATCCTATTATTTATCGGTTACACAATTTCCTGAGACGGGCGGGCCACTACCCTCTCAATCCGGGCCTGATGGCACACCCTGTATATATAGACTAAACACTAAAATTAGTGGGGTAGGCCGACCAGTAAATGAACACTTAAAACACAATTCAATTTAAAGAAAAAACATGATATTTTTTGAATATGTAGCTTTTGTATTTATCTGTGCAAATACATTTTTTTGTTTTATTTTAAACATGACATAAAAGGTGGGGTTTTTAAGCTATTACATTCTAGCTTATCGATCATCGACGGAGGCCTTAAACAATTTATAAAATATTTCGGGAAGGGGGGGGGCACAATGGGACAATTTTTATTTGTTTTGTAATAACTCTTCCCCTTTTAATTAAAAATAAAAATTAATACAGAACAATGTTTTGACAACTCAGCTTTCGTAATTTTTTTCAGAATTTATCCTTATTTTATTCTTTGAAAGGAAAGTTAATTTTCAAAACGTACTCAAGTTGTCACATGGTGACCCTTTGCGGAACACAGTGGGACAGGGATTGGGGTACAGTGGGACAATGAGTTAGACATAGGAAATCAGATGTATTATGCAACACATTACTATTACTACAATTAAATATAGATTGAGATAGTCAACACAGAAGATATGAAAGCAGTTTTTAAATGACAAGCCTTAAAAATAGTTATAATGATGAAACACATTTAAAAGTTGCAAAATTCTTTGGATACCAATTTTCAATAAATTTGAACTGAAAATGAGTGAGCTATGAACTTCTAAAATCCCCCTCCCCCATGTTAAAATATTTTTTCATACTTTAGTTCATACCTCATATATTATTGATAATAAGAAGTTGATTTTTATTTGTACTATTAGAACTAAACGACCCAAGCATAACTTACTATTGTTATAATGTTAAGTATTAATATGAATTATGGATTAGTAAATTAATATTAAAAAAATTATGAATAGCGACCTATTCAAATTTAGATGGAAATAGATGCAGAAAGTAAAATTACAAGGGTGTGCAAAATTTCAAATTTTTACGTTCAGTAGTTTATTTGATATTAAATAAAATGTGTTATTTTCATGTGTTAAGGGAGCATATATAAATTTATTAAGTGACATTTTTTTGAAAAATTACGCAAAATAAACGTAAAGTAGATTTCTTTTGCACAAAAATAGTATAAGTTAGCGGTATTAAAAATAGCAAATTTTGAAGCAAATAAATTGGAGGTTTGATCAGTTTGATGGTGGTTTTATAAATCGTCTATTGTTACGTTCGGTACTATTTCTCCCTAAATAGAATATTTTCCATGTATGAATCAGATGCAGTAAATGCATGTCTTCCAGTACAACGTCCTATTTCTGAAAAGTTAACATCCTCAAAATTACAGGCATGAATTTGACTCTTTTAATATGTGAAACACAAGGTCTTTGGACTTCCCCATACTTTATCAAACATTCAACAAACATCAAAAATAACATTTTTCTATATAAATTTTCATCTCACTATAAATTAAAATATTGTTAAAAGTCTTGTAAAAATATTGCACACTGCAGACGATAATATTAAATGAAGGAAGTGAAATAATAAACACGGTGATAATAGTGGGTCGGCAAAAGAGTAATTGAGTTTTTTACATGAAATTCAAGCAAATGAATTTTCAATCATGAAGCCATTCTTCAAGTTCGACCGTAGCTGAGTAACATTCATGATTGTAGTCAGAAGAGCAGAGAACAGATTGTTATTTCTGGCAACATTTCACCTGTCTAAGAAAACCTTCAAATACTGTTTCAAAATTAGAAAAATATTCAAAATGATAAGCAGTCGTTTTGCATTTTTCTTTAAATCATGTAAATTGACCAAGGAAGTGTGGGAGTCACGGTTCATTTGGACCACTGACTAAATATTGTAATTTCTATCCCTGATACTCTCAGTACAGAAATAGTATTTTCCCTAAAAATAATATTTATTTCTTTTAACCATCGCGAGCGAAATTAGCGAAAGGCGAAAAGCGAAAAGTTCGGAACCTACAAATAGCGTTTTTCAATATGCAGAAAGTCCCTAAAAATTGCACAAAAAGAATTCGCAATATCTCCGTAAATTATCGTAGAAAATTGGTGAAAATTTATATCCACGGTAAATTGAAGGTTTTCTTTCGTTTAATAACGTCAAAATACAGTGTAGCTATTGAGAAAAACGAAGCTGACGCAGAATTAAGTATGAAGACGGTCCCTTGCGCAAATTAAATTAATAGTAAATTAAAGTATAAGTTATTTGCAAACGAATGGTATATATAACTTTGCTGTATGACGAACGACGACGGCCAAATAAAGAGCAAGTGGGCGGGGTTTTTTTCCGCAGCTGCACCAAACTGTGGAACCCTTTAACAGTCAAAAGTAAATAATTTTGCGGAACCCTAGTGACTTTTCTAGGGAACACTTAGGTTCCATGGAACCCACTTTAGGAAGTGGCTGTTCTAGGCGACTTCTCTGCCCGGCCCGCCTAGTCCTAATTATTAAAGAAATATTAGGGGCCAAGGCCCCTAGACTCCCTATGATCGCTTTGCGTACGAGGCATTCGGCCCCTAATAAGACTTATTCGTAAAAAAGACACAATTTCCACAGACAAAACCTAAAGATTAGATTAGATAGAATGTTACCGAGCTACACATTGCTTGGTTCTTGCATGTTCCTTGGAGCAAAAAATTTATTATTTTAATTGTGTAAAAACCTATGAAATGCCTTGCGTATTTGCAATCCATGGCGGTTTTTCATAATGTGGTGACTTACGTATAAGTATAGTTAATGATTATTTCTAAGAAAGCAGTGCTTCATATGTTTTCTTTGATAAAAGCCACGGAATAGCTAGGATATCTTGCTACCAATGGCGACTTTTCATTATTTGGCGGTTTGCACATGCTCATAACCGATAATCATTGCTCATGTAAGGTTGCCGTGAAAACAGTTATTCATACATTCATATAGATAATCCTTTGCAGATTGACTTATTTAGTACCGTGAGATATATTATATCGCAGAGCGGGCAAATATCCAAGCTGTACTAAACTGCTATAATGTATAGTTGACGCCGCGAAATATCTCTACTGGTGGCAGATACCCAAGCTGAACCTAACCGGTATTACTATAATATACATTTGAATTATTTTTCATTTTCAAAATACAGGCTGCGAACATTTTGGAACACACGCAGTACTTAGATTCACCCTGTGTCAGATACAACAGAAATGAAATCCGAAAGTGATCCAACAGATGGGAGCACCATTCAGACCCTTGATCTAATCTTAAGAACTTGACCCACTAACGAGGGATGGGAGGCCCTGATGGGTTACTTCTGGTTCATATTTTTAGTTTCGCTTCACGTTTGCTGTAGTTTTGATTCATGTTTTAAGTTCTAATTCTAGCCTTTTGAGGCGACATTCAGATGCTACATTGTAACAAAGATGTCAACTCACTGGCAGTAATAGTCTGTTCCTAATATGTTAGAATTAAATTCAATATTCACTTATCCATATGCGTCTTTCATGCAACTTTAACTCAGTGTCTCACTTATTCATCCTGTTGGATTTCAGAAGTGTCCAGAATCAAGGAAAGGTAAGCAATTACCTTATTCTATATTCACAAAGATCGAAGCTAAATCATGAAGATAATCATATTCTATAATTATGCACGATATCCTACTTATGTTCGATATTATACTAGATATTCTACATATTATGAATCCAATTCTAAATTCATTCCATACATATTTCTGGTCCGTTCCAGCCTGAGTGACTATCGAAGGATATGAATGACATTTATTAAGTGTATGAAAATAACTCAGTTCATTATTCATGGTATTATTATTACATTTCCATTAAGATATATTATTCTATATTTAGTCAGTTGGAAGTTTCTTAAATATTAAGAGTAATTATGCCTCCTAAGCAAGCTAAGAGTTCTTTCAAATTCGAATTATTATTAAAGGAAATAAGTGCATTTGAGAAAAATGTAGAAAAGGCTGATGAAAGTAATTATCGCGCAATAGGAATTTTAAAAGGCAAAGTAGAAAAGTTTGAAAAGGAATTGGTAGAGAATTTTACAGAATTATCCCAAGATGAAAGCGCTGATTATTTTGATAGTTATATCAAAAGTAAAGATTTACTATTAAAATGGGTCATTGACCTCGAAAATAAAATTCCGATTGAAATAACCAAAAGCGAGAATTCATCAGGAAAAGAATCTTCATTGGCAGTGAAGTTGCCCAAATTAGAAGTTCCACATTTTTTCGGAAATAGTGAAATGTGGTTATCGTTTAAAGAAATATTTAAATCATCTATTCTTGATAACAAATCTTTAAATGATGTTGAAAAGCTGACATATCTTCAGTCGTGTATCCGCGGTGATGCAGCAAAATTAATTCGAGGTTTCGCAATTACGCCAGAAAACCTTACGCATTGCTGGGAGATTTTATGTCAGAGGTATGAGAACAAACGACAGCTGGCAATAAGCCAAATAAATAAAATCTTTAGAATGAAGATAACGAAAGCAAATAATTCAAAGTTACTCTTAGAGGTCATTGACATTTGTAACGAAGCCGTGAGGAATCTGAAAACATTGGGGTTGGAAACTAACTCTCTTACGGATTTAATCATAATAAATTTCCTTACGTCCAAAATCGATGATGCGGTGATACAACGATGGGAATTGGCTTTGGATAATGAGAGCTGTCCGTCTCTGGATACGTTTAAATCATTTATTGAGAAAGAGGCTAGAAGTCTACAAGAAAATAAATTTTCTAAACCGGAATTCAAAAAGGTTCAAGCGAAATCAGTTGTAAATAACGCAGTAAAAAAATCTAATGTACATAATACTGTAGTGAAAAGAGAAAATGTAAGTAGTGAAGTAAAATTTAATAATTGTATGCTATGTAAACAAAATCACGCGTTATTTAAGTGTCCCACATTCCATGCGATGAATATAAATGATAGATGGAAGTGCGTTAATGATAATCATTTGTGTACAAATTGTTTAAGAAGTAATCATTTAATTGATAATTGTAGAATAGGATTCAGTTGCAAAAATTGTGCAGCTAGGCACCATACATTACTGCATAGTTATGTAAATAATGATCAAGTGCCTCAATCTCAGTCAGTAAGCACCGTAGCAAATAGCTACACAAAATCGCAAGAACAGAATCATGTTTTGCTATCAACAGCAATAATTAAAGTTAAGTCTCAGACTGGTAAAACAATAACTTGCCGGGCATTAATCGACAACGGCTCACAAAACACGCTAATTTCAAAATACTGTGCAGAACGACTACAATTGTCGATGAAACCAACTACGCACCGTTTGGTGGGAATAAATGAAATCTATGCTGAAACATGTTTATATTCTACCAATTTCGAATTTTCTCCATATTTCTCAGGAGATACATTTCAAGTGAATGCGTTAGTAGTAAACAAAGTCACAACATCTCTTCCAAATTTCAATATGAAAAAACAGGATTGGCCTCATCTAAATAATTTATGTCTTGCTGATCCATCATATTTTGTGGAAAGTGAGATCGATATTCTGTTAGGTGCGGACATTTTCTTATTCTTAGTCACTGGTTCTCCCATATTGGGACCTAAAGGTACACCCTCCGCATTACCTACCAAGTTAGGACATTTGTTGTCTGGTAGTGTAAATACACCAGCCACTCAAAATTCATCTGTGGTATGTCACACTCTCACAAACATTGAAAATAATCTAAAGGAATTTTGGGAAAGCGAAACAATCCATAAACCTGTTAAACCTAATGATGAAGACGAATTGGCTGACGCGATTTTTGACAAATTTCATACTCGAAACTCCAAGGGTAGATACATCGTAAAGTTACCCTTTAAAGAAGATTCAAACCTTGGGGACAGTAAAGAAGGAGCTTTAATGAGATTTTTTTCTCTTGAAAGGAAATTACAATCAAATGAACAATTAAGGCAAACATATATTCAATTCATGGAAGAGTACCAAAGTCTTGGTCATATGACTCCTCTCATATCTGATGTAGCTTCCCAAAGTTATATGTTACCCCATCACGGTATAATAAATGAAAATAGTTTAACAACGAAATTACGAGTTGTCTTTGATGGATCGTTTAAAACGAGTAACGGCAAATCACTAAATGATGTATTATTGAAAGGGAAAAAACTCCAAACAGACATTTTCGCGGTCTTGTTAAAATTCAGAACTTTCCCTGTGGCATTTTCTGCTGATATTACAAAAATGTACCGCCAAATTCTGATAGCTAGTGAAGACAAGTCATTCCAACAAATTTTCTGGAGAGAATCTCCAAATGAACCTCTCAAAATTTATACATTAAATACGGTCACTTATGGCACAGCATGTGCGCCGTATCTCGCAATCCGTACCATACAACAATTATGCAGCGATGAGAAGGGACGATTTCCACAAGCAGCTAAGCTAGCTCAAGATCATTTTTATGTAGATGACTTGTTAGCTGGTGCTGATTCGGTCGATTCAGCAAAATCCATAATCCAAGAACTCTTAGATCTTATGTCTGCTGGTGGTTTTGAGCTCAGAAAATGGTCATGTAGCCATCCCGAAGTCATCGCACAATTTCCAGATGCCCTAAAGGTTACTACCTTTACACACTCATTTCAAGAAGATTCATCTAAAAAAATTCTAGGTCTCGTTTGGGATTTAACGATGGATTCATTTCAAGTTAGAGCAGTCCCTTCAGATAATGTTTCAACGAAAAGACAGTTATTATCCATCATTGCGCGCACCTTTGACCCTTTAGGGTTTGTCGCACCTTCTACGATAATTTTGAAAATTATTCTGCAAGATTTGTGGAAGGCCAACATCGGTTGGGATGATCACTTACCATCAGCCATTCTCGATCGATGGAATAACTTCCAAGCCGAAGTTCATTATTTTAAAGAGATAAAGATTCCTCGTTACATCCATGTTGTCAATTCAGTAAAGATAGAAGTTCACGGATTTAGTGATGCATCTTTAAAGGCATATTCTGCTGTCATTTATCTTAGAGTCATTTGCAATTCATCTCGTATATTCTTAATGGCAGCCAAAACTCGTGTTGCACCTTTGAAAGCTATAACTTTGCCCAGATTAGAATTGAGTGGTGCAGTCCTGCTCGCAGAATTAGTGGACACATTCAAAAAGGTTGTAAATTTCCCCATTCATAACACTTATTTATGGTGCGATTCAACAATTGCACTGCGCTGGATTAACAATCCACCAACTAAAGGAAATCAATTCGTCCAGCATCGTGTATGTAAAATTCATTCTCTAACCTCAAAGGATTCATGGCATCACATTCCTGGAAAGTCGAATCCTGTTGATTGCGCAAGCCGAGGCCTTTATCCAAAACAACTTATGGAGCATTCAGAATGGTTAAATGGCCCACAATGGCTCATTGATTTTGATCCTACCTCTGTAGGAGTAAATACCCCAAATCAAGACATGTATGATATATCCTCTGATATTCATTTTAATTCATCGTTCGAAAGCACATCTCTTGTCACTCAACTCAATCCTTTCCTAGATTTATTTGACAGATTTTCATCATACATGAGGCTACTGCGAACTGTAGCATGGGTATTTAGGTTCTACAATAACTCAAAATCAGATCCTAAAACTCAAGAACCTTTGAAAGCCCATGAATTAGATACAGCTACCAAGACAATAGTTAAATTATTACAAAATGATACATTCCATTCCGATATCACCCAACTTAACTCTAATCAACCCCTTCCAAAATCCAGCAAACTCATAGCATTAAATCCTTTTCTTGATAAGGAAGGAATTCTGCGTGTTGGAGGGCGTCTACGTCACCAACAAGAATTCACTTTTGATCAGAAATATCCCATGTTGCTTCCCAAACATCATCACTTCACAACTCTTGTTATTCGGCACTATCATCATGCAAATCTTCATGCAGGCCAAGAATTGGTCTTATCTCTAATAAGACAGAAATTTTGGATCCCAGACGGAAAATCAACCGTTCGAAAAGAACTCCGGAAATGCATCGAATGCTTTAAATCATCTGCAAAACCAATTACCCAGATGATGGGTGATCTACCGAGTGCACGAGTCAATCCTTGCCGTGCATTTGAAAAGGTGGGCATGGATTTTGCAGGGCCAATTTCCACGAAGTGCCAACACACTCGAAAATCAAGTACCTTCAAATCATATATCTGTTTATTCATCTGTATGAGCACTAAAGCAGTACATCTTGAATTGGTCTCTGCATTATCTTCAGCGGCATTTCTGGCAGCATTTCGAAGATTTGTAGCTCGTCGTGGCTACCCATCGCATGTTTTTAGTGACAATGGAAGCAACTTTGTTGGAGCCTCAGCGTACCTAAAATCATTATTTAGAATTCCTCATGATCCCTTAATACAAGATTATTCATCCCAACGTAATATAAGCTGGCAATTCATTCCTCCATATGCACCAAATTTCGGAGGTATTTGGGAGGCCTCTATTAAATTAACTAAACAGCATTTAATCAAAACATGTAAAACAGCACTCCTCAATTTTGAAGAACTTACCACCCTTCTTTGCCAAATTGAAGCCATCATCAACTCTCGGCCTTTATATCCATTATCAGCTGATCCCAAAGACTTCAGTGTATTAACACCCGGACATTTTCTTATTGGTGGTCCTTTGCTCGAACTCCCTGAACATAAATCTAATCTTATCTCTTTAAGTTTTAATTCTAGGTGGTCCCTCCTACTACAACTCAAAGACCAATTCTGGAAGAAATGGAGCACCTCATACCTAAACACATTGCAGCCACGGACAAAATGGATGAGAAACAACCATCTCCTGGCTGTAGGAAGGTTAGTCCTCATCAAGGATCCAATCGCCCCTGCCACCATGTGGAAATTAGGCCGAATCTCCGCTCTCCATCCAGGCGCTGATGGCATCAGCAGAGTGGTCACCGTCCGGACTGCCAGAGGAACTGTCACACGCCCAGCCTCTCAGATAGCATTCTTGCCACTTCCAGATGTTGATACTGAGTCTGCGCCCCCCCGGAATCTGTCAGATACAACAGAAATGAAATCCGAAAGTGATCCAACAGATGGGAGCACCATTCAGACCCTTGATCTAATCTTAAGAACTTGACCCACTAACGAGGGATGGGAGGCCCTGATGGGTTACTTCTGGTTCATATTTTTAGTTTCGCTTCACGTTTGCTGTAGTTTTGATTCATGTTTTAAGTTCTAATTCTAGCCTTTTGAGGCGACATTCAGATGCTACATTGTAACAAAGATGTCAACTCACTGGCAGTAATAGTCTGTTCCTAATATGTTAGAATTAAATTCAATATTCACTTATCCATATGCGTCTTTCATGCAACTTTAACTCAGTGTCTCACTTATTCATCCTGTTGGATTTCAGAAGTGTCCAGAATCAAGGAAAGGTAAGCAATTACCTTATTCTATATTCACAAAGATCGAAGCTAAATCATGAAGATAATCATATTCTATAATTATGCACGATATCCTACTTATGTTCGATATTATACTAGATATTCTACATATTATGAATCCAATTCTAAATTCATTCCATACACCCTGATTGGAGAGATAGCCTTTTTCCAGATCGTACCTGATGCCAAAATGGCGCTTTTTAAATCATTTACAATTAGTTATTCTGTATTAGAAAAACGAATAATCGGTAATTTTAAAGTCCTGTTATCCAAGAGAATTTATAATTTTAAAATTGTGAACTTTGTGTAACACACTTAGACTCGTTTATTTCACTTACTTTTTAATTTGGCGTAAAATTGGTGTAATTGTATTTCATGTTTGTCAATTACACGCGATTGCAGGCACTTTGAATAACTTTGTTGCAAAGGCATGAATGATTTTATGCTGGCGAAAATTGCCAAACCTGGCAACCATTATGCGTATTTTTTTCAGTTTTTTATTAATATCTTCTAAAATAAATGGAATTTCGAAATTTTAGTTAGCTTACCGGCTTCCCCGGAATTTTCCAAATCCTTGGGCACCTTCGTCGAAATTCAACTCTCCACGGTTTTGGAGAAGATAGCATAACAAGTTTTTGCAGTGGCGCCTGCAGCTGACAAGTTACTTTTTTTTTTTTTTTTTTTTTTTAAGAATAGAGAGAAACTCAAAAGTTGTACAAAATTTATCAATCTAATAAAGATCATTACATGCATGAAATTAAGAAGGTTAAAGCTTAAGATAAAACTTGGACTATTGAATAATAATATACAGGTCAAATTCAAAAAAATAAAATACTGATTTTTCCAACAATGACAGTAGAAACGAAAATGTCTGCAACTTCCCTGCAAAATGAATTGTGACAGTGACTAGTTTCCACAGTGTTGCAATAGGGGTTAACCAAATTATGGATTTTTTTTTTTTTTTTCGAATTTTTGAGCTTTTAAATCATAGAAAAATATCTATCGTCCCACTGTGCCTCCTCTCTCTCTCCTAATTATTTTTTTTAAATATAAAATCCTGCTAATATTAAAAATGCGAAAGTTTATTTTTTTTTAATGTAAAATCCTAAAGTTTGTGAGGATGTATGTTATGTTTGCTACTCTCTAACAGTGAAACGGATGGATGAATTCCGAAGTCGAAACGGAGGTAGCTTTCACCATGAATTATCATACAGGGTACCTTTTATTCTCCCCCCCCCCCTCCCAAGGAAAAAAAAAGCTCTTTTCCAAGGGATTTTTAGGAATTTATAATTACCACCACCGATGATGAATAAATTAAGATGTATTTGCGTATTGCAATAAGTGTTTGAGATTGAAAGCTTTCTCAAAAATCATTCTACACCTTTTAGTCGAATTTCGATAAAAAGCTTAATTTAAAATTTTATTTTACATTTATTTAATTCTTTTTAGTCTGAACATTGATTTTCTTGCATTTCTGTTGAGGCTTTGAAAGACAGCGCTTTCATTGTGTTGCTGTTTCTTTCATGTTCGTATTTCTTTTATCCTCATATCGTATCCACACTGTTATAAAAAATCTGAATTTCACAGACAATATCAACCCAGTTTTCCCGAGAGAATCTCAAGTATTGGTGAATAAAGGATCTTTGCTGTTTTTTAACGGAAGTTCTGTTAAAAAACGCTAGTTTTAAAAGAGCATTTTCCGTTCTCTTTCTGGCACCTGCGAGCTTGGACTAATGAAATGTCGCGAGTCACTTCCGCTCGTAATCAAAATAACATTTTAGCAATTTTGAATGCAAGATGTTCGTTGCTCATTCTGCCTGCAGTTCAAGTTGGAGTTAAGATCTAGGGAATGCAATCCCGCACTGTTTTTCGTCCTGCGGGATTTCGGGATTGAGATTCATTGATCCAGCGGGATCCCGCAATCCCGCGGGATTGACATTTCATTTAGCTAGGACTTCATTTCAACAGAGAAAAGTAGAAAAAAGTAAGATTTTAAGCACTATGAAGTTTAAACTTTAATAATAATAATCAATCTTATGAGATAATTAATACAATAATACGAAAATATTACCAGATATTGAATAATATACTATGTTATGTCTTATGTTAGTTGCTAAAAATGAGGAATAGAATATACAGTTTATAGATATGTTCACATACTTACGTTATTTTCTTAGTTGATGAAAAAGAATGTACAAAATCGAACAAATCCAATGAATCATTTCCTAGTCTAGATTTAATTTTAGTAAAATAATTGAAAGTGTGAATTATAAAAAAAATTGAAAACTAAACTGAAAACTTTTTATAATTAATTCGTGACTGTTCGCTAAGAGATAAATTAGTATGAAATATTTCAGTTCATTTGGAGATTGAGAACTTTACGAAAAATTTAGATTACAATGTTTAGATTTAGATGTTCGATCCAGACTCCCATTAGAAGATAATTAAAAAATAAATAAAACTTTAAATTAAAATTTGTAATTACTGATTCGTTTATTGTTAGATGAGAGACATAAATATGCAAAATTTTTCGTTCTATTGATTGGGAAAGCAGCGTGAAATTGTAATAAAAAATAATTTATTTCTCAGTGTCAATCCCGCGGGATTAGGATCGTAATCCCGCGGGACTAGTCCCGCAAACATTTGTGCGGGATCCCGCAGGATCCCGTTCCCGCGGGATCGGGATTGCATTCCCTATTAAGATCCCTTAAATGTACAAAAAATTATCATCGCATTACGCATGCAACAGACGACTGCAGATAATTATAGTATTTTACTTAATGCTAAATCCTTTTGCTGTAGTTTCTACGTTAATGCAGTGGACAGGAAAAGCTTACTTCTCGGTGTATTCGGTGATAATTTTACTTTATATCCGAATACCCAATGCGTCTTTTTCATTTTCAGAGTTGTGAAATAAATTTAATCTAAATATGGAGGGGATACTTTCGGTAGAGATTTTGCTTTAATGGACATAGTTTCTTACGATTGTATTATAAACAGGGTGCGAATTGACGGGGAGGGGGGGATGCCGGGGATTGTCTCTCGCTGAATAATGTAATATCCCTGGCTAGAGAAATATTAATTGATCCCTGCCAGGGACACTATTTATCCCCTGCTGGAGAAATGTTAAAATTAGTCTCTGTCAAATTAGTCAACAGTACCTAAAGGTTTTAAGTATTGAAAATAGAAATTCTTCTATTTACGAGACAAAGGAGCAAGTTAAACATCCCTTTGAAATCGATATATACACGCCTGATGTCACTTCTCATTCTGCAACAAATTAAGACTGCGAAATAAACGAACAAGCGCTGTTCGGCAGCGAGCTGAATTTGAGGGTGGATGTAGAATCGACACAGGCAGGAATATATGTGCACAGAAAATCGCTGGTCTTCCCAGACATGTTGGCGACTGCATTTGTCATGTAATACTTAATATATTATGTGAGTGGAGCATTTTACACCTTCCCTCCATTTTTTTTCCTTTTTAAATGTCCCCTCCAGAAGAATGTTTTCCTTCAAATGTCCCCCCCCCCCTGGAGAAAATGTTCAATTCGCACCCTGATTATAAAAATCTCGTAGCTGTTGTAAAACAAATGAAGTTTTGAATACTTCGTGAACTGTAAGTACTATTTTATTTTTTTCACGTAAATAAATTTGTTTGCTGGTTTAATTATATCTCACAGGCGGTTTAACCATGATTGTATTTCTGTATTCTGACTGTACTGTGAATTCGTTTTATAACTAGAGACTATAGTGAAATTATATTCTATTTATTAAAAAAAAATATTTTTGTGTAGTGTATTAAGATATATGTAAAGTATTTGCCTTGATCTAAAATTTATTTTCGCGGGCTAGTAATCAGATTATAGCTCTAATAAAAAAAAATGAAGAAAACGAATAATTAAAACATTATTTTTAACTGTGCACTATTTATAACATTATATGTACATGTATGTACACTTTTTAAAAACAACTCTGGTGTTATTAGTACCAGACTACCTCCCCTCCCTCCCCCCCAAAAAATTATTATTGACACTGATTATCGCACGGGCACTCGGGGCACGTGCCCTGGGCACACATGCAGGAACAGTCCAAAATACTGGGTTTAGAGTAATTTACAGGGCCCAAAAATTGAGCCAGCTATATATTGGGGCACAAAATTTGGAAAGTTCCCTGGGCACAAAAGTGTTATAGTCAGGCCCTGATTATTGAAACTAGTGGTGCTTTTCCAAAAAACTAATGCTATATTTTTAGCAACTAAGAATGCGTAAAAACTCTGTTAACGTTGTGCATTCATCTACCCATCCACACACACACACACACACACACACACACACACACACACACACACATATATATATATATATATATATATAAATGGAAATGCTGGACTAGGACAGCTTTTCTCGCGTGTAAAATAATTACATGAATAAAATGCTTCAATTTCTATTTGAATGTATTACAATGTATTTGAATGAAGTAGAACGTCAGTTTCAAAAATGACTATTTTTTAATGTATATTAAAAATTATATTCTATAGGGTAAATAAATTATTTTTTGGAAGTGTGTATAGGTACCCGGTTTTGTCCAATAATGTCGCTGATTAGAAAATTAGGCATAATAACTTTCAAATGTGATACAAAACCTGATTCCATAATTTTAAATAATGCTTAAAATCCTTCTTTGGGATATAGGGAAAAAAGAAAAATACCTTTCTCTAATAGAAAAAAAAAAAATAATTTCCTGCCTGAAAATAACGGAAAAAATCTGATTCTGTGACTCAAAATAACGGAGAGAAACCGTTTCGTAAGATAACATGTGAACGGGAATTAACCGTTTTCTCCGACACGAAAATGGGAAAACGGTTATTGTCCGGCAGCATTGCTGCCAGACAATGACCGTTTATTTCAGTAACTTTTTATAACAGTGAACGAGTACTGCGAGCCGCAACCGGAGATAACGTCACCCGAGGCAAACCTTAATTTTGGCGCCCCTTTTTTCAATTCTGATGGCCCTTTCAGCTTTGGTGCCCGGGGAGTGTATCCCATTCCCCACCTCCTGCCCGCTTTCCGCTCTGTATAAGCTGCTCAGTGTCCGAGACTTGAGCAAAATTAAACCCTACTCACAATGCGTCAGCTTCGATCCTTTGCTATAAGAGCCCGTTCTCGAAAGTATAAATCAGAATTGTAATGAACAAACAATCCGACCAAATGACTATTTTTTAATGTATATTAAAAATTATATTCTATAGGGTAAATAAATTATTTTTTGGAAGTGTGTATAGGTACCCGGTTTTGTCCAATAATGTCGCTGATTAGAAAATTAGGCATAATAACTTTCAAATGTGATACAAAACCTGATTCCATAATTTTAAATAATGCTTAAAATCCTTCTTTGGGATATAGGGAAAAAAGAAAAATACCTTTCTCTAATAGAAAAAAAAATAATAATTTCCTGCCTGAAAATAACCGAAAAAAACCTGAGTCTGTGACTGAAAATAACGAAGAGAAACCGTTTCGTAAGATAACATGTGAACGGAAATTAACTGTTTCCTCCGACAACGGAAATGGGAAAACGGTTATTGTCCGGCAACATTGCTGCCAGACAATGACCGTTTATTTCAGTAACTTTTTATAACAGTGAACGAGTACTGCGAGCCGCAACCGGAGATAACGTCACCCGAGGCAAACCTTAATTAAGAGCGGTATAATTCCTGAAGTTCAGTTGGAGGTGTGGCTTCACAACTGGAAGAGATGATTTTGTTCGCAGCCGGGAGCAAAATCTGCCCCGCTTGATTCTACCACTTTTGATGAAAAAAATATAGCTAAAAATGAAACATTTTATATATATTTTTTTATCATTCTTCTTTTAAACGATTTGGGAAAGGGCACTCCGCAGTCAGTGAAATTTTCGAATAGGTAGAATGCATGGTTGTTTGAATGACACAATATAGTAAAGAAATTGAAGGCAATAATTAATCCTTCTCCCGAAATATCACTAACAATTAAAAATTTAAGCTGGAGAATGGAAAATCTGATATCTTTTTCAGAACTGAAAAAAAATTTTCCGATGATGCAAAGATTTAAAAAAAAAAAAAAATGTTCGATCTATTGTCAGGAAGATGCGAGTCGACATGTGCAAAAAAACCCCATTTTTCAAACAATATATATAATGATAATAAAAAAAAGGACTATCGGAAAATTAAAAAAAAAAAAAAAGCAGTTCTCTGTGTCACCCGAATTACACGTGTATGCGAAGTTTCATCTCTATTGAACAATAGGAAGTGGGCTAAAATTCGTTTGCAAATTTTGAACTGGAACGACAAACACTGAACAAGCAAATAAAAAGGGTTGGGGGGATTCCCAAAAATAATAGGTCTGAAATGATAACGTCATCCATACAACGATTATTTTACATCTGATTATCAGAATTTCATGCGAGATACTGTTGTATTATATTGTACGATTACTTAGTTAATTTTCATTTTAACAGTGATGAGAGACTTAATATATTTTGATAGTGAGTTGAAGTTTATTTTATATATATAGTATGTATATATATTTTATAATAATAATAATAGTAATAAATTGCTGGAAAGTATTTTGTTAACGGTACATCTTTTGATCGTTTGTTGTTTCTCTTTAGGATGTCGTCCCAATGAAGTTTGAAACAAGTAATTTTACTTCAACTGTGATCCCACATTTCAACTGTTAGCATTACAGCGAAAGTTTCTTTAAAAGAAGGTGTAATAATAAGCAATTTATCTAACTTTTTTTAAAGTGAGTGATCTCAAGGGAGGACACAGAAACTTTTTTCGGAGAGTGCGCAAATCGTGAATACTCACTTTATCTAGTCTAAAGCCCACTTAATATTGGTGAAAGCCCCATTTATCTAGCGTAAATGTATTTTTCTCGGAGGGGGCGCGCGCACCCTGCGCCTCCCGCTGGATCCGCCGTTGGTGAACTTCATTTAATATCTACAGGGTGGTCCTAAACGATATGTCAGAAATGCAAAGAGTGGTAGAAGGGACCAAGATGGTTCAGAATGTGGGGTCAAAAATGTCGTTTTCACATACCTGTTAATAATAACTTTGGAAGAACTTTTGTTCTAAATTCTTAATCAAGTGTCATAAACAATAAGCTTTTCTCAAAGACTTTCATCAATGCAACGAAATAGAATTTGTAAACTATCAGTTTTAGTTAAGTGCTTTCTGTAAAAAATGCGTTAGTTTTTGACAAATGATGGTAGGAAAGTTCACTGTTACTTCAACTTCCAAAGTGATTATTAACAGGCACACGAAGACGACATTTTCGACCCCACATTGTTATGTGATTCTGAACCGTCTTGGTCCCCTCTATCTACCTTACATTTTTGACATATAGTTTAGGAACACCCTGTATAATTACTGTTTTATAACCGTTAAAAATAACAATAAGCATTTTAAAAGAACTTTCACAGAACAGGGCAGTACGCGTAAGGTATAAGATAGAAAAGAAACAATGTGTTCCATTTCAATCGCATGATGTATTTGAAAAGAACATTTTTGCATTAACACATTATCATAATGCAGATTTAAAATTTATTTATTTATTTATTTTTATTATCATTCTCTCTTACTTCATTGATGTGTGTTCCTTTGTTATGCGATTAAATTAATAAATAAAAGTTCATCGTGATTCCATTCACCTTTCTTTCTATTGTGTATACGGATCATAATTCGCACAGATTCGTGATCTGCCGAAAGTAGTGCGAACCATTGTGGTGGGCTGAAAATAACTCTGAGAGTTTATCAAGTTCCACCTATCAAATTGGAGTCTTCCGCAACGGATTCTTGCCTTTAAATGCTTTTTGCAAGATGCACGAACAAACTGTTTTTTACATTCTTTTTGGAAAAAAATTCTAGTGAAGTATAGCACTGTCATAGAGTTATGTTGCTGTTTATAGAATTTTAACGTTCTACAATATTCAAGAGCCCGATCAAGGCAACTGTGGCCCTGGAAATTTAAAAAAAAAAAAAAAAAAAAAAAAAAAAGGGCAACCACACGACAGCCTCGCCCTTTTTTCTTTAAAAAAACATACATGCTGAAAAGTTTTGGTATCTTTCCCCCCCCCCCCCATCCAAAAGTAGAATTTTACAAAGGTCTGGTGTACACCCTCTCAGAAAAAGTACTCGAGCAAAAGTCAAACTTCCTACATTGATTTCGTATATTAAAAAGTATTTATAGTAAAACATGAATTACGGTATGTATAAATTATATGTTTCATATTTCTGCGCGAGTTGTACGTTTTTCAAAAATTAACTAATTATTCTCAAAGCTAAAATAGGAGAGTTCGCTGTTACTCTGGAATACTTTTTTCTGAGGGTGTCTGTAGGGTCGTGCCCAAAAAAAAAAAAAAAAAAAATTCGAAAGTCGTCCAAACAGTGAAAAAGGCAGAATTTTTCAAAGACTTCATCACTATTATTTTGTTAACAAAAACTGAAATTTCAGGGGTTTTTTTTTTTTGGGGGGGGGGGTGTCCGGACCCTTAGACCACTCCCCTGGGTACGTCCTTGGGTATGATCTCAGCATCAGTGAAACGTCAAGACAAAATGCTCTGTCGACTAACGAGCAGCTTAACGCATTAAAAAAAATATTGATTAAAATTTTTTTATACAAGCTTACATTTGAAATATTTTCATTGTGCATGCTTAATTATTCAAAAATAGTGTTGGATATTGACCGAGTTTCATGCAATTATTATCTAAAGATTACGTTTCCCTTTTGACATTAAGTTTACTGTAAGTTGCCCAGAATTTAAATGGAAAATCTACATGCTACAAACTTCTTCTTGCTGTCCTTATTCATAAAATTAATCGTTGCAGCAAATTTACAATATGTCTGAAATCGTGTTCAAAATTTTTAAAATTCTGTTGCGATTCTGCAAAAAAGTAACCCGCCGTTAAAAATAAAAAATCAGGCATACACCATGAAGGTATGAACAAATGCACTAACAGGAAAATCCCCCAGCGCCGGCTTTTTACTTCTACCGTGAGTTCAGCAAGATTGATAACTCAACCGACGCTCTCTCTCTACTCTTGACATGATGCCGAAGGTACGGGTAAAAGTGATTTTTGCTTTGTTTATGTGTTGTTTAATTTTCTTTTTTTTTTGTTGTTATCATTTTCTGTTTTATATTTTCTTGAGGGCGTTCGACCAACAAAACGCGGAGTCTACGGTTTTCTTTCTTTATTTGTTCTAGAATTATGACCGGCCCTCTTCCTTTTTTTATCGTTGGTAAATTCGGTTTAAAGTTCGCGCGGGTACGTGTTCTCAATATAGTATTTGAAGTTTATCTTTGTCTCTTAGTCTAACTGTACGTTTTCTTTTCTTTTTTTTTTTTCCCCTCTCTCTCTTTTCTAGAAAATGCTGATACTACTACCGTCTTTTGAGGGGTAAAATATTTCAGTACACGGATGTAACGAACTTGAAAAGTTAAATAATCGTTTGCTGTCTGACGGTTATTTCTAGAAATTCGCGCGTCACTTAACGCCCGGCACTTTGCTCCTTCTAGTTCATTCACAAATGCGGATGTGTCAGTAAACTATACTGATGCCAACTGAAGTTTGTTATTCTTGGAATAAATTACTACAAGCGAAGGCCATAAATGGCTAATTAATTCTTTCAGACTTGATTAAATAATTTATCTTTAATTATTTTTTGTTTCATAACACGGATTAACATTTTAATTAAAAATCCTGATTATTAAATTTTAAAGAAAAATTGGTTTTTCTTCATGCGCACTAATTAGGACATCTATCCTGTGCGATAGTATAGGTCATTTTTGTGTCCTCACTTGTGGGCACACGGTCTGAAAGGATTAATTTAAATTTCGTAATTATGTGTGTGTACGTATTGTCAGTGTTAGTAGTAAACAAGAAGAATAAAAAGTCTTTTCAACACAGTCAGAAAAGAAAACAACTCTGTTGTTTATTTTTTAATTCCAACCTTACTGATCGTGTGGTTCATGGAATGTTTTTTGTAACGGAAGAAGGATATACATTTTACCCCATCCGGAACGTTCTTTTCAATTAGTATCTTTTTTATGTGTGTTATTTTACATTATTTAAGATTTGGTATAGCTGCTAGAGTACCATTCTACAACACCAAGGGCCCAGGTTTGATTCCCGGCATGGGCTAGGGTGTTATTTCGTCTGTTGCTTCACAGGAGGCAATGCTGGTCCACCTAATGGATGCCTCCCTAATAAAGGGGCTCAGTAGTTGGCCAAGATATGATGCTACCAAGCATCGCGCCGTTAGGGGGTGCGGGGTAGGGGAATGATTTAGCACTAGTTTTTTGCTGAGTATTCTTAAAAATGCAAACGTTCGGATTTTCAAACCGGAAAAAGAATAACAGTTTTGAATTTTTAAGTTCGGGGAGTTAAGCTCCACGTGGGCTTACTAAAGATACTAAATGTTCATATTTTCGTACCCTCAATTTCAAAAAGTCCTACGTATTCATTTACAGCATATATGGGCAATCCAAAGCCCGCGGGCCAGATGTGGCCTACACCGGCTTTTGATCCAGCTCGCGAAACACATCAAAACCTTACATCAAATCTATCTAAACCATTCAAAATCCCATAGAAATCCCAATTATGTGACCCGCGACTTTCAAAGGTTGCCATACCTGATTTACAAGCAGGAAGTCAGGCAACATAAGCGTGCTAGCTATTGAAACTGAGCGCATTACTATCATAGTTTCAAAAGGGTTTTTGTGTTTTCCGAGCAAATCATTGATGTGGTCTCTAAACGATAATTCGCTGAATTTTCATTCTAGAGCAGTGACATCTCGTATTTTTTGGCTAACGGGACTAAAAAAAAAAAAAAAAAAAAAAAAAAAAAAAAAAAATTAAATTCGATTAAGCAGATAAAAAGTGATATTTTGCATTGAAAATTTCAAAACTTAGCCGAAAATAAATATGTATCTGACCCTTCTCCAGAAATAATGCTATGATGCTATAATCGCTAAGAAAACAAACAAATATAATATCGAGTACAATAGCTCGTCTCTCATCGTTTATTTGCTTTTGCAGGAGAGTACAGCTCACATTACCGAAGTAGAGCTACATACCTCATTCCTGGAGTCCCCTCCCCCCACATGCTCAATTTGGATCTTCATCAGAAGGAGGCATTTCTGAGTATCGGAACGTCACGGAAACAGCAGGAAACCGCAGCTGGAATTTTCGAAACCACAATTTTTTTTTCTCGCCAGGCAAGTGTCGAGAGCGGATGCACTCAGCGGAGCTCCCCGCAGAAACAATTTTCAGCGATTTTTTTAAAAGTCCAGCAGTGGTTTTTTCTACAATAAATTCTGTAATTAGTCTCCTATTGCTCAATTTTCCAGTGTAAAGTGTCACATTCAAGTTATTGAAGTTCAAGGGCGGATTAAAGGAGTGGGGGCTCCCCCGGAAAAAAAAGAAATTAATGTAAAAGATCCTATTTTACTTCCATAAAATGGATGTATATGTAAGGTGACCATACGTCCCGTTTTTAGGTGGCTTGTCCCGTTGTCCCCAAGCACAGCTTTGGGACACTGTAATGTCCCGTTTTTAGAAAATGTCCCCTGCAATGTCCCGTTTTTAGGAAGAGAGCAACCCAGGGTAACGATTTCAATAAAGGCCGCTAAAAATCTAAAATCATCCAACGGCAGTGTGTAAAAAAAATAACCTCCCTCTCTAACCTATTGAGACGCAAAAAAAGGATGGAGGGATGTATTATTGTTTTTGTGTTTGTTCTTTTAATGTTCTTTTTTGTCAACTATTTCAATTTATTTAATTTTTATTTCTTTTTTTAAAGTGATGTTCCTCTTTTGCTTATTCCTCCCCCCCCCCCCCGATGTCCACTTTATTTTCCCTTTTCACTCTGGTGTTCTAACAATTTTTTGTTCCTTCAGAACGACAACTTCCTTTTTTCTGTGTGTCCTTTTGTTTACATTTCTCACTTTCCTACCTTCCTGTCTTGTGTCGGAGGGTGTTTTTGAAGTCGAAGAAGGGCCTACCACTTGTGCCACCCGAAACGTACGTCTGGCACTATATTTTATAGTATATGTGTGTTTTAGAAAAGTTTTTTATTTCATTTTATTTTAATATTAACATTAACATAAGCTTTTTGCGCGTTTTCTTAACCACTAAAAGATACCCAGCCCTGTAAATTCAGTCTCCCTACATTATTACCTTAAAAACAGTAGATGTCCCGTTTTGAGGAAGAAAATAAATACACTATTGCCAAAAAAGTAGTAGATGTCCCGTTTCGAAGGAAAAAATAAATGGTCACGTTATGTATATGTCAATCTTCTAACTAATTGCCCACACCGAAAAACCAACCCCCCCCCCCGACAAACTTGCATTCATCCGCCACTGGTGATGTTGTGCCCATTCTGCTATATCATTGTATCAAGTATGTTCCTCAAGGATCCACTGTAAGGCACAAATGTGTCCGCGCTGGATCCGCCCAGACAGCACATAAGCTTAAATCAAGTTTGACATTTATTTGAATTTGACGTATTAATACAAGCTTGCCAGTTCAATTCATTTTAAGCTTCCAGCAAGCTTGGAGATTACAAAAAAATGAGTCATCAAATATTTTCCCGCCGAATTTAAGTCATTTGAACTGTCAAGCTTGAATACAACTTGATTACTGCTTGATTTGGAAAGCCACATAACAAATAATTTATCATCAGTCATAAATGTACTTGACCATAGAATTAAAAACAAAGATTCTATATTTCCAAATATTGAAATTCTTCAAAATAAAATACAAATATACAACAAAATTGATTTCAAAATCAGTCGTTTGTCTCCATTTTGGCCAATATTGCCCAACATGAGTGTTGCGATATTGAAAGTTTTAAAACGTGTACTGCTTTTAAGTTTATATTATGCTTATTTCCCTAGCCCAGACAGCACATAAGCTTAAATCAAGCTTGACATTTCTTTGAATTTGACGTGTTAATACAAGCTTGACAGTTCAATTCATTTTAAGCCTGCAGCAAGTTTGAGAAGTCAATTTGAACTGTCAACCTTGAATACAACTTGATTACAGCTTGAAAAGGAAGCTTGCGGTGATGTCATCTGTCGCTGCACATTAAATAAAAAGTTCGTAAAAGATTTGTTTTATTTTATTATCGCACAAAAACTGGACATTAGAACACGCAAGGGGAAGGAATGAATGGGATAAGCCCCTCTGAAGTGTAACACGAGGAGAGTTTTAGTTTTATTTACATCTAATTAACATTAGTAATTCCATTAACTAATTAATCAGCCCTAAAATAAATTTTAATATAATTAACACAATTTAGTTAGTTAAGACTCATAGATCACTAAACAAGAAGTTAGGAGTTTTTGAAAACGTATGGTATGGCCATATATATATGCTTATCACAAAATATCCATTAGTTAACATTTTTTATTTCGTGCTGAAGTAAAGAAAATTTCGAACTTTTTGGTGTATCAAGAAAATTTTTTGGAGTGAGAAACTTTGCTCCCATGCCTCGTAATTGCCATTCCTGGAATTTGCGCACAAATGCGCTAACAATACAAACTGACTAAAAAAAAATATTAAAATCACTTTTAAATACATAGTCTTGTTCTAAATAAGTATAAATAAATAGGTAATTTTTAATTCAATTTTAGTATTCTTTAAAAATGTTTTATTTTTATGTCGGGGAAAATGCAACAGCAAACAAAAATAAGTTAAAATGCTTGTGATAGTAGTATGGGGCCCCCAAAATAACCTCTTGCGCCGGGGCCCCGACCACTTATGATCAGGCTCTGGCCACCACAAAATAATTTATCATCATTCATAAATGTACTTGACCATAGAATTAAAAAAAAAAAAAGATTCTATATTTCTAAATACGGAAATTCTTCAAAATAAAATACAATTATACTACGAAATTGATTTCAAAATCAGTCGTTTGTCTCGATTTTGGCCAGCAGTATTGCTCAACATGAGTGTTGCGATATTGAAAGTTTTAAAACGTGTCCTGCTTTTAAGTTTATACTATGCTTATTTCCCTATTAGTAGAGTCTATAAATCACACATAACATTATTTAAATTTTGATTCATCCCATGGAAAAATAAAAGAAACTTAGCATCGCCCATACTGATCGATCTGGCCAAAAAACGGCGTGACAACAGTCACTTCAAACTTTAGTCATAGCTGCCCGAGGCTTATTGGCGGAACGGTTAGCACGCTGAGCTCCCAGCCCATAGTTCCCGAGATCGAACCCAGCCGCGGACGTTTGATGGAAACAGATTAAAATAACTTAAAATTTCAGCATAGAGGGGGGAAATGCGTGGAAAAATAAAGAATGTGGGGGGAAATCACCGACGGGCGCCCCGTGCATTTAGAAAAAATTTTCAAGCTTGCTATGCCAAGCTTAATGCAAGCCGGACAAGTGTAAACTGGAACACTTGATTCAAGCTTGCACTAAGTTTACACGCTTGAAATTTTCAAGCTTAATTCAAGTTTATTGATTTGATAAATCAAGCTTGCTGCAAGTTTGATGAAAGTTTGCTGTGCTGTCTGGATAACACTCAGTTCAAACTTTAGTCTTATCAGCCCAACTCAGGTTGGCCGAGTGGCTATGACGCTGGCCTACCAACCCAAAGATACCGTGTTCGACCCTTGCCCCGGACGTTTGATGATAACAGATTAAAATAACTTGAAATTTCAGCGTAGAGGGGAAAATGCGTGGAAAAGTAAAATATGTGGGGCAAGTTCGCCGACGGGCGCCCCGTGTATTTAGCAATTTTTTTAAGCTTGAAATTAAGCTTGCTATGTCAAGCTTGATTCAAGCTTTCTATATCAAGCTTGATTCAAGCGTGCTATGTCAAGCTTAATGCAAGCTGGGCAAGTGTAAACTTGAACACTTGATTCAAGCTTGCATTAAGCTTACACGCTTGAAATTTTCAAGCTTAATTCAAGTTTATTGACTTGATAAATCAAGCTTGCTGCAAGTTTGCTGTGCTGTCTGGGAGTAGTAGGGTCTATAAATCACATATAACATTATTTAAATTGGTAAAATCATACAAGCCGGTGCGCACCCCAATGTAAACATGGCAACAGTCGCTGGAGCTTGGCGGCCGCCAAGCTCCAGCGACTGTCGCCAACCATTTTCCACGATCAGCACATTAAAATTGCACATATATTCCACTAAAAATGAGCAACCAGTGGACCGTTTTTAACTAAAAAAACCTCAGTGGATTCAGCAACCTAGCTGTACAGCTATCTAAACTAGGCAACCAGTGGCCCGTTTTTAACTAAAAAAACCTCTGGATTCAGCAACCTAGCTGTGCAGCTATCTAAACTAGGCAACCAGTGGACCGTTTTTAACTAAAAAAACCTCAGTGGATTCAGCAACCTAGCTGTACAGCTATCTAAACTAGGCAACCAGTGGCCCGTTTTTAACTAAAAAAACTTCAGTGAATTCAGCAACCTAGCTGTGCAGCTATCTAAACTAGGCAACCAGTGGTCCGTTTTTAACTAAAAAAACCTCAGTGGATTCAGCAACCTAGTTGTACAGCTTTCAAAACATAAAAAACACACCATATTCCACACATAAATACTGACGACGAAATTCCCTGATACGCTTACTAACCTACGATAAACAATACTAACCTACGATACGCTTACTAACCTACGATAAAACAGAATCAAAACCACAAGGAAAATCAAACATTTACTTAATCCACTCTATCACCAGCCACAAACAAACAACTATTGTCATTCAATTAGCACTGAATGAAAATCCCATACTTCAAAACACCCAGTGTTTCTCTTTGGTTACTAGTCTAAACAATCACAGGCAGGGTACTTCACCCCAGCTGAGCATTGCCCATGACGGCTCCAGAGCCAACGCCAAATCAATTTGTAAACAAAACATCAAAATGTAAACAGCACCGTATACGGAATATAGTCCTTTAAATTTTGATTCATCCCATGGAAAAATAAAAGATGTAGATCGGCATGGGCAATACTGATCACTCTCACCAAAAAAAAGAAAAAGGCGTGACAACCATAACAGTCACTTTAAACTTTCGTCAAATCACCTCGAGTCAGATTTGCTTGGCGGTTAGGACTCTTGCTTCGCACATCTTAGGTCCCGAGATCGATCTCAGTCGCGGACGCTCCCAGACAGCACAGCAAACTTGTAGTAAGCTTGATTTATCAAGTCAATAAACTTGAATTAAGCTTGAAAATTTCAAGCGTGTAAGCGTAATGCAAGCTCGAATCAAGTGTTCTAATTTACACTTGCCAAGCTTGAATCAGCAAGCTTAATTTCAAGCTTAAATTTTTTTTTCTAAATACACGGGGCGCCCGTCGGCGAACTCGCCCCACATACTTTATTTTTCCACGCATTTTCCCCTCTATGCTGAAATTTTAAGTTATTTTAATTTTTTCCCATCAAACGTAAGCGGCTGGGTTCGACCTCGGGAAGTATGGGCTGGGAGGTCAGCGTGCTAACCGTTCCGCCAATAAGCCTCGCGCTCCTATGACTAAAGTTTGAAGTGACTGTTACGGTTTGAAGTGACTGGTACGTTTTCTGGCCAGATCGATCAGTGTGGGCGATGCCGATAAGTTTCTTTTATTTTTCCACGGGATGAATCAAAATTTAAATAATGTTATGTATGATTTATAGACTCTACTAATAGGGAAATAAGCATAAAATAAACTTAAAAGCAGGACACGTTTTAAAACTTTCAATATCGCAACACTCATGTTGAGCAATACTACTGGCCAAAATGGAGACAAAGGACTGATTTTGAAATCAATTTCGCTGTATAATTGTATTTTATTTTGAAGAATTTCCGTATTTGGAAATATAGAATCTTTTTTTTTTTAATTCTATGGTGAACCACCCATAAAGTGGAGTATATTAACTAACTAAATTGTGTTAATTATATTAAAATTTATTTTTAGGGTTAATTAATTAGTTAATGGAATTACTAATGTCAATTAGATGTAAATAAAACTGAAACTCCCCTCGTGTTACACTTCAGAGGGGCTTATCCCATTCATTCCTTCCCCTTGCGTGTTCTAATGTATGAAATAAAACACAACTTTTACGAACTTTTCTTTATTTAACGTGAGCAAATTTGAGAAACGCTAGACAATTAATGTCCATTCTCTTTCACAGATGGCGCCATCACTGCACGCTTTCAAAAGGGAAAATCAAGTTGTATTCCAGCTTGGCATTTCAAATGACTTTTGATAGCTTGCTGCAAGCTTAAATTGAATTGAACTGTCAAGCTTGTATTAATACGTCAAATTCAAAGAAATGTCAAGCTTGATTTAAGCTTATGTGCTGTCTGGGCTAGACGGAAGCAGATTAAAATAACTCGAGGTTTCAGCGTAGAGGGGAAAATGCGTGGAAAAAAAAATATATGGGGGAGTCCGGTGCCCCATGTATTTATGAAAATTTTGAATCAAGCTTGCTATGTCAAGCTTAATGCAGGTTGGGCGAGTGTAAACTTGAACACTTGATTCAAGCTTGCATTAAGCTTACATGCTCGAAATATCAAGCTTAATGCAAGTTTTTTGACTTGATAAATCAAGCTTACTGCAAGTTTGATGCACATTTGCTGTGCTGTCTGGGCGAAAGCTGTACCAAAGCCCACTATCACGCGCTTGTCCCAAAATCTGTGCCAAAACATTCAAAAACGTCCGGCGCACACGCTGCGATGGGTAGCGTGCTCTCCCCTTGCCAGGGGAGAGGTCGGTTTCCACGACCCTCCACGCTCTGAAGGTTACCATCGCCTGCCCAAAAAGCTTTAAGGAATTCATTTTCCAACAGCCCCAAAATCCTGCCCCCTGTAGTTAAAATAAATAAATAAATCTCTGAACGATGTTCGTATTGTGAGCTGCCCTTCTTCCAGTGCAAAACAAAGTGAAACAAGAGTGGTATTTTTTCTCCTGAATTCAACGGTTCCAGAATCATATATGTTGCCGATAAGAAGCTAAATGAAGTTTCAACTCTTCTTTCGTTTATTTCGTTTCAGATTCTCGTTTTGCATTATGCCTCTCCCGTGACAGCAGCTATTGGAGATCATCAAAAACTCAATGCTGACAGACGCGAAATTGTTTTCCGGAACACGTTCTTTGCCTCTAAGGCGAGTTCAATAAAATCTACAAGAACACATCCTGTTTTTGTGATGTGGAGGATTCACAAATGAAGTAAGAAGACGTGAAAACAGATTTTTTTTTCTTTTCCCATGCATTTACATCTACGTGAATAATTTTCGAATTGCTTATTGATAATGGAGGAACAGCTTTTATATTCTTGTTAGCCCGACTTGCTAATTTAGTTCAGACGTGGATTAAATTTTAACTATATGGTGGTACTAGTGGCGTCGCTAGGCACAGTGTCCTCCCGTTGCTGATATATTTGGTATTCCCTCCCCCTTTAGACCAGTCAATGGTATTCCTATATGAGAATAAAAATACTTTTGTTAACAGTGTTATTATTTGGTTGCTTTCTTTTTAACGCTACATATATATTGTTTCACATTTGCGAAAACATATTTCCATTGAACATGGTAATAAATTAATTTTAGTCATTAGAAAGCTGTAATGCAATTAAAAAATTATACGGGTGATATTATAATAAAAGATAACGTCCCACCCAGACAGCACACAAGCTTAAATCAAGCTTGACATTTCTTTGAATATGACGTATTAATACAAGCTTGACAGTTCAATTCATTTTAAGCTTGCAGCAAACTTGGAGAAGTCAGTTGAACTGTCATGCTTGAATACAACTTGATTACTGCTTGATTTGGAAAGCCACATCCACATAACAAATAATTTATCATCAGTCATAAATGTACTTGACCATAGAATTAAAAAAAAAAGATTCTATATTTCCAAATATGGAAATTCTTGAAAATAAAATACAATTATACTACGAAATTGATTTCAAAATCAGTCGTTTGTCTCGATTTAAACCAGTATTGCCCAACATGAGTGTCGCGATATTGAAAGTTTTAAAACGTGTGCTACTTTTAAGTTTATATTATGCTTATTTCCCTATTAGTAGAGTCTATAAATCACACATAACATTATTTATTTTGATTCATCCCATGGAAAAATAAAAGAAAGAAATCGGCATCGGGCACTGATCGATCTCGCCAGAAAACGGTGTGACAACCATGACAGTCACTTCAAACTTTAGTCGTGCCAGCGCGAGGCAGATTGGCGGAACGGTTAGGACGCTGGCCTCCTACCTCTTAGGTCCCGAGTTTTATCCCAGCCGCGGACAGTTGATGGAAACAGATTAAATTAACTTGAAATTTCAGCATAGAGGGGAAAATGCGTGGAAAAATAAAATATATGGGGTGAGTTCGCCGACGGGCGCCCCGTGTATTTAAGAAATTTTTTTAGGAAAAATTTTTTAAGCTTGAAATTAATCTTGCTATATCAAGCTTGACTCAAGCTTGCTATATGTCAAGCTTAATGCAAGCTGGGCAAGTGTAAACTTGAACACTTGATTCAAGCTTGCATTAAGCTTACACGCTTGAAATTTTCAAGCTTAATTCAAGTTTATTGACGATAAATCAAGCTTGCTGCAAGTTTGCTGTGCTGTCTGGGCATTATCTAAGCCAAGGGATCTAGATCGAGAAGGGGAATTGTCCTCCGTGGGGTCTTTCTAAAGGGTCCTACCTAACCCGTATTTACTCGAATTTTCGTAGAAAACCACGGAAAACTCCGAACGGCTAGCTCTACATACGCAACCTAGGTTTGAACCAGGCACCTTCCGTCTCCCAGTTGAGAGCGCAAATGCGCTTGGCGACAGGGGCATGATATGCTACAAAAGGATCATAAACAGTGGCATATTTAGAATAATTATGCCCCCCCCCTGCGCCCAACTTCCGTGACAAGAAAAATGATAGAAAATAAACGCCAATTTAAAACTTATCTCAGCAATTTATTTTGTTTTATACCGGTAAAGTTAAAAAAAAAAAAAAAAAAAACTTTGTAAACCCAAAACTTTTACAAATGAGCTCTTTTACCTCTCAATGATCAGGGCAGTTTGAGAAAGTTCATTGATAACTTTACTTCACAGCCTTTTTTCGCAAAATAATACAGGGTGAGTACAAATGATGGAAACGATTTTAAAAAATCATATTTTCGAAAGTACTGCACGTATTACAAGAAGTGGTACATGAATATCATTTTTTTTTTTTTTTTTTTTTGTTAGAAATGTTTGATGTGTGACCCTCTTGCTACATGGCATACGTCCAATCTGTAATATAGTTCATTCCGTACAGTTTGTAGCATCACTCTATTATTGGTTCGTAATACTGCACAAATGCGTTCTTTAAGTTCTGGCAGTGTTTTTGGCTCAGGTGGCACGTAAACAATGTATTTGACGTAACCCCATGTAAAGAAATAACATGGTGCTAAATCTGGGGATCTTGGTAGCCATCTGATTAAGGGTAAATCTGTTTTCTTAAATTGATGATACGATCGCAGAATGCTGTAATTGGTTGGTGCTTCTCTTCCGTAGCGATTTTTAAATGTGCTCCGAAATAACTGAAAAGAACATGTGCATACTCTAATACGCAAAATCTCTTCTCTGTCGCCGTGTTTGGAGTTTAATCGTAGCCATCTTGAATATACTGCCATTGGTGGGGGGAAAAAAAAACTTTGTTTATTTGTCTTACATTCATGTATCACTTATTGTAATATGGGCAGTAGTTTCGAAAATATGATCTTTTAAAGTCGGGTCCATCATTTGAACTCCCTTTGTATTTTTCTACATATAAATAGCACGAGATTTATAGTGACGTGTCGTTTTTACTGTGGTGCCAATTTTGTCAAGCACTTCTTCTGCACCCATTAGCCCAGTGTTTCCCAACCATTTTACATCTGTGGACCGGCAAAAATATAAGAAAAATATTTTCCGGAACAGTGTCTGTCAAAAATAATAAATCCACTACTAATATATAAATTTCGATGTTTGTATGCATGTTTGTTGCTCTTTCACGCTGAAAGGTTTGACAGATTTGGATGAAATTCGGAATAAAGACAGTTAAAGTCCTGGATTAACATATACGGCACTTTTTATTGCGCGAAATAAACACTGTTCCTATAATGTACAAAATAAAACCCGGCTTTTTAAAAAAAGTATACAATTGAGCTTTTATTTTACAGAGTCCTCAACGGAGGGCACAAACTTATAGAGCATTGGTAAAATGTTCCTAAAATAATGAATAAACATCATTTTATCATCCGCTACGCCTCACTTTGATAAAGAATACACCTGAATAAGTTTTTGAAACTTTCATCCAGTTCGAATTGTGCATTTCTTTACGTAGCTTTTTCCCATTCTATTTCTATTGCATTTCATAACGATGAATCTCCTGAAAAAGGATGTTAGAAATATCATTTTAATTTTGTTTAATC
Source organism: Cheiracanthium punctorium (assembly GCA_038373885.1). Taxonomy (NCBI): domain Eukaryota; kingdom Metazoa; phylum Arthropoda; class Arachnida; order Araneae; family Cheiracanthiidae; genus Cheiracanthium; species Cheiracanthium punctorium. The sequence continues at coordinate 518,259 of JAWZYV010007211.1, forward strand.
ACATTCATGAATAACGATACAGGAAGACGCATGGTTTATGATACGCTTTTAATTTTTTTTTCTTTCCGTTTTTGATAACGGCCAATATATAAAGAAGCTCTTCAGAATTAATTCTTAATTTTTTAATCTCTTAGGAATAATGACGGTAAAAGTTTTATCTTAGAGTGGTTGCCCGAAATTGTTAGAGTGTCAGGGATCAGCGTAACTATATAGTAGGATGCTTACAGAGCTCTACTCAAGAAAAAATTTTGAAGGGGGATCAAAAGGTGAAAAAAGTTGAATTTTTCACAAAAAGACTTCATCATTATTATTTTGTTAACAAAATTTTAATTTTTTTAAAGGGAGGGGGAGGGGGTGACCAGACCCCCGTGGATATGGTCTTGAATGCTTATATCAGAGAATTCATTTATGATGAAATCGATTTTCACTTCACTTCAGTTAGGAAGGCATTTCCTTTTACGTGTTCCGATTGAAAATCAGCTCTCTGGTTTACTCGCGATTGGCAGACATCAATCACTAAATAGGCCATGCCTAAATGATATGTTTGTGCTCAATAATTGCCTGAGACTATGCCGTTTAGCTAAAAAAAGGGTGTGCATATAATGCCAGGGCTATGAATAGTAACTATTAATACAGTGATATCTCAGTTATAGGCGTTTTCAGGGACTGATTTAAAATAGCGTATAACTGAGAGTCATTTATAACTGAAAGGTGTCTTTTTTCCTAACTCTTCATTTAAATTATGAGAGACCAAGCATTTGAAAAAAAATATGCTTGGTAATATTATTTTTCAATTAAAATGAATAATATTGTATTTTAAAATATCTAACCGTGCAATTTAGTTTAACTTTCAGTTTCAAGAATAAAATGAATGCATGATTTCATTTTACACTGGAGAACCTTTAATTCTAATGGCATTCTTTTATCAAAATGTCATGAATACTGTAGTTTATTTTTGTTTATGGCGCGTTTGTAATGCAATCTCTTCTAACTCATTAAAATAAGTTGTATTATTTGAAGTTATAATTTTACAGAAACATTTTTCTATGCACTCCTAAAGGGCCGTGATAGCCCAGTGGTTAAGGCGTTGGACACGTAATGGTTGTGGGTTCGATACCGGCGTACCACTAAAGACCACCGTGTACATGCGGTGTTAAATCCGTGGTTCTGAAAGTCCTCTCGGCGGTCGCTAGCAGTTTCCGAGGGGTGCCAATATTCAGAAGTCCCCCCACCTTCTGATGAGGTTCCAAATTGTGGCGGGAAATTCCGGGAAGGACGTATATGTAGCTCTTCTGAATTGACACATTCAGTGACGCGAGCTGTCCTCTCCTGGCAAAATAAAAAAATAATATGGACTCCTAAAGCAGTGGCATAATATGAGACAGAAATATCAGTTGCATCATTATTATCTTATTTATCATCACTAGTTACTCATCAAAAACGATTTGAATGTTCTAGTTTATTATATTTTGCATTTTCATCATCATTTACAACATTCCCGTTTTTTAAGCTCCGTGTCTGCGAGGATGACGGAGAAAAGTACATCTGGGTGACACGATTTTTAATTGAATGTTTGGGCAGAAAGAAACAGACTTTTGTAAAATCAAAAGTAATCTATTTTATAAATCAACATAAATTAAAGAGGTAGCTACTTGCTACATACATCACGACGCTCATCCAACAGCGATACCTCGCTTCTCGTTCGTCGCTCTCCCTCTTGAGTTCAATATCATTCTTTTATATGTAGTAGTCGTTCATTCCGGGAATTTCTGCTCCATGGTGGGTTCTTGGTGGTTTCGGTAGCTTCGGGTAGTTTCTGGCGATTCAACGTCCGAAAAATACCCAAATAATTTTTGAATTGCGCTGTTTGTTTGTTTCCATTATCGTTGCCTTACGTACTAGCATAATGTTGAAGTAGTTCAACACTAAGCTATAGCATCTTTCTGCGGCAGGACTACTGACGTGTCCCCCCCCCCACCTACAAGCAGAATAGAATCAGTATATAGACAATTTCTTTGCTTTCATCCGTGCAGAGGTTAGGCGTTGTTTGGTTGCTAGGTGCAGATAACCGGATTAGGGATGGAAGCGAGACGAAAAATAAGCGTCTCGCAAAATAGCCTAAAAGCTTAAACTCGCCTCGCCCTAACTCGTCTCGCCTAGCCCTAAACTCGTCTCGCAAAAATCCTTATATCGTAATGTTAAAAATGTGTGTCTCGTCTCGGAAAAAGCTGTAAATCTCTGTCTCGTTTCGCAAAAAAGTTGTCTCGCGTCCATCCCTAAACCGGAAGGTGGGACTGTTTTTGTTGGTAGAAAACCCTTTTTGCGCTATTTGAAGGACAGTGCTGGAAGCCACTCAGAACAAGGGCTTTACCCTAGGAGATAAGATTACTGATTTTTTATGCTAAGTATAGTTAAGGCTACTGAATCTGTTAGTGATAAATGACCATCATTTTGTGACCACTCTTGACAAGTGAAGAGGACACTCTGGAACCTCCACCTGGACTACACAAAAATCACATGACCCCTGTGCGGAGTTCCCATAACTATTTCTGTTCTAAGTCCCTCTAAATTCTATGACAGTCATATGGGCGCCGGTTTCCGGACATTTTGAAATTCGTCCTGTAAAGTGGGTAGATGTGAAAACAGGGGAATGGCGGCCATTTTTCTTGATAAAAAAACGTGTTATTTATAAAATTCTCATTTTGAAATGTGACACACATAAATCCTAGTTTTACGCTCAGCTTGTCTGTTGTTAAAAACTTGTTGAAAATTTATTTTTTTGAATGTAATGTAAAAAAAAAAGGCATTATTTTCCTGCTCCTTAATATAATGCTTCGTATTGGAAATTTCATAGATGAATCAAAAATAAACATGTCGTTGATCTGTTAAGTACATAGAAAAATGGGGAAATGTTAAATTATAAAAAAATGTTTTTAGGCCAAAACTGTGTAAACTATTTGATCTTTATGCACATAACGTTGTTGCCTCGATTGCTTGTCACCGATGAAGGGCTAACTAGTCTGAAACCAGTCAGGCGATACGATACCTGGCGGAAATTCACTCAGGGTACAACTATTGCTTACTCATAAACATCGATGTAAGCAACTCCCCATCCCTCCAGAGACAATTAGAACTCGAGATATTGCCTGCAATCACATTTTTGAGTGCAGAGCTATACACACACTTTCTACTGAGGGAGGAAAAAAAAACATTAAAAAATACAGCGTCTAACTTACATCATTAGCTTGTCATTTATAGAAAAGCTCTTACATACGCTTTTCAAGAAAAAACAAGAGGAAAAGGGCTTTAAAAAAAAAAAAAAAAAAAAAAAAAAAAAAGATATCTGTATAAACGACGCCCTTTGCGTTACATGAAAAGTTCTCTCCTCATAAATTCAGCATTCAAATTTTGGTTTATTGGGGTTCAATAATTGGGGGAGAAATAACAGTTTACTGGTTGACATTCAACGAACTTCGAAGAAAAAGGAGAAAGAAGTAGGTGCTGTGTAGTGTTTGTTGCAGCAGAAACGACCTGCTATGACCGAGACTGACCTTAAGACTGTTAAGCAACGGGAGACGAAATTATGAATGTGGTGTCTGTTTTTTTTTTTCCTGAACTTTTTGAACTGATAAATGCATAACGGATTTTCTTTCTTTCTGTTGTTCACTTATAATTATTGATTGAACTGAATAGCGAGCAATTAAAAGAAAATTAGTTACAATAGATTCAGTTGCGAGCAGGGCTTAATTTGCATAGGAGCTCAGCTCCTGCACTTCGTTTCTCAAAGTGAATTTTTACACATTTCGCAAAACCCAGCGGAGCTCATGAATATTGCACTCCGGTGCCCACCAGCACATCAACTCGAAAATTTCCCTCTTTTCACACCTAAACCAATTTTAACGAACGGATCAGAACTAGGATCGCCTCGAACCGTTTTTAGAATTCTGAAATCAGCACATTTTGCGTTTTCTACTGTGTATTGTTTAGATTTTTTCATGCTAATTTCAGATTATTTTAGCCCCACCCGTGGTTGTGCTCTGAACTAGGAGATGGAAGACGGAAGATGCCTGGTTGAAATCCTCGCGTTCGTCGACCTAGCCGTTCGGAGTTATACATGGTTTTCTCCGAAACTTCGCGTAAATACGAATTAGGACCCTTTAGAAAGTCCCCCACAGAGGGCAACCCCCTCCTTTGGTCCAGATCCCTAGCGTAATTGGCCGTACACCCACACCCACATTAGATCATACTATTTTAATAGCATTGCACTGTTCTATAAAACAATGAAAATGTGTCCAATAGTATTACACTGGGGAAATTTTTGAATAATCATTATTTTAACCCATTTGTACCCAGATATTTTTGCAACTTTCTTCTATTTTTGCAAAAACCAGCCTTAATGGAAAAATGTCTGATGCCAACTTCTTAAACGAGGGATGATTTCTTTTAAAATCAAGTTAAAATATTTTGTGGAGTTGAGGTTCAATACGCGTGAATAAAGGATAGGAAAAATAAATAACGTTTTCGACTGATAGCGAAAATGCCGTCCCAAAAAAGGGACACTAGGCATAAATTGGCTAATAGAATGTACTACCGACTCTCGTATTTTAGGGGTCACGGGGGGCCACAGTACGCCACTGAGAATGAGCAAGAGTTCTAGAGAATATTAGGGATCCGGCACTATTTTTTTTTTTTTTTGCTATATATTAAGTCCTGGTTGCGAGTATAATAGCATTCCGTTTAACCCTTTAACGCGTAGTGTTCCCGCTCTGGGAACACCAAACTCTGACGTTTTGACTGTTGCCGGTCACGAAGAATAGATTTGATTTCTATAAAAGTAGTTGCGGGTGACATAACTCCACGAGAATCCTTTACTTCTTAGCACGTCGTTTCCCGTAAAAAATTGTCACGATTATTTTTAACAGCAATGACATCTGCTGAAAAATGGAAGAATGCGAGAACAGCTGGATGGATTGCCCAATGCTGAAAAAGGGTAGCCGTTGCCATCGCTCGACTTAACTACCAGCAAGATGGCGGCGATCGAAACGTTCATCGCGTGCCACAGAACTAGAGACCCTTTTTTGACGCAGCTGGCTGCTGTCAACGTTTCGATCGTCCGCCATCTTGCTGGTAGTTAAGTCGAGCGATGGCAACGGCTACCCTTTTTTCAGCATTGGGAAAGGGTTGCGGCTCAAAGGGTTAAATCAGAATCAAGTTTCATAGCATGAACATTTTACACAAAAGTTACATATATCTTTAAGGGTGTTCCCTTTGAAAAGCGATTGTCGTCACAGGACTTTTGAACAGCTTGAAAAGCAAAACAATGATGTTAGCAAAAGCAAACACAATTTTTCCGAGTCTTAGCGCATGTAAGTTCTTTAAAAAGCTACTCAAAAGTTGAATGATTTTCAAAAAGAACAGACCTAACGCGCCTGTTTTCCCAAGACGTACGCTTATTTCTCTCAGCAATTAAAAGAAAAATATGTTCACTAGATTGACGAATAAATGAGAATTTTTGCATGAGATCGAGGACCAGCCTGTACGAACTATACAGGTTCCGGACTTGAGAATGTCTATTTTCCTGCTTACGAAATTTCTAGAAATTTCACCGTTATTGTCAGAGTATAAATGTTGGTAGTCAGTACCATATGCTAGTTGATTCTTTTGGAGCCTACGTTCTTCTTTAGTGTATATGTCTGATTTGACATTTTTTTTTCAATAGCGGGCACCTGCCGGTAGACATTTGTTATTAAAAAAGACGAAAGTGTTGGCCTCTATAGTATGATGGAATCTTATGGGTGGCCCAAAGTCGCCCCCTACGCGTCTAATAATTTAGAACCAGTTTCTGAAGAGAGGCCTGCACCAGGATTGACACTCCCAGAAGTATTTTTTAATCATAGGTAACACTGGAGCCACGATAAATTTTACCTGCACTATCTCTCGTTAATACACACGGTCCCACTGCGGTACAGTCGAGAGAGGCTGCCATCCTCCCACCGCTGACCAAGGTCGGTGCTGCTTCATTTAAGGTTTTCTAAAGGGAGTCGACGTTGAACCAACTGGACCACTAAGAGGGTCTGGTACGACAGTTAGAATAGCACAATAAAAGTGATGGGAAAGGCTGCTGATCTAAGCGAATTCGATAGAGCCCAGATTGTAAGGTCCCGAAGACTCGGAACGAGTATCTCCGAAACTGCACGACTGGTCGGTTGTTCACGATCTGCAGATGCAAGTATTTATAAAAAGTGGATTAATGACGGTGAAACCAGCAATAGACGCTAAGATGTTGGGCTCCAAGCATCATCAAAGAAAGAGGACGCCGGAGACTGTTCCGCCAAGCAAAATCGGCGGCAGACAGTGACTCAGCCGATAGCCGAATACAATGCAGGTCCAAGTACAAGTATTTCGGAACACACAATTCAGCGAATACCGTTGGATATGGGACTGCGAAGCAGACGTCCCGTTGTCTCTGCTTACCAAGCGTCATTGCCAACTACGCCTGCAGTGGGCACGGGAACATCGAGGCTGTACCATGGATATGTAGAAGATGTATGCTCTCCCTGGCAGCTCAAACCTCAAACACGACCATGTTCCAATATCTCGACTTGGTGGGTCCGCTGCTTAAAAATTTGGTGCAACATGTCTCCAGTATCTACCTAGTGGCATCCATGCCCAGGCCAGTTGCAGCTGTTATGAAGGCCAAAGGAGGCGCAAGGCGTTATTGAGCAGGTGGTCATAATGTAATGGCTCTTCGGTGTATATATTTCCGCAAATTTAACTTAGGAAATTTCAATAACAATCAAATATTTTTTCGTGTAACGGCAAACAAAAATAAAATGTGTGCGTCAGTGTGCAGAACTTATACACATTCACAGGAGTTAAAATTATTATTTTTTTTTTTTTCAAAATTAAAGCATCCACGCATTTGTACGTCAGTTGAGAACCAAAAAAAAAAAAAAAAAAAAAAAAAAAATTAAAGGATCGTTGTCTAAGAGTGGAAACGCGAAGGTCCGCATATGCGAACCTCTGGAACTAAGAGGTTAAAAATAACAATAGATTATATGTGTTACGGAACATACAAAGTTAATATATAAAAAAGCATAAACACAATGCATTGAAGAAGGAAAAAATAAATGAAAGGAACAAGGTAGGTGGCAGGTAATACTAAAAATTGGTTCTTTGTGTATCGTTTGACGTAAGTCTATAACAGTTTAACGAAGAGTTGTTCGCAGTGACCATGGATTCAAAATATATAGGGCAAAAAATAATGAATAACCTATCCTGTTATTCGTGTTTCCTAAGCTGTGAACAGTTGTTTTATAACGGAATAAAGAAAGTTCATTACAAGGTAAAACATGTTTGTTCCCAGGGAAATGTCGCAGAGTGGAGTGTTTTCCAGTTTAAACGCGTAGCCAGTTTCGCGGGCTCTCCTTTTTCGTATTAGGTCAAAAAGACGGAAAGAGCATTTCGACCAAAATAGGTCAAAACGGAAAGCTTGATTGCATGATAAATTGTATCGCTGGATTCGTGCGGGTGATGCAAACTGATACCGGTATGAAGAACGCATTTCTGAATTAATTTTATGAATGCACAGGGCAGAGACGTAGCCGGAAAAAAAATTCGGAGGGTGCCTAAAAGGTGAACAAGATTTAATTTCTGACAAAAATGCTTGATTTATTGATATCCCATAACAAAAATTCGTAATTTCGAGAGAGGGGGTGTTTCCAGACACCCACGGCCCACTAGAGCCATGGCTAAGACTTTTTTAGGGGGCGGGGGAAGATGTCGATAAACTACCAAGTCAAATATCGGTTTTTACCAACTTATTTTTTTTTAATCAACTATATTGCTAACTTTTTATTTTTGCCAACTGGATTTGTGTAATTTTGCCAAGTGTACCAGAAACAGAAAGCAAATTATCGTTTTCGTTAAAATTGTTTCACCAATTTTGCCAATTAGGTATCTAATTTTGCCAAGTTTAATAGAATTAACCCCCCTTTGGCAAGGGCCCTGTGGCCCACTCCCTCTCTACGTCCCTGACATAGGGCGTTCATTGGTAACTAAAAAGAAGATTTCCAAATGAGAGTTTCGACCATTCTTTAAGGGAATGCTTACCCAAAAATGTTTTTGTTTCAATTAGTACTTCGAAACTGGGCGTTTTAAATGCCGTTATCTGTTTTAATGATGGTGCCAGCTGCCACACAAAAGTTATAAAAAATATTTGGTAATTGATCCAGGTAATAATTTGAAATATTCCTTAAGAAAAATTGATGAGGCTCGAGTTCGAGAAGCATCATCCACAGTGTCCAAAAACTCTCTAAATTAGACTGTTAAAAACAAAATGATAGCACAATATAAAATGCATGTATAAACGTTAAATTGAAATGATTATTGTGCTGGAATGTTTTAAAGCAATATATTTTAAGTACTGCGAGTATGTTTTTAGCTTTTGTGCGTTTTTAAGATGCTTTGGTACATTTTTCCAAAAGTCTGTTTCAAGTAAACAGTTGAAACTTCCCAAAACTGTTGATTAACTTGTTATTTTAAAATACCTATAATTATAAATCTGAGTGAAATTTTTAAAAAATAAATAATGAATTTATTTATTTTAAAGTTTCTCAGTAATTAATATATATATATATATATATATATATATATATATATATATATATATATATATTAATTAAGTTTGTTTCTTTCTAGCCAAAATGAAAACTGCTTCTAGTTATTCTCACATAGTATGTTTTCTGATACCGTACCATATTTTAAGATGATAAATTCTATAGTTTTTTAGAAAAGTCAAAAGGACAGATTGTTCAAAAAAATTTCGTAGAGATACGTAAAAAGTTTATCATTTCCTGAAAACTAATTTATACATCAAATTAATTTATTTTATTCATATATGAGCTATAATGTGTGCAGTGGCGGCTCCTCCATTTGAGCGCATGAGCACGTGAACCCCCAAAGGAAAAACTGAAGAATAAACACATTAACAAATTAAATTTAAAGCAAATATTAAGCACAATTCTAGAATTATGTGAATTTAAAACGTGAGTTTTACTCTCTCCCCCCTCCTCCCACTATTATTAAATACGCTTATTATAGCTAACGCACTGTCGTGTAGGTTACTACAACAATCTTTAATCAGTCGCACGTGCGAACGGAAAATAATGAATAATGAAGGGATAAGAAGCCCAGACAGCTGGGAGGAAGACGGAACTCATGAAATCTGTCCGTTCGCACAATTTCATTGTGCACCCATGGCCACTTTTTTGCGGTATCGCTTCCGGATATTGCCTTGGTTTGTTACGTTCGGTTAGTTAATTAATTTTTATTTCATTTTCTTAATATTTTTTTTAATTCTACAATTTTTCACTACATTATATTTTTACAAACTAGTGTAAATAATTAAGATACGTGTTTCGGAGGTAAAGCAGTGGCATTTTTCAATATTATCCTTTGAAAAAAAATTGAAATAAAATGAGTCAAGACAGCACCTTTGCTAAAACTTATCTTGGTGACGAAATGTAAGACCCAAGATGACTTGTTTGCTTTCAGTTGCGTGCATTATTTTCCTTTAACTGCTGGAAACGCAAATATATTTTAATTTGTAAGGTGTGTCGTATCTGCCTATTTAATTTTCGAAATTTGTTTTGTGAACCTCCTTTTAAATCACCCACGAACCGCCACTGAATGTGTGTATAAACATGGACAAAAGATTTCATTTCTATTTCTATTTTTAAATAAAAGGAATGATGTTAAATCATTTCCAAAAACTGCCTCTTTTTATTCGTTGAGTTGTTCAATGTGTCCTTAAAACAGGTTTCCACTAATAATACAGAAATTGTTTAAGGCTGGTTTTACTGTATTAACATGCAGATCGTGCAAATCGTTTCTCGGCGCAGCTTTAAATCTAATAAACTTAAGTCGCCAAAAATTACTGAAATAAAAAAAATAACTATGTTTACTTTTAGTACAATATTTGAATTACATATAATGGATATTTATATCCCAGAACAGGGGCGTAGCCAAGAAGGTGAATATCGGGATATATCCCCTCCTCCCCGAACTTTTCGAATCACTTAGCATAAACTTTCTGTCGGGCAGAAATTCAGTTTATTCATGCTTGATTTACTTCATACCCACCCCCGAAAAATTTTTTACACCTCTGTCACAGAAGTGTGAAAGATATATTTCGGCCATACTTTATTTTTAATGAAAATGAGGTATAATTTATATCGTATAACTAGAGGTTGTTTTTCTTCTAACTTAAAATAAAAACCTAATAACAACCAGAAACACAAATAAAAACTGCATGAATATGGAGATTTCCGATTCTATTAAGTCTTAAGAGAACTACAATGACTGAAGCAGCAACGAAGTTTTCCCATGCTATTCTTCTTGCAGTGTACATGCATGAGTAGTTGCCATATCGTATAAAAATCTTGTTTACTTGGGCAAAATACCTGTCTTTATCTTTCAATTTTTAAGTTCTTGTAAATTATCCTGAGCATTGATCTGTGAAGTCTAATTTTACTTCAAATCTCACGGTTGCGGCAATCTTTTTTTTTTTCCCCAAGAGGAAGGAGAATCCAAAAATTCAAAGAAGAAAAACAGTATATACTGCATAAAATAGAAATATTTCATTTGTCAAATGCCAGTTACATCGGGAGACTTTTGAAGACAACTGAAAAAAAAAAAAAAAAAACTGTATATCACTGTTAATGTGATTTTCCGTCGATTTCTTGTGTGAATTTGTGTGTCAAGATTCCACTTTATGCTGTTTTTATGATACAAGTAGAATACTCTAGTAAATAAAAATTCCCTTCAAAACCTAAAACCAATTTTTTATTAAAAAAATAAAATGCAGCGAAATTAACGGTGCACTGTTGACTGAGGAAATAAGCGGACGCTCGTTAATTTGAACTAATTCAAAGGAGCTTTATAATTTGTATTGAAATTGATATTAAAAATATCTCATTAATTCAAACTAAATTTCATTACTTCGTTAATTCGAACTAAAAATTTGACGAAAGAAAACTATTTGTCCTCGTTTAACGGAGAAAATACAAGTTGTACGTGTAACAAAACAAAACGTCCATTATACAATTTTTCTTAAAAGTATAATCCATACAATTTTTAATTAAAGTTTACTTTCTGTTGCATATCTTCTGCTTAATTTTATAACTGAGGTATAAGTCTTTATCGCTTTTTTTGTGGTTAAGGCAAAGAAACATGGGGAATATCAGCCGAAAGGGAGATGCTTTGGGTGGAGGACATTTAAGGAAATTGTTTTTTAATATGTAAAACTTTAGATTGCATAGTATAATATATTTTCTTGGGTTTAAAATTTTTGGAGATTTCTCTTCTTCAGCAATGCACTTTAAAAGTTTGATTTTCTCTTAACTTCGAATAATTCGACTTTTTTCTAAGAACCTTCAAGTTCGAATTAACGAGCGTCCATTGTAAATGTGTACTGCCCCTAATATGTCAGCCACCTACTTTATACGGGTGGCCATAAAAAAACTTTGCCTGTATATGGGCCGCTTGGGACCGGTCTGTTCAACTGATCGAGTTGAAATTTCAGCGATTTAGTTATACAGTGGTATGGACTCGAGATTCTGTGAAGGACAACAAAGTGGTATTCGCGGTTACTGTTATAGGTACAGAAACTCGAAATTTTCGAATGGCAACACCTATTTTTTTCAGTCGCAAAATCATCACAGTATGCTAAAACCGCAAGGAGTGTTGGCACGGTACGCGCATCACAAAAAGGGGACGCGTTATCCGCGAACTAAAACAGGTTTGTGAATGGATAATAAAAACACAATCGGAGCACACGGAGGAATTTTGCATATGGAAAAGGAGGCACCCATCAAACAGCAACGTTCGCCGGATATTCAGCGAAAAAAACCGTTATGCGTGCAAGGAAAACAACTTATGATTCGCTGCCATTGCGTCCGATGTGCAAGCTCCCGACTGAAAAACCAACATTTCCACCTTCCTTTTTCTCGTTTATTTTTTTTTTTTGGGGGGGGGGGCTGAATATCTGGCGGATGTCGTTGTGTGATGGGTATCTTTGCTTCTGTTCTATGCAAATTTCCTCTGTATGCCTTAATCGCGTTTTAATTGGCCGTTCACGAAGCTGTTTCTTGAGCACGCATAACACGTTCATTTTTGTGATACACGTACCGATCTAATGCTGTTAAGGGTTTTGGCGTGCGCTGAGCATTTCGCGAAGGAAAAAAAAACAAATAGGTATTGCCATTCGAAAACTTCTAGTTTCTGTACCTATAACCGTAACCGTAAATGCCACTCTGTTGCCGTTCACAGAATCTCAACCCCATACCTTTGAATAAATATCTCTGAAGTGCTATCTGGATCGGTTGTTAAGACCGGCCCCTAGAGGTCCACATAAGTTTTTTCCAGTGGCATACAGCAATTTTTCGTGGGATACAGCAAGTGCAGCCGGGCTGCACTTGAAATTATAAACACATACTTTAAAATAATTTATTCTACTAACTTTCTTAAATTCAGATTAGAATTATGGGTACAGAAATTCGAATATGGAATTTCTATGGTAAATTTAAAAAAAAATATAAAAAAACACACAAAAAAAAAACAACGTGTTGTAGTAACTGCCGGAAGCCGGATCGCTCATTCAGAAAAAAAGCCCTTTAATCTTCCCGCAATTCAACTGTGAGTCTTGGTACAGCCGATGCCTCCTAGAGGAAGCCTCGATACAGCCCTCATAGCCGATCAAGAAATTGGCAGCACCGTTGCCATGGCAGCGAGTTCGTAAGCAGTCTCTCCGACATAGGGAGTATCTAGCATGTAGCTAAGATACAGCTGATGAAAGATTTTCAAACGACGGCTGCACTTGTGAATTCGACAAACTGATTGGCTCGAGAAGTGAGAGAGGGGGTAAGGAGAATATATGTTCGGAAAACTCTCGTCTTTATATTGCTGAATTTATCAAGAAGGTAAGCCTGAATAGACGCTTATGAATGGACAATTACAAATCGAAGCAGTATTGTTTTTAAATCAGCAAGAACTGGCATTTAGAGGACATGGCGAGCGAGAAAATTCGTTAAACATGCGAAATTTGAAAGAGCTTTTAAAATTATTGATATCTGAATTAAAACAACGCCTTTTTATGAGGACATCACTGACCGATTCACAAGCTTAAAAGAAAGGAGGATTGATTTGACTTATAAAAAATAAGTAAGTTTCTCTTTTTTTTTTTCCTTCCTTCTCAAGTTATCGTTACAAAAGGAAATTCTCAGGAAACTTCGAATCAGACACGGATTAATGCAATTTCGATGATAGGAGCGGCTGGTTGAAATTTATGTCCATTTTATGGAAGTAAAATAGGATCTCTTACATTTTTTATGTAATTTCTTTCATTTATCCTCGGTGAGGGCTTAATTCACCAGCTTTTGAAATCACTAACAAAGATTTTCCATTTCTGTCCGGAGGAAGGGGGAAGTGGGTCTCATATGCTTCAGGCTGCACTAAAAGTTTTGACCACGGGACGCGACTGGTTTTTTCATGGCCACCCTGTATATTGAGATTGGTCTCTAACCTTCGAAGACCTTCCCCGCAATGCAAGGATGCTACAGACAGTCAGTTCCTTTACTACTTTTTAGTGCCAAACCATTCCCTCGTGTTTAAAAACGTGCTTTTATCTCCAGTAAGAACAATACCACGTTTAGTGTTTGCAATGCATTGTAAAACGATCCCAAACTTTCACTCATGAAAATAAACACAAGTTTTCGATAAACAACCAAGGACTTAAAAATTATTCGCATATCAAGAGGACATTCGGGAGCGTAAATTTTCGGAGATAAATCTAATCTCCCCCATCGCCTTTGACACGAATGAAGGTTCTCGACATATATTCCGTGTGTTGCCACCAAGGTGATAGATATAAATTAAGCGGGAAATGTAAAGCACTCCTGACGGACGTTTCTAAGATACGAAAAATCCCTTATTGATTCAACTGATAGATGGGCACTTCTTTTTAGCAACTTTTCATCTGTTACAGCAGAAAGCTTGTTTAGACGACCTTCGGCAGCGATCTAAAAATGAGTCTTCCATGGACATCGTGTCATGTACATGCACGGATGTGTGCAAGCAGAGAGAAATCTAGTAACACCGATAAAAATATCGAGTTTTTTTTATAAGAAAAAAACTTCGAATTTCTGTAGCGAAACGATGTTGCTGATATGAAGAGATAAGCGTGTCCAATTATTACTGGCCAGACTTTTTAACTAGAAAAATCTGAATTTTGCCAAATTGAAACGGAAAAAAAAAAAATCGGAAACACGCACTGAAGTGCGATACATTAAAATCGTATCATAATCCATGCATGGTCCCTATCTTTCTTGTTTATTCTATTAAACCAGAATGTGTCTCATAATGTGCCGTATTTTTCTTCCTTGTTCCATAGAACACTTCTTTGAAATCGAGATCTACATTGAAATCGCCTGCTAAAACTGTTTGCAAGCTTTTTCTACTATATTTCACCTTCGTAAACACTGTTTGGAATATGCATCATAATCCATGAGTGGTTGTGTTTGTCTTTATTGTTCCACAGAACAGTATAAATGGAATCTATATTAGAATCAATTACAGGAACTGTTTAGCAGTCTTCTTCAGTCATATTCTAACTATACTCCTCTTTTGTAATGAACTGCAGCGTTTGCCAGTTTCACCTAAATAGCATCTTGTAGGTGAAATATGGAAAATATCGCTACTAAGCTAGGTTCAGTTATGGGAGGACTTGCTGAACGTATGCTGAAAAATGTGAGGTGGGGTTAGTAAGCCTTTGTTAGGGGGGGGGGGGAGAGCGCGACATTAAAAGGTTGGGAACCGCTGTTCTAGGCAATGAAAATATTTTATTCTTCGATTAGTTTCGGGCCAACGCCAGGGGCTAAACCATTGGCGGTTTTACGGGGGGGGGTAATGGGGGTAATTACCCCTCCCAGGATTTTGAAAATGAAATTGAAAAATAGTTCTGCATGGGGAATTCACTGGGGTGAAATAAACAAATAACACTATCTACTGGCGAAACATAAGAATTCTTCAAATATAGCAATAAATTTTGATCGATTGAGGGGGGGGGGAGCTGCAAGGTTGTTATTTTCGGTATTTACATACTTCATTAATTATATGATTAATTAAACAATTATTTCGCATTTGATCATTAATTAAACATTTTATCTCTCTATATAAAGGAAGATGTCCTGACTGACTGACTGACGATCATCGCCCAGCCAAATCTACTGGAGGAACAGACATGAAATTTTAGGAGCTTATAGCTTTTGTACCCGAAGCGTCATTTAAGAAGCAATTTTTAAAAATTCGAACCCAGGCGGGGATGGCGGCCCAAAATGTTCTTTTCATGTTTCCCTTCATATCTCAGGGTTAAAAAGAGATAGCCGTACAATTCTTGCTTTAAAATGTAACAACACAGATACCTAAAAGTTGTTTTCAGGGTTTTTTAGAATTCGCACCCAAACAGGCGTAAGGGTCCAAAACGTTCTTTTCACATTTCTCTTGATATATCGGAGGAAAAAAAGAAATAGCCTTAAAATTGTTGCTTAAAATTCGTTTTCTGGGTTCTTTAGAATGCGCATGAAAAGGGGGATAAGGGGCCAAAACGTTATTTTCAAATTTGCCATCATATCTCAAAGGGAAATAGAGATAGTCATAAAATTCTTGCTTTAGAATGTAGCGAACAAGAATGCCTGAAAATCAGTTTGAGGGTGTTTTAGAATTCGCACCCAAGTGGGTGTAAGGGACTGAAACGTTCTTTGACGTTCTTTTCACATTTCCTTCATCTGTTAGAGGAAGAAGATAGCCTGAAATTCTTGCTTAAAAATATAGTAAACACAAATGCCTTAAAATCATTTCCAGGTTTTTTTAGAATTCGCATCATAATGGGGATAAGGGGGTCAAAATGTTATTTCCAAATTTTCCATTATATCTCAAAGGGAAAAAGAGATAGCCAAAAAATTCTTGCTTTAAAATGTAGCTAACACGAATACATAACAGTCATTTTCAGAGTTTTTTAGAGTTCAAACATTTTCATATTTGTCTTCATATATCGAAGGAAATTGAAGATAGCCATAAAAAAACTTTCATTGGGATGTAACGAACACAAATTCCTAAAACTCTTTTTCAATTTTTTTTTTAAATCGACCATTATAAAGGATAGTTGACAAAAAAAGGTATTTTTCACGTAATATTTAGCTCTTGAGTGCTGTTAATTTTAGGACATTGTCTACCTGGTGAAAGGGCGAATCATGTTTCAAGTGTTGCCAGATTAAATGTGTAAAATCCCCAAGATCCATTTTTGATGATTTATCGCCAAAATTAGTATAACAGAAATAAGTCCCCGAAGCGATATCTTTCATCTTTGTCGAGTGCCCCACCAGTGGCCAAGCGCATAACAGGCTGAACTGGGAGACGGAAGGTACTTGATTCAAAACCAGGTCGCGTCTGCCGACCTAACCGTTCGGAATTTTCTGTGGTTTCTTCCGGAACTTAGCGTAAATACAGGTTAGGATCCTTTAGAAAGACCACCACGGAAGGCACCCCGCTCCTTGGCCTAGAGCCCACGTGTTGCTAATTGGCGGTAATACCACAACACAACCATCTTTGTCGAGAAATTGCGTAATCCTACTGTTTATTTAATTGGAATATTGGTGTCTATATTCGAGTAAATAAAGATGAAGTATAGTTAGAATATGTCTGGCGGGGATTAAGCGATTTTAATATAGATTTCAATTTTGATGAACAAGAAGACAAATGCGCGGGGAATATGATGAACATTCCAAACAGTATTTAAAAAAAATCAAGTATAGTTAGACTATGCCTGAAGAATATTCTAAAACAGTTTTTGTAGGTGATTATATTCATATATATGAAGTATATTGTGCAATCAGAAGGGCCCCCTTTTCTCTGTGCGCCCCCGGTAGTCAGTGCTTCTCTGAAGCACTGAGTTTATTTAAAATTATAAAATATCATTACCCCTTCCAGACTGCAACTCTAGAACCGCCCTTGGGCTAAACGGTGAAATCCGATGCTCTCCCAATGCCAGGGGCGTAGCTAGGGGGTAGGAGGCGGGGCATGTGTCCCGGGCGCTGAACGAGAAGGGGCGCCAAAAAGGAAACAGCAAACCAGACCTGTGAAGACGATGATTTTTTAAGTTTACTTTTGCTTGGTTTTGTAACCGCCAGCACTAATTTCATCATGGCTGGTTCAACAGAAGGCCAAAATGAAGCCTTTACAGACAGTGAGACAAAACCAAGCATCCAAGTATGTGAAGGTGGCGTAAAACTTGTAGAAAATGCTGAAAACGAAGACTTTTACATGGATTTATAAAAAATATGAACACTGCGCTCATTAATTCATTATGAAGATCAATTTTTCATAGCTTTGTCATTATGATCGCTCAGTTGAACATGGGAACAAATCCCGTAGCTACACACCTACCCAATGTAAATTCGTGTGAGGATTTATTCAATAGATGCATATACATTAAGGCCTATGGCTTGCACGCGGAGAAAGGGGGGAGGCTTCAAACTCATCCAGACTGCTAGATGGGTCTCCGCGCGATAGGCTCGAGCCTGTGACCTTCACACTTCAGACATCTACCATGCCTCCGCTCCTCTGTTGCCCAGGGCCTCCGCACTCTAAATCCGGCAGTGGTAATTACTTTTAAAAACAACCCTTTTCATTGGAAATTCCTATTTCTGGAATGTAGCATTAAAAAAACACCCTATTGAACAGACACTTTGTCATTCTTATACTTTTTATTCAGGCAGGCAAAAAAAAAAAAAAAAAACCGAACATCTATAACGTCTTTACCAAAAAAAGCAATCAATCACAGGAGTGGCTTTCAATTTTAGTTTTCGCTCGCTAAGCTTCGAGATTGCTTCTATTTTGAGACGCAACGACGCAGTGAAAAAGTTATAAAGGGCGAAAAAAAAAAAAAAAAAAAAAAAAAAGACATAGTTTTTCTTTCCTTTACATATTTGGAACAACGTAACACTCGCTGAATGCACCCAGAGCATCTCCCCGACCTTTTACCAAGCTCTGCTTACTGCATTCGGGAAGAAATCGCACGTTGCAAGCATGAAGCACACTTTCCAAGGCACATAAAAGCGGATGAAGCAATCACACAACACCTGGATTTGTCGTTTGCACGACAGCTGAAATAAAGGAGTCATCTGTGGGGAAATGGTTCATCGATTTACTAGACTGATGTCATCTAGAGGAGTATGTGAGCAGCTTATGTTCTTTTTTTGAGTTTTAGTGTGGGTTATGTGTTATGCTAAGCCTACACCAGAGGCATCTGCCTACAAGGGGGGAGGGGGGTGTCCTTGGTCGGAGGACTTTTTAAAGGGTTCTGACGCATACTCATATTACATCGAGAAAAACGACCAAAACTCTACACCAGTGCTCACCAACTTTTTTATCGCAGCGGACCGGACAAAGTTTGATAATTTTACCACGGCCCACTGTGTGTGTTAAGGGGAGGGGGGGGGGGGTTCATTGTTTATATTTCAGATTATTTTAACTTAAAAATTTTCATTTAATTATATTTCTAAGGGACACGTCTTCAAAATAAACTACAGTCACACCGTGCAAATTACAACAAATTCGAGAAAGGCAGACCACAGTAAATAAAACGGAAATACAGTAACCCCTCGTTATATCGCGCTTTTTCTCTGTCTCCCAATTTTTTTCTGTACTCTTTTGCTTTGTTACTTCACATACAGTACATTTGAAAAATACATCTTCTATCACATTAAGTTAGGTAAAATTAATTAATTTTCTCCCCTTTGTTGAAAAGCAGTATATGGGAGAAAAATCAAATCAAATGACTATGGATCATTTTTCCGGCAGGAAATGAAATGTGTTTTTTTTTAAATAAAATATAAATAAAAAATTAAACTTCTATTCTTATAGTTTAAGAGCATATCTTTTATTACAGTATAAAATATTAATTTTATCATATTTTAAAAGCATATGTTCACAAAACTAAAGTTTTATCATATCACCCCTCCCTCCTCTCCCCCCGTTATATCGCGCCCTCGGATATATCGCGCATTTTTCTTGTCTCCCGACAAGCGCGATATAACGAGGGGTAACTGTAATTGAATGATCCTTTGGCGGACCGGTACCATTTGATCCATGGACCGGTACCGATCCACTGACCGGGTGCTGGGGACTTTAGACAGATCGACAGCCGTACAATAGACCCGAACGCGTTATCTTCACACCTCAGCCGTGTCTACCATCGTCAGTGTCTTATTTACTCGGGCAAGGACTTTTTTTTTTTAAATTACTTATGAACTTGGGTGCCCATAAGAGCAGTGGAGGATTTAAAGGGTAAGGGGCAGCATGGCCGAGTGGATAAGACACTCAGAGTGGTAGATGGCTGATGTGTGAATGTCCAGCGAGCCTATCGATCCAACAGTCTGGACTTTTGGTCGGTTTTCTCCGTATGTAACGTAATTACGAGTTCGAACCCCTTAAAAACTTCTGACTCCTCCGACCAAGGCACCCCCTTCCTTCGGAGACAGCCCTTACGTAGTGTAGCTTTGCCATAACATAACGCATGTCAAAGGGGTTGGCGATCGGAAGATCTTCAGAGAAAAATTAATAAATATAGAATTGCAACGCAAAAAGGGACACATTCTGCAAAGTTTAAGAATTTTTTTCTAAGAGTTTCGTAACCGATACAGGTTTGTCGCTATATTTAAGTGTTTTCTAATGCACTATCATACTAGCGCAAAATCCGAGCAACTTTCTGCTGGAACAACTTTTCCACCAGGGGTTATGGTTAAGGAATGTAAAAGTGAACAAACTTTCTCCTACGCCAAATAATCATAGCCGATTTGGCGTTTAAGTTGCACTGTGACTCTAGCATAAACCCTTTCGTTGGTATATTTACATCAGATCGGTGGGGATTTGATAATGATTGAGACATTGAATTAATTACATTTATGAAATTAGTGATAAACAAATGATTAATTCGTCAATAAAATTGATTTCTAATTCTACACTCCACTTGCGCGCCACCATACTTTTATCACTTCGAGTCAAGCTTCGAATCGTAATCATTGACGTAGCAGAAAGAGATACTCTGATTGGCCGACTCAGATTTTTTCGTTTGGAAAGCAAAAAATTGGAGATTGCGTCACCAAGGTAACGACCGTAACGACAGAGAAAATCGTTCTAAAGTTGTTCGGAAAGAAAGTTGCTGAAATTTTAAACTAGTGTGATAGCCCTATAACGGATATTCATGTTACACCTAAGAGAAAACCGCCCAAAACTGAGGAGACAGTTAGATCGACATCGCGCGATAAGAACGAAAGCGAGACCTTCAATTTTCAGACATCTGTCATGTTCAGTATCTTATCCACTCTGCCATGGTGGGGTTTTCTTGAACAATGAGAGCGAACAAGTTAAACATAGATTTAGGAGTGGGCAGTAGCGTAGCCGGGATTTCTGGTAGTGGTGGTGGTGGGGGAGCTGTGTATCAAATTGGAAGCTAAGTTTCAATTGTAAGCTAAATATCAAATTGTAAGCTAAGTAAAGGGTCACATTTCGGGAAGGGGGGGGGGTTGTCTCCCTCTGTATACACCCCTGGGAGTGGGTTTGAGATTGCTCTCAAGGGGGTGTGGATCCGCCACTGCAGCTTTCATTGATTGCTGAAAACTTAATGCTTTTTTTTTTTTTTTTTTTTTAAACGAGGTTACAAGCAGATGCTGACTTTTAACTTCAATAAAATGCTTTAATTTTAATGATGGTTATTTTTTTATTGCACCAAAATACATGATTTTATTCAATCTGTTAACTGTAAACCACTATTTTATTTTATTTTTAAGGACGCATTTTTAGAAACTTTCTTCAGAAATTGCAGTATAAACTTCCGTGGTGAAATTGTAAACGGAATTAAAATAAAATTTGCACACTAGGGTGTCTATAAAAATTCGATGAAATCTTATATTTTTATTCATATTAATTAATATTTATTTTCCTGCATCCGTAATATTACGGATGACATTGATTTTTTTAGTTGATTCATTCTGGGGTTCCTTACAGCAGAAGCTAATGAAAATGAAAAAATTAATTTTTGAATTACATCATTTTTTCTTGTAATGCTATTTTAAGAAATGGTTTCATTTTTACTGTTTTAAACACAAATAGACGTATGTTCAAAATGGTATGGTTTACGTCTGTTCAAAAACATATATTAATTAGTTAAAATTTTAAGTAACTTTCACATTTTGTCCAACGGTGTTCAGCTAAAAGAAACCTCACTTAATTTATCAGCGTTGCATACTTTAATTTATTGAGCATGGCTCATAGGCACATGGTAATCCAGCATCATCGAAAATACCGTGTATATGAAATAGAATGCAAGTAAAGTAGTCATTAAACTAGGGTTTCAGTGCTCTCTTTTTAAGAACTGAGTATTCAGTTTATTATTCCTTCACATGCTCTGATTACTTCAAATAAATAAATCCCCTGTTAGTTTTGTCTACAGAGAATTTCAAAGTCGAATAAAATTTGAGTATGGTGATTCCCCTTAATAATTAATAATTTCTTTGGAAAAAGAGAGGAAACATTAATTCAAAAGTACATTCGGTTTAACATTTATCTTTTGGAAATTTAATTGACTAATAATGATTGATTGTACAGGGAATTTCAAAGGCAATAAAATTTAAGTGTGCTGATTCCACCTAATAATTTAATAATTAATAAAAAGATAGGAAACATTAAATCAAAAGTATACTTGATCTAAATATTTATCTTTTGGATATTTACTGCACAAATTAACTGTTATGGTATTTGTGTTATGGCAAGCCGATACGATGGGCATCTGCCTAGGAGCGGGTTTGCCTTGGGCGTAGCGATGTGCCATTCGAATGATTTCCTAATCGATTAATCGATTTCGATTATTGCCAATAATCGAGTAATCGAACAGTGAATATTCGGGATTTCACTATTCGAGTAGTATTCACGATTAATCGCGAGTACTCGTTTCCCTATTCGAGTAGTATTCACTACTCGAGATACTCGTTTCACTATTCGAGTAGTATTCACTACTCGTTATACTCGATATACTCGATATACTCGTTTCACTATTCGAGTAGTATTCACGATTAATCGCGAGTACTCGTTTTACCGATGCTATTCGAATGCTATGTGCTGAGCGTTGGGTTTTTAGAATTAGATTAGCTCCAATGAATTGATGATTGAACTTTTTTGAATTTAATGGCTTTAAATGATCGTGCAGTAGCAGATGCAGATATGGATTTGTTCTTTTTCCTTTAAGTTCGCGGATTTGAATTTTGGATATTGATTTTTGTGTTAAAATAGAATGTATACAGATTAGAGATGAGACGGGCTCAGCCCGAACCCGAGCCAAGGCTTTGTAAGTCACGATTGATTCCGGGCCCGGGGTCGTGAAAAATTCCTCCTTTGTTGAACATACTCCTTGAAACAGATTTTAAAGTGATTCATGGGGAAAATAAACGTACTTATTTACTTATTTAAAAAAAAAAAAAAAAAAAAAAAAAAAAAAAAAAAAAAACAGTACGGGCGCCTAGAATGTGCGTGAAGCTCTTCGGGTATTTCAGAACGGCGGCTTATATTGCTTAGCTAGTCATGAGATCGGACATCATTTGATAAACTGATAAACATGGATATAAAGAATTAGAAAGTGCATTAAAAGTTTGCAACTAGGGGAGCGTTCGATACCGGTAGCACCGGTGCATAACCAACCAGCCGGTGAATTATCGAACTGGCCCTACATTTGTCTTTAATTTGCACAAACGGCAAAATTTATTGGATTCTATCAATGAATTGAATTGAATTTACCTTTAGATGAACTTTCGGGTTCGGGCTCCGACTAATATTGCTCGGGCTCGGATTAAAAGTCCTCGGCCTTGGGCAGGCTCAGGCTTCAAAATATGAGCCTGAACTCATTTCTAATACATATACCGAAGTTGCAGTCATCTTTGAGCTTAATGGTGTCTGGGTACTTACTTTACACTTGACTATCACTTATAGACTACAACTTTTGCTGTTCAGTTTTAAATAGTACGCTTCTCATATACGCATGTTTCTGTTATTGATACTGGATCGCGGTGCGGTGTTACTTTCTCACACTCCCACATACTATCCGTGAATAGTTGGGTTGTTAATTACTGTTTTTTTTTTTTTTACTTACTTACTTTCTTTCTTTTTTTTTTTTTTTTTTCGTCGTCATTCGTTGATTAGGGCTGGGCCAAAAATTGATAAATACCGACATATTGGTTTTATTTCAACATCATATATAAGATATTCCCATTTTCATTTCAGTGAAATCTCGAATTCGATAAAGTTAAAAAATATAGGCCGGCGATAAGAAAATCCCGAGATCGATACCAGCTTGTGATGCTTTTGCTACTGCTTTCCCTCCGTTGATGGCGATACTGGATCGCGGGAAAAACAGCTGCTTCTCTACGGGAATCGCTGCTGCGTGTTTGTTATCGTAGAGAATAGTTTTTTCCTCCCTCGGAGGTCCGCAGAAAGAAAGCAGGGAACGTTAATGTCGAAGGGGATGTAGGGTATAGTGTGTCGTTCTGCTCGCGGAAGATATCTAGGTGCAATAGTAGTTATTATTTAACGATGATTTTGAGTAAAGGATATTATGATGCGCAAATGGCTATTTCAACAGACAATAGAGCTGCTGACAATTGGTTGGATCGATAATATCTGATAGAGTAAATGTTTTATTGGAAATAATAATTTGATCTAAGTGCCGTACCGTGTACATTAACGGGAGCTGGTGCACGTAAAATCTGTCGTGGCTCCTAATTCCCCTATGAACGACACCGCTGGAGGTCTCTCATAGCTTAAAGGAATATCATGGTCATCCAAGCTGCCAGCCATTGGCATCAAATCTATATATATGGTTTATTAGCCTAATTACCATGATTATTTACGTATATCTCGGAAACTATCCATTGGAGCGCGTTTTTATTGATCCTCGATCCCCCCTAGACTCCACACCTCCATCGTTCCATAAAATTTCGAATGCTTTGACACCAAACTTAACCTTTTAATCTTACAGGCCCAGGGGGTCATACGAAGCTCCCCTGTATTTTTAATTTGGGCATTTTAAAAGCTAGCCGCCTCGGGCGGCATCATCAAAGCCGCCCCAGAGCCAATTTCTACATGTTTGCAGTCCTTTTAAGCCTCAATCATGGTTAATTAGTCTAATTACCATAATTAATTAACGTATTTCTCGGAAACTATCCATCGGAGCGCGTTTTTATTGATTCTCGTGCCCCCCCTAGACTCTACAACCCCATCGTTACATAAAATTTCGAATGCTTTTACACCAAACTTAACCTTTTAATCTTACAGGCCCAGGGGGTCATACGAAGCGCCCCCGTATTTTCATTTCGGGCAGTTTAAACACTAGCTATTTAAATGAGCGCTATCACAACTTGAATTATTTAGAAGCAAAATTTTATTGTAAAGTCGTTCTACCTCTGGACCCTTCAAATATTAATTTTAATTAAATAGAGTACCAGCAATTACTCATTAAAATCTATTTTAATTAATTTTTGAATATAGCAAGTGGTTTTACGGTTTGTTTATTTGATTGCTTACATTTCAAAAATACTAAAATTAAGTGTGAAAAATATCGATATATCGTGATATCTCGATATAAGATGGTATCGATATCGATATATCAAATTCCAATATCGTCCAGCCCTAGGTAGGACCAAGGGCGTAGCCAGGATTTTCATTAGGGGGGGCAGGACATGGAGTCTAACCGGAGAATGCCCGGTTTGTCATAATCAGACCCTATGACTAGCTCATTTTAGAGGGGGCAGCTGCCCCACCCTGCCCCTCGCTGGCTACGCCCATGGGTAGGGCCATTACCTACCTATATGGTAGGACAGTATTGTGCTTGAAATGGATGAAATGTCCCTAAAACTGCCACTGACCACAATGTGTTGGAAATCTTTTGAGTGCTCCTGTAGCAGAATTATAAATGAAAAAGACACTTTTTTTGATGGAGAAGTTCATTTCGTAATCCTTAACAGCATATATTATTTCATACGCTTTAATGAATTACGACACATAGAGCGTAATGTATTTAGAATCTTTTGGGCGGCCCTGTAGATAAACTACCCAGTCGAATTTGACCAAAACGGGAGGTTCACAACTACATGCCACAACAATCCTAAATATAAAGTTTCAACATTCAACGACCAATAATTTTTTAGATATGCGAATTACATACATACGCACGTAAGTATAGATGGCATGGAAAAATTGTTCAAAATAGACTCGTTGTTGGTCAAAATGTGTTGCAGACGCATTTATATGAACGTGCATGCTAGCGTACGAGATGCATCGAAAAAATTCTTAAAAGTAAATTTAATGGCAGTCAAAATCTGTTTTTTCGGCGAAATTTGGCCTCCGAAATTTTTCGGGATTACTTCCTTATATTTCGTACAAGGAAGTAAAAATGAATTCACCCAGATCGAAAATAAATATACAATATATATAATGTATCGTGTTACGGAGTATAGTAATCGAACCCTGGACCTCTAGGCTATGAGTTAACGGAGAACCCACTTTGCCACACTAGTCGTCGAAAATTTCTTTTAACTTGTTTGAGAAATAATTAGGGGCCACCACTCCTTTGTTGCTCCAGGGTCTCCACACTTCTAAATCTGGCACTGTGTATCATAATTCATGACTGAACCGTTTGTTTTCCTTGTTCCATAAAACGTTCCTTTGGAACTGAAATCTACATTAAAATCACCTACAAAAACTGTTGAATGAATGGTATTCATGGTTAATCGCGATTTCACTATTCGAACAGTGAAGCGATTAATGGCGATTTCGCAATTCGAATTGGATTCGTGATTAACCGTTTTCACAATCCGAACTGTATTCGCGGTTAAATGCGATTATAGTTTTCGCTATTAATCGCTTCACTATTCGAACTGTATTCGCGATTAATCGTGAGGAGGTTGAGGGGGCTGCACCCCCCCAATTTAATATTTAGCTTGCAACATGGGAGCCCATAAGGGGGGGGGCAAGGTAGGGTGCTTGCCCCCCCCCTAGTTTTAGATTAATGTCTCATGATGTAAACAAATGGGAAAACCAGAACTAAATTTCTTAGAAGTTTGAAAATTTCCCCCCTCTAGAAAAATTTTTTGAAGTTCGCCCCCCCCTAGAAAAATTCCTATGGGCGCCCATTGCAATTGAAACTTAGTTAATAAATTGATACACAGCCTTCCCCGCGCAGTCCCCGATATAAAATCCTGCTGCTACTGCATGAGTCCGGGTTTTTTAATGAGAGCTCCTACCCTTAACCGAACAAGTAGTGAATACTATCGAATGAACCGAGTAAAACGAGTAGTGAATACTATCGAATGAACAGAGAAAAACGAGTAGTGAATACTATCGAATGAACCGAGTAAAACGAGTAGTGAATACTATCGAATGAACCGAGTAAAACGAGTAGTGAATACTATCGAATGAACCGAGAAAAACGAGTAGTGAATACTATCGAATGAACCGAGTAAAACGAATAGTGCTATCGAATAAACCGAGTAAAACGAGTAGTGAATACTATCGAGTGAACCGAGTAAAACGAGTAGTGAATACTATCGAGTGAAACGAGTAGTGAATACTACTCGAATAGGAAACGAGTACTCGCAATTAATCGTGAATACTACTCGAATAGTGAAACGAGTATATCGAGTAAACGAGTAATTCGCGAGTACTCGTTTCACCGATGCTATTCGAATGCTATGTGCTGGGCGTTCGAATAAATTTTTCGAAATCGATTGATTCGAATGGATTTAATAATCGATTAATCGATTAATTTCATTCATTCATGCCCATTACTACTTGGGCGGAGGACTTTTTAAGGGGGTTCTAAAGCGTATTCACGTTACGTTTGGAGAAAACAGCCCAGGCTCAAGACCCGGGATCTTCACACTTAAAGGCATCTATCATGTTCAGCGACTTTATCCACTTGGTCATGTAAGAGCCACATAAAGCACAAAATATCGCTCTTGCAATCTTATTTTCATTTCATGCACAGGGGTGGCGCCAGCGGGGGGATCGGGGGGGGGCATGCACCCCCCGTCGGGGATCACTGGTCCCCCCTGTCGGGGATTTTTTTAGAAAATTTGTTGGTTTAGAAAAACGAAGGAAAATTTGCAACCAGATAAAAAATTCCATTCAAAGTGTCTGACTCGACAGTAGAGGTTCCGTTCACTTCCATTCTCATTCTGCTTGGAATTATACGATATTCATATACTCAATATTGATTATCTGCAGCTCGGAGTATGTTTCTCGGGATTCGAAGGAACAGCGAACAAGATCCACATTTCTAGGGTAAGCAGGGTTGCCCGATCTGCTGACAATTGCCTTCGTAAAGACCTTTTTAACTACGACTTTGGTGAAAATCACTGGGCTTTCCTGTTAATCAAGAACAGATAATTAATGACCATCTCATCATAATAATTTTTAATATACGAAACCAAAGTAGAAATTTATCTCTTACTTTTTGAGAGGCTGTGCAAGTACTGAAACGTAACTTCTTGGGGTTTATCGTTAGCCCCCCCCCCCCCATCTGGGAAGATGGCCCTCCCGTCGGGGAAAGTCTTGCGCCATCACTGTTCATGCATTTGTTAAAAGGCGGGGGATGGGGGTTAATGCACATCTACATTTAACAATTCCACTTATCTATTTTAAAGCGCATATTTATTCACGTTTTTAGCTATCTTACTTAGTAACCCAGACGTAGCAAGATATTAAAATAAGTAAGTATGTAATAAGTAGCCAACTTTAAAAATAAATTGATTAATTTTATTCCTCTTAAAGCTTCTGACCTAGATTTGCATAACACGTGATGAACAACCGCAAGCGCGGTAGCATCCTATTTTAAAGAAGATTAAACTAATTCCTTAAAGTCTATTGTAGTTCTAAGTCGCGAAGATTTCTTTTTCTCTTCTCTTCTTTCCTTTCTTAAAAAGGAAGAAAAGAAAGAAATATGCATTTGCTTAAAGCATAGTTTATGCTGAATATTAGCCTCTTCCCACCTGACAAAAATCTCACATCTCAAATTAAAGACCAATCTCATAATTATTTTTTAAAAACATTACACTTTAAAACGACAAGTAGAAAGCTTATTTTGAAGTAACTTTGCGAATAAAAACTTGGTTATCAATCTCTGTTTCAGTAACAAAAAGCTGTTATCACTCATAAACGAAGACTGTCAAGACACTTTTCAAGGTAAACGATATCCAGGCCTGTACAGGGAGGGTTCGGGGGGGGGGGGGGCAGAATACAGAATTACTGTATTTTCAGAACTAGGTACAAAATGATGCGTTTTGTGGCCTTGGGGCTCGATTGCGACTACAAAAATGTTAGCTTATGGGAAACAGTTGAAGTAATCCTAATCTGAAAACTTGGAACCGTAAAAAAAAAGGAAAATTTTTGTCACTTTTTCTGAACACACATAATATATCGGACACATTTTTGCCAGACAGGTCAAGCTAAGGCCCACCCGCCTGCAGACAGTCAGGCACATTGGCCAGTCCGGCCCTGGTCAATCAGAGTCTAGCATCCATTCTAGTTATCACTTCTTTTTTTGCAGAAATCAATCCGCTGTGCTTTTTTTTTTCCTATGGGGAGGTAGAATAAAAAAAAAATTATTTGTGACTTGTATAGATTCATAACTAATAAGAAAGGGCATTTACTAGATTAAAACGAAAGCTTAAACCAAATTCAAAATCTGTAAAAATTTAGGGGGCCCCTCAAAATTGGGGGCCTGGAGCATATATGTCCCGTTTTCCCCTGCGATAACCATGGGCCTGCCTACAGGTTCTTTTCAGCTGTATGAATTTCGAAAAAAAGGCAAAAAATATTAACAAATTCAACTTCCGAAATTTCAGTAACATTCAAATATTCTTTTGTATAACGGCAACACAGATAAAATAAAGGAAAACAAAAATAAAATCTGTACGTCAGTGCGTAGGATTGACACATTCACATGCGTTAAAATCATTTATTCAAAATTAAAGCATCAACACATATATATGTAAATTAAGAACTACAAAAAATCTTTAAGAATCGTATTAACAGAGGAAAGAAAAAGGTCCACCTACGTGGACCTCTGGAACGAAGAGGAACAGAATCCATTGAATTTGACATTAAGATAAATAAGCATTCACTGTGAAATATTTAAATATATATATGCTGTCCTAACTTTAATAGTTACATTGTTTTACATTTATTTTCAATATAGGCAAGGGAGGGGGATGTCATCAAAAAAGCACATTCGACTGAGAAAAAGAGCAAATTTTATGACATCCAAACGGAAAAATCATTAAGATTCCTTTTTAAATTATAACCTTTTGTAATATTTTCCTACATGGATGAAGCTCCACCTTTTGAAAGGAGATTCCGAGATCATAAGCGCAAACGTAGCGTGCTCGAAAAATTTGTGTGGGCATACAACATAATTGAGAGAGAAAGAAGCGAAGTTTCAACAGGATTTTAAAGGAATGGTTTTCTTGTCGAAATTCGTACAGCAGAAAGTATGTGAAAAAACATTATGAACCCTTTGCTTTCAAAATTATTTTACTAGGATATTAGTTAATTTCAGAAATAGATGGCAGCACCATACAAACCTTCATCACCAAAAATTTCCGAACACATTCTAGTATGAGTTTTACGTTTTACATTGGAATTCAATTCAACGCCACTGGCAATTACATTGGAATTCATCATCAACGCCACTGGCAATTACATTGGAATTCATCATCAACGCCACCAGTGGCGTAGCGAGGGAAACTGACGCGCAGGGCACGATGCCACTTTAACACCTCTCCCTCTTATTTTTTGTCAAATTTTCTTTGTCATGGACGATTTGGCGCTCTTCTGCGAGCGGCGCCTGGGCATGATAGATCCCTTGCACCCCCTCCCTCACTACACCACTGAGACAAACTCACATTATTCAATGGGAGAAAAATTTACAAACAAAATCCAAAAAAAAAGCAGGCTATTGTTAGGTTAATGGCCAAAAAATAATTGTTGAAGGCTAGTTGAAATTTATGCCTATTTTATGAAAGCAAAATAGGATCACTTACATTTTTGGGTAAATTTTTTTAGAGGGGCTAATCCGTCAGTGTTTACTTTTTTTTATTATTAGTTTTAAAAAAAATATTGTTTGAATGAAAGTAATTTTAATATTGCAATTCTTTGTTGCTCGCTTAGTTTAAATTTAACTTTTAAAATGTCCTTGTTATTTATAAATGTGGTCCTTTCCCTTCAACAACTGCAGCTTTTTCACTCTCAAAATTCTTATAATGCTTTGTATCATCATACATTTTGACAAAATTCTCAGACAGAATCAAAAGTTCAATGTCTAACATTAGCTTGTCATAGGCATCCCAGACAGCTTAAATCAAGCTTGACATTTCTTTGAATTTGACGCATTAATGCAAGCTTGACAGTTCAACTCATTCTAAGCTGGCAGCAAGCTTGCAGGAGTCAAGTTGAATTGTCAAGCTTAAATACAGCTTGATTTAAGCTTGACAATTGATTTTTCCTTTTTAAAGGAGCGTTGACGCTATCTGTGAAAGAGAATGGACAGTAATTGTCTAGTGTTCTCAAATTTGCTGAAAGTTCGTAAAAGATGTGTTTTATTTTATTACCAGTACCATATTACCGGCAGGGCAAACGGGACAACTGCCCAGGGCCTACAGACTTTAGGGCCCAAAAATCTTACATCTTACACTTTTGTAGTTTTAAAATAAAATTACAAAGGATTAAAAAAAAATCCAGAAGTTAAATAATTTTTTTAATTATAAAGTATGAACAATGAAAATAGTTCAAATTTACATTTGTATAAATTAATTTAAACTTATTTTTAATTCTTCGAAATGCTCTATATCGATATAGCATACCAATATGTAGGAAAATAACTAACCACATTTGTAAAGAGAATTTTTAGCGTTAAAAAATAGCAAAATTTCTCAATTATTTGTTATTTTAAGATATATTTACAAAAATGACTAAAGTGTTTGTATTCCATACATGTTAGCAACTGTGATATAGCATTTCGAAGTAATGTTTAACTATCTGTTTCTTTGATTTCAGATTACTTATCACAAAATTTGAGTTAAGTAAGTAAACCCATTCTATATTTCCAAATATGGAAATTCTTCAAAATAAAATACAATTATACTACAAAATTGATTTCAAAATCAGTCGTTTGTCTCGATTTCGCCAGCAGTATTGCTCATGAGTGTTGCGAAAGTTTTAAAACGTGTGCTGCTCTTAAGTTTATATTATGTTTATTTCCCTATTAGTAGAGTCTCTAAATCACACATAACATTATTTTAATTTTGATGCATCCCATGGAAAAAACAAAAACAAAAAAAAAACAAATAACATATCGCCCACTTATCAATCTGGCCAGAAAACGCTTGATAATTCACTTCAAACTTTAGTCATAATTGCCCGAAGCTCGGTAGCTGAATGGATAACGTGCTCGCCTATGAACAGAAAAGTCCCAGGTTCTATTCTAGCCACGGACAATCGATGGAAACTGATTAAATTAAATTGAAATTTCAGCGTAGAGGGGAAAATGCGTGGCAAAGTAAAATATGTGGGGCGAGTTCGCTGACCGGTGCCCCTTGTATTTAGGAAATTTTTTTTTAGGAAAATTTTTTAAGCTTGAAATGTCAAGCTTAATGAAAGCTGGGCAAGTGTAAACTAGAACACTTGATTCAAGCTTGCATCAAGCTTACACGCTTGGAATTTTCAAGCTTAATGACTTGTTAAATCAAGCTTGCTGCAAGTTTGCTGTGCTGTCTGGGAGCGTCTTTTGGCAGTGTCAGATCCAGAAAAGTTTCAAGAGAAAGTGATAAGTATGAAATAATAAAGCATATACTTTTTTAAAAAACCAATGTTGCTTCACAGAAAGGCTCTTTCGACACTCTGCTGGGTCCTAGCATTGGACTAGCAAAACTGCTATTTCTTTCAAGATTTTAATTTTTTGTAACAAAGGGACTCTGAACTCTGTTCAAAAATAATTTTATAACTATTAATTAAATAAACATTTCCAGGAGGCGCATATCCCTCCTCGAAAAATTTTCCTGGCTACGTGCCTGGCTAAAGATGTTGATATTCTGTCAAACTGAGACAGTTGATGTGACTATGATAGCTACTAAATTAAAGATCAGGCAAATTAAAATACTTTTTTAGCTAAAAAAATTCCAATTTAATATTTTCAAATATTCTGCAACTTTTTGTTTACTCTGGGCAGTTAAATTAGTCATCAGAAAAATAAAAGTTTTGTTCTATATAATTACAATTATTATTGCTTCGACCATGAACAAAATCACATCAACTGTCTCAGTGTTTGACAGAATATCAACATCTTTAGCCAGGAAAATTTTTCGGGGAGGGATATGCGCCTGGAAAATTTTTCGGGAAGGGGGGGGATATATCCCGATATTCCCCCCCCCCCTGTCTTTAGCAAGAAATTGTCAAACCTTAATATTATTGAAATATCACACATTTCCTTGCTAAGGAGGCTTGGTATTTGAATCAGCTTCTTACCGTCACTTTGAAAGATGCAAATGCAGTTGTCAAACATAGAATTTTTGATAAGCCTTTTAAAAATCCTTCTATCCTAGATCTTAACTGCTCTAGAAAACTGTCATCTATAGTAGCAAGACTCCGTACAGGACATTTTAGAGGCATGAAAATATCTACAGATGATAGCTCAAGATACTACACCTTCTGCAGAAACTGCCCAGATACTCAATTAGCACCAGACCATATTTTTGACTGACAAGCTATAATTTCCTCTCTTATTTACTGTGGCGAGCCACTACCAGACATCCTTTATGGCTCCAGACCTGGCGACCCTCATTTTCAACGCTTTTGGCTCCATCTAGCTTTCACTTACTTATGACAACGGAAACAACAAATACAGTTTTTAAGTATAGCAAAAATGTTATTCCTTTGGCTGCTTTTTTTATGCTGGTGAGGCAACTAATGCAATTTTTGTCTCTTGGAAGTGGTGAACACCCTACATATCTACAATAATGCTTCATAATGGACTTTGGACTTAACTTTTTGGATGGGTTCAAGGTATGTTCATATATTTTTTTTCAAATTCAAAAAGACTTGTTGCAATGTCAAATGAAAACAGAATTCTCACTTTTCTGCAAATGTGGGGTATAAAGTATGGGGGTGGAGAGGAAAATAAAACCTCAAAACTTTTTTCCTAACTGTGTTTACAAGGTTTCAAAAAATAATAACAATAATTAATAACTTTTTAAAAATTAGTTGCTAATTGATATTTTATATAAAATAAAGAAATAATTTTTTCTGAGATTTGTCATGTCAAAACCTCAAATATAATATGGAAAAAAATTAAACAAACTACTAAGTGTTATTTTGTTGCAAAATATTTTGTACTTTAATATCTGTAATGAATTAATTAATATTTAGAAAAATAAGGAACCATAATCAGCAAAAAATGCTAGATGAAATTTTGTCTTCATCTATCAGGGTTATTTTATTTACTTTTAAGAAGATAAGAGCATGGTGTGCTTACTCATTACATTTAAGTTCTGAAATTTTTTACTTCTACAGGGTGTCTACCAGATTTCTGAAAGTCAATTTCCTGACTTTTGGGAGGTCCCGGGAAAAAAAATTCCTGACCAGTGCATTTTACTTTGGGAAATTGCACAATTGCCCTTGTCCTTATATTTGCACAACTTCTTGAAACCAATTTTTAACTGAAATATACAGGATTAAGCTTTCATCAATTGAGAAACAGAAGTAGTCGCACTTTCTGATAGAATTAACTAACTGTTCTTAGAAATTCGGTCCTAAGACGTAAGTTACCAAGTAAGCTAATTTGTCTTTTACCCTCCTGTCACCATTGATGAACCCCCATTTTTCCCTCTTTATACAAACACATCGCTTGATGATTTTGCGGTCCGAAAAATGCGTTGCAGTTGCTTTTGGTTTCTAGTCTGACAATTAGAGAGAAAGCGTAAAAACAAAGGACACACAAAAAAAAATTGATTCTTTTGGTGAATTTTCTGCACCCATTATCCAATTTCCTGGGTTTTTCCAGACTTTCCGGACTCATTTTCCAATTTCCTGGCTTTTTCCAGACTTTCCGGAGTGGTAGACACCCTGTTCTATATTTTGAATGAGACACTTTAGTATACTGATAATTAAGGTGCTGATCTTTATTTCTTTTTATATAAATTACTGAAATTACTATGTTGTAGGCTGTTGCTTAAAGCCCTTTCACTTTAGCATTTAGATTAAATCAAAAATAAGCTTAATGTTTGCTTCTAGGAAATGTTTATCCATACTTTAGTTTGAAAATTTCCGGATGTTATTTATATAACTATACATACAATTATTATATATAATAATAAGTCTAACTAGTTATATAATATGCTAATGTATGTGGTACCAAAATTGACAATAATTCCATGTTGCGAATGGCAATAGCTAGATGAAAACATTAGAGCAATAAAAATAATGCATATGCAAAAATCCAAATTTACAGTTTAATGACGTTAAATTGAGCAAGCATACAAGGCCATAGCCAAGGGGGGGGGGGTGTTCAAACCCACCCCGAAACTTTCAGGAATATGTATTACTATTTGAAAAAGGGTAAAACCTGCCATGTTGATACAAAAAACTTGAGAACTCCTCCCGAAATTTTTTCCTGGCTACGGCATTGCAAGCATATGTCAGAAAGTAGCTAAATTACAAAATAACAATAATGGATACATAAAAATGCATGATCTTTTGGACTTTTTCACACCTTTGAAATATCAAATTTACAGTACTTGATGCATTAATTGTCCATCTAAAAAATGTCACCATGCATTGGGCTAATACACATTTTAGCCATTTGCTGTTTCAACATCGGCTTTTTTGATGACACCCAAAATGTGTAGCAACACTAACCTAAATAAATTTAATGAAAAATACTGTTAAAACAAAGAAACATGATTTTTATTGAAATAAGCCCAGAAATTTAGTCAACAGTGCACTGAGTATAAAGAACAGTAAGGTATGGGGCAGTGAAGCTGGTTGCCTTGGGGGCTAGTATATAATATTGTATAGATTAAATTTTTAAATTGTAATCTACAAATGGTAGTAAATCAACTAATGTGAAGAAGCACAACTTATGTGTTAATATTATAGTTACTTTTTAATATAATTAATTTTAATTATGAATTTAGTTTAATGCAGAATGGAAATATACTGCATAATTAGTAGGGATGTAACAGATATCAGACTTCTCTGCCAGATATCCAGCTATATTCTACCAAAGTTCTATCTATAATACGCATGGAACAGGATTTAAAATTATATTTGATATAATTAAATTTCCCCTATAAGCAGGGTTCTACCACTAAAATGGTGAACAGATAGTAACCAAATTTGTTTTATAGACTATACATGAGAAGTGCTTAGGGAAATTTGATAAAAAGCTGAAGTTGATATTAAACATGGAAAAGCAGCATATTTAGAGCTGCTTTCATGCTGCAAAGTGCTACTTAGAAGACTTTTTCTGAATTAAACTTAAAAAAAAAAAACCTTAAGCACATCTGATGTAGTGTCCATGTGCAAAATTTGGAGGTGATCTTCTCATCCTTTTCAGCTGTAGACTGCTGTTTATAGTAGGGATGCAACGGATATCCGGCTGATTTTTCAATATCTGAAATATCATGGGATATCCGGATCATAACACCAGATATCCGGCTTCTGCCGGTTATCTGGCTATATATTACTAAAGTTCTATCTATAATATGCATGGGACAGGATGAAAAATTATGCTTGAACATTCTTGATAGAGTAATGCATAAGACGGATATATTTTGTGATTGATATCTTATCATGCAATCATTGATTTGCAATATCAGGTCTCTATCCAAGATTAAATTAGTGGGTGGGGCTGAAAACAACCTGGGTAGGCACTATTTCCACGAATGAAGTTACTTGTTTTACAATACCTATCGGCTCCACCAAGCTCAGTAAATTCTGAACGTTTATTTAGTTCAGCAAAAAGAATTTATACACATAATAGAAATCGTTTGGCTCCACATAATGCTGAATTTTTTTTATTTTTATTTTATTTGCCCTCCCCCCTTTTTGTGCCATAGTTTTAGTACTGTGAAAGAATGCTCATATATATTTTTTAAATTAAAGAAATTTAATGCATAAACTGAAAAATCCTGTTTTATAAGTATTTGAAAGGAATTTACTTTTTACTTATCAATCTCTAAAAGTAATTTAACTTAAAATAAAACTAAAAATAACTTAATGTAAATTAATATTAAATGAATAAAACAGAAAAAAAGCATTAAATCCATGTTTGGAAAAAAATAACTCATCCATCAAAGGTATCTTATCAAAATAGATATCTTATTCTTAAAGTAAAAAAAAAAAAAAAAAAAAAAAAAAAAAAAAAATAATAATAGATATCTTATTCTTAAATAAATAAAAAAAAGTATGCATTTCTTTGTGAAAATAATCTACAATTACAGGTATTTTAATTAATGTGTCATGGTTAAATTTATTTCCTTCTGCCAGCACTGTATACATAAAAAGAATATTTTAACTATTTACATTTTAAGTAACATTTTTTATGTACATATATAAAAATATATTTAGTTTTTGCACATTGTTAGTCAATTATTAAAAGAATACTTTAATGATGTGTGAAACATGCTTGTAATTTATTGTTCTGATGTCATTAAAAAAAAAAAAAAAAAGAAAAACACACTTTACTAAATACATGTTTAGTGCCAGATATCTGTATCTGGCAACTAAAAGAGCTTCAGATATCCAGTAAAATCAATATCTGTTGCATCCCTAATAATCAGTTTATACAATGTTATCTCTTTTTTTTAATGGATTAGATTTTATCAGTTTAAACCAAGGGTACAGTCACATTTTTTGTATAATCTGAAAAGACTTGTCAAAATGCTAGAATGAAATGATTGGGTTTTTGCTTTTTTGTGAAAGCATTCAGAGAAACTTTGGAACTGAAATATTGAAGAGAAACAGGGATACAACAAAAAACTTCCTGTTATGGAATGGTTATAGAACAATTGTGAAGAGAATCTTTAACAATGAATTCATATATATATATATATATATGCATGTCTGTGATTTTCAAGGCTACTGCAAAAACACTAGAGGAGAAGGAGATCAGACACTGTCTTCCAGAGAGAAAAATGGATTATCCTATTAACATTTTTCCTTAAAAATTTTTGAGCTCAGCTTAAACCCTGGTTTAAACCAGTTGTTGATGCTTGTTATGTCAAAAATCCACCCTAGCTACAAAGATCCAAATTTTGTCTGCACCGATTATATTTTCATTGACAGCTGTTTTGTGAACTGGTAATCCCTTAACATGTAGCTGATCAGAGATGGATTAAATTTTATAGGAGGCCACAAACTATAAAGTTTCTGAGGCTCTTTTAGCAAAAAATGTCAAGGCTTGAGGGTCCTTAGTGAATTTTTTGCCCAAGTTCTTAAATGTCTATAATAGGTCTCTGCAAGGCCGGAAAAAATCTATTGCCCGACATGCTCGGGGCATGTAAAAAAATCAAGTGAGAAATTCGTAAATTACTTGTTAAAAAAATTATGAATGTATTTTTAAATGCCATGAATTTTTCAAATTTTGGTATGGAAAAAATAAATGTCTATTTCTATTTTTGTAATTTTATCAATGTCTCAGTGGCAATCTCAATACCTTAACTGTAGTGTAAACAGAATATAAAACTCCAACAATAATGGGGAATGATAAAATCCCCACATTCACGTGTGTTTAAGGATTTTCTGATTTTTCCTTCGATGCAAACAATATGAATAATGTAAATTTCACAGAGCAATAAAATGTAGTTTTTTGGGGCAAGTAAATTTTGGGTTCAGGCATGGATTATTTTAGGTTACCGACTGTGAATGTAGATTTTTTTTGCCCCTGGGACTCTGGATTAATGTAACACAAAATAGAATACAATTGTGGATAATGTTTACGCCTACTGATGTTTTCGAATTTTGTTTTTATTTTTGCATTCTAGCTTTTCCACTGAAACAATTTTGAACTCAGTTTAGCAGTTTTTGTTATTTATCTCTGAATGAAATATCTGCAAGTGGTTGAACTACAGTATCATACTTTTTTGGCAACCTGTTCTGGTGTGATAAATGATACAATATGGCAGTGACTGGCCACTGATTATCTCCGTTTTAAAACCATAAAATTTCAAAAAACATGAAATTTTCTCTATGCTTTCTACATATTATTGTATTTTGTGCTGTATACTGTAGGTCTATTATTATATTTAACTAAAAGTTTCAGAAATTTGTTAGTATAATTGTAATTACATTAAAGAAAAAAAAAAACCCTGGAGTGGTAGGGCAGAAGCCAGATCCTTGCATTACTTACATTCATATGTATAAGGCGCATGGGCATGTAATGTACACATATGATTTCAAATTACATTTTTAATTTGGCTAAGCTTCGATATACCCCCTACCTTTTTTTTTTGCGCCAAGCTTGGCGATAAAAGGGATTTTGTGGTTTCTCAAACGAATTTCGTTGGCGAGAATGGGGGAAGGCTATTTATGGCAACCTAGGCCGGCCGGCCAATGACAGAGCGCCAGTGATGCAATAGCTCCTGCACGTGGAAGCTTGTGAGAACTTTTTTTTCACATTTTTAGAGAAAGGTAGTAAGTTGACCGAAAGCACTTCTGCAAAGGTACTGTGATCTTTTGATATTTTACTGTACTTTTTTTAATATTTTTGGTTAGGATTTTATGATTTTTTAAGTACCTCCGTAGCTAATGTAATTGAAAAATATCTGGGTATTTTTGAACAAAATTTAACGTTAAAGTTGTCGGTTTAAAATCCCACGTGTGGAAAGAAAAGTGTAGCTAAAATTATTTTTGTTATGAGCTATTTGTTAGAGGACCAGGAGAAGTTTTTGGATTTTTTGAGGGAGACATCCTTTCGGAGTGTGAGCTTAACCTTTCCGAGATATTTTTGCTAACGTATAATATTGTTTCGCGTTATACATCGTGGTAACTGTTGGGTCAGTGTGATAAAAGTCAGTTTCTAATAAAATTGTTCTAAAGATTAAAACATAAAATACATAAATAAATTTTAAAAAGTAAATGGTTGCCTGCCCAGTGTTTTTCCCAGGCTTTGTGTCATCCAACAAATAAAGGCCAGCTGTGGCTTACTTTGTTTTTGAAAACTTTGTAATATCCAAAGTTTTTATTTTATTTAAGTGTTGAAAAAAAAGCAGAGCTATCTAAAAGTAGTAAAGTTTCTTAAAATTTAAATGTACCTTTAGCTTTGGTGTAAACATCATAAATTAAATCTACCTCTTAAACTAGATTTTTCCTTCTTAAACATAAGGTAGAGTTGAGTTGTTTCATAGTTCAGCTTCTGATTAAATACCGGAGATTGACAGGCAAATTGCATAAACCTATAGGCAAACTGCTGACCTTGATTGTAGACTTGAAAATTAAATAACTACAGATAAATTTCTGACCTTCAATTGTGCAAACCTATAGATAATTTTCTGACCTTATTTTATTTTGCTTTAAGACTATAAGCTATAATTCCTGGTAATGCCTTTCATTCATGTTCTTAGTGTCAGGTAAATTTCAGACCTTGTTTTCTTTATGCAAATTATTTTGAGTAGCTCTGCATGCATAATTTGCAGTAACTGTTAAATTAACCTTTTCTGTTTAATATATAATAGAATGGTTTCAGTGTGCTGATACATAGATATGTGCTTCATAAATGGAAGGCTGTCTTCCACCCTTTGTTAGATGTTTGCTGCTGCTGTTATCAGAATTGTTACTAATGGTTTATGGAAGACAGTCATTTTATTATACATTTTTAAAAGTTTTTAATCCATTTAACCAATTGTTCATAAATATGTGTTTATACTAATAAAGAAAAGTTAGTTGCATTTTTGAAGTCCTTTATTGAGCAGCAAAAGTTAAACATTATGCTCATCTTCTGACATGGTAGCAGATGCTGACAGTAACGACCCATGGCATCTTCTGGAGACGTTAACCCAGGGTCATCATTCAACTTTCCAAAGTTAAATCGTGATAACTTTAAACAGTGGAAATATAATATTAATTTGCTGCTGGCCAGTCAAGACCTCTCCGAATTTTCCTCAGATTACCAAAGTAAAATTCCCACTCAAGAGACTGCCGAACACAAACCGGACGATTCTAAAGGCCCGGTTGTGCGGGATATTCGAAAAGAAAAAAAGGCTCTAGCCATTATGTCTGTGTATTGAAGAAAGTCTAAAAAGTCTCCTATATGAAGCGCATACACCAGCAGAGGCTTGGACATTACTCAAGAATGCTTTCGAGCCAAGCAGCAGAGCTCGTGTCGCTGCCTTAAGACGAAAATTTATCAGCCTCAGGTATGACAGTGCAGATGGAATGGAAAGATACATCGGACAAGTTATAGATGCTGCGAAGGATTTAAAGATGGCCGGAAAACAGCTTTCAGACGACGAGGTGGCATTTCAACTCCTGGAGAACCTCCCACCCGAGTATGAAAACCTAGTGGTTCAACTTTACAGACTACCAGATCCAGAATTTACCACTGTAGAAATCTGCCGACAACTGCTGGCTGAATATGATCGGCAAAAGTGTAAAGTTGCTGACAATACCAATCGCCAAGCTCTGGTGTCGGTTCAGAAGCGAAATGCATGGTCCCGGAAGGAGGTGATATGTTCCCACTGTGGCAAATTAGGACACTTAAAAAGGACTTGTTTTAAACTCCAGCGAAGCCTGCAGAAAGCTAATTTTGGAATGCAAGGAAATCCTCGAAACCGGCAGAAACACAAAGAGGATAATGAGAAACAAGCACACTTTGCAGCCTTAGTTACTCAAAGCCCCATTATGGAGTGCGTCTTGGATAGTGCAGCCACAAATAATGTTTTCACACAAAGGGATGCTTTCAAGACCTTTTGCCTCATTGAGAGCAGTGCGATTATTGCTGAAGGAACAACTAGCATCCAAGGTATCGGTGAAGTTCATTTGCAGCTTAATTCAGGTACTGTTCTTCAAAATTTAGTGTTACAAAATGTATACTTTGCACCCGATATGTGCAGGAATTTAATCTCAGTCCGGTGTTTATGTGAAGAAAACTTTCAAATTTGTTTCCTTAGGGACAAAGCATTAGTCTACAAAGATAATCAAGAAATATTAAGTGCCCCCCCTTAAAGATAGGTTTTATTGTTTTTCTGTAAATTCCTTACAACATGTAGAATCCGGTGGGGCTTTTATCATAGATAAAAACGTCATGAAGTGGCACTCCAGATTTGGCCACTTTAATACAAAAACACTTGTACAATTTTCTAAATCTAATAATGTCACTGGTTTAGATAAACTTGATGGTAATGGTCAAGAATGTGAGTCCTGTACTTTTGCTAAAAGCACGAGAAAAGATTTTCCTGCAAAGGATGACATTGAAACTACTGATATTCTTCAGCTTTTACACTTAGATATTTTTGGTCCAACTCCAGTCCCTTCTCTGGGGGTGCCAGGTATTTTTTATCCATTGTTGACGACTTTTCTCGCTACTCATTTCTATACATTTTGCACCATAAAGATCAAGCCTTTCACTTTTTTAAATTATACAAATCATTAGTTGAAAAGGTGGTGAATTTTGTTCTCATCAATTTGAAACCTTTCTCCAAGAACATGGCATCATCCATGAACATACAAATCCATACTCCCCCCAAATGAATGGGGTTGCAGAAAGGTATAATCGAACTCTTTTGGATGGTGTCCGAGCTTTACTGTTTGAAACAAAGTTACCTCAACCGCTTTGAGCAGAATTGGTCTGTACACAAAATTATCTCAAAAGTTGTTTTCCCCATAAAAAATTAAAAGGCAAAGCACCCTTAAATCTATGGATAGGTAGAAAATTTTCAGTAGCTCATTTAAAAGTAATAGGAAGTAAAGCGTCTGTTCACATTCATAAACGCAAAAATAAATTTGATAAAAGAGCCAAACAGGGCATACTAGTGGGATATGCCTCTAGTACTAAGGGATATCGGATTTGGTACCCAGTTTTTGAAATATGTGCTTTATTTTAAAATTATTTTTATTTTTAAATAACGTAGAATGTGGTCATTCAAAATTTGTGCTCAAAATAGTTTCAATTCTTTTTCATAAAGGGGGGGGTGTGAGGGGCAAGGGTGGTTTAGGGCGAGGGCACAGGGGCGCGAATTCCCCGAGAGGAAAATATTTACTAGCAAAAATACGCTTTATTAATAGTAAAAATACGCTTCAAATAAAATTGCATGTTCATGCAATTCTGAATTGGTATTCAAGCTTCGCACCCTTCCTGAAAAATATTTCTGGATCCGCCCTTGGGCATAGTATATTTGTACAAATACATAACAAAAAGCAAGTGCCTAGAATATATAATTCAATGCTTTATAGAAATAAACTGACCATATTTTTAATAATAACATATATTAATTAAAGCTTTTAAACACATTTAAAATATATATATGAATGTAATTTACATATAACTTACTTGAACAGGCGCCAGTCGATTTTGTTTATGAAGATCTGAATGCTTAGTTATCCTATGTTTTTTTTTTTTTTTTTTTTTTTTTTTTTTACATAATCATTATCAAAAATATCACGACATAAAGCACACTGTACTTTATATCTTGTGCTTTTGGCACCACCGATGTTCTTTTTAGGAAACATAAAGCCAAAAATGAAATTAAACTTTTATAAACTTCACAATGATATGCTATGCTGCCGTAACAAGAAAAAAAATGCTCATTATTCTAAACTCTGTCTAACTCACTGGCACAGTGCACAATAACAAGTTGGAAAAGTGATGTACTATGGGTTTGCGAAGAGAAAGAGAGAGAGAGAGAGAAAATAAAAATACACGGGATATTTAGAGGAACCATTTCTTTCTCATCATTCTGTCATTGAGGACCAATAAAAATACAAAAACCGTATTTCTGGAAAAAAGAACATCCCCCATAGCCATACTTCCCTTCCCTCGAAATTTTTTATCTACCCGACTGGTCTAATTAACGGTCACTGTCTCCCCCATCCCGACCACCCACACCCATATTCTACTTTTCTATGGTGTCGGCGACAAAATGCAATCGTTTAAGCAATTTAAGCAATTAAAAGAGCCTCGAATAGAAAGTGGTCGCACATGTGGTCTCATAAATTTGTTGTTTGAAGAATAGACTGGCACTTTTGTTCCCTTAAGATTGATGTCTTGCTGCAAATCCAGTAAAATGCCTCCTGAGAGTGGGATCACAGATTTCAACTATACACTATTCGAATTTGAAGTCTCCCCCGCCGTTCGTCAACACATCACAGTATTGGAAGATGCAGGAAGTGGCTGTTTTTCGACATGAAAAGGATCGCAGAGATAAGAGATGAATGAAAACGGGAAGTAGTTTTAGCCATTATTCAGAAGTTCTGAGGAATTATCCCACTCCCCCAATGAGCTATCTCCCAGAAATGTAAACATTTCCGCTTCAATCTCCAATACTCATTTGCCTTTCATGTGTATTTAAAAAGTACAAAATTAATTTTTTTAAATCGCAAAATCAAAATTAAAACTCAGCTAAAATATAGATTTCTTCTTATGAAAATTCCCCGACGAATTAATCAAATAGCCCCGATGGGGGGTCACAAGTTCCCCGACGGGGGGCACGTGCCCCCCCGGACCCACCCCTGCCACTAGTTAAACCTCTAGATGTGTGCATCAACAAAGTATTCAGAGGAATTTCAAAAACAACATTGAAATACACAATTACTAGGAGGTGAAAGAGCATTTACTAAAGGAGATCAGATGCCAGGTTAGAAACAGTCTGAGTGGAAAGTGAAAACATTGAATGAAATCAAACCTGAAACAATTTGAAAGCATTCAAAAAATGTAGAATGACGAACAACCTAACGGAGTTTAATATTATTAATGGATCACAGTAGCAGGAGTAATGAATATGAAATGTAATAGTGTTAAAATTCAGGGAAGACGAATATGACAATTTTTTTTCATACTGTCAAATAATGAGAAATTTTAAATTCATAAGATATGTTTTTCCTCTGGAACAAACAGCATTTTAGGCACATGTAGAAATCTAATTTTTTCATGCCCATTTTTAAAACTCTCATTTATTATAGCTGGCATTTAACACGCACATGTAAATTTCTATCTTATTTTTTGTATCAAAAGTGTGCATTATACGCTGGGATGTACGGTAAATATCAATGAAAGGCTAGTGAATCAAAATCTATAAATATACAATACAAAATAGGTAACAGCTGTATATCACCTGTCTAATAATATAAATGGTTACATTAATTTGTCACTAAGTCAGAGCAACGCGAGAACGAGGTGATATGGAATGGATGTTGTTCTCTACAAGAAGCTGCATGAAGCAACTGGAGACTAATAATAATTACGCACAGTGAGATTCGATAACAAATAAACATTTTAA
Organism: Cheiracanthium punctorium; assembly: GCA_038373885.1. Taxonomy (NCBI): domain Eukaryota; kingdom Metazoa; phylum Arthropoda; class Arachnida; order Araneae; family Cheiracanthiidae; genus Cheiracanthium; species Cheiracanthium punctorium. The sequence continues at coordinate 562,901 of JAWZYV010007211.1, forward strand.
TTATAAAACTTTCCAGCAAATAAGATCATAGTTCTCATAAAAATTTTCACTGATTTTCCAGAGCATTTTGAGATACAAGCACATCGCAGTCGACTTTACTAGATGCTACGTGTAATGCAGGCAAAACAAATGAATTACAGTCACATTTTGTGCCGCTCACAAAGTCAAATGATCCAAGTCTGCAATTACACTTCGGGCAATGAAGTTTTCCCTTTGTCCAATCGTAATTATCCAACTGATTTTTTACCCACGATGGTACCATGTCTTCTTTCAGATACCAAACATTGGTAGGCGAACTGCAAGTTTGTTCAGGGTTTGCATGGGCTTTTACAGGGTTTCCGTGGGCGTCGCAAGCTTCGATATTCGAAAATAAGAAGTGCCGACACTTTCTGCATTTAAAAGTCATTTTAAATGCAGTTTGCATATAAACTTGAGCTTCTGCGTTAGCTAAATAAGAGATGAACTGCTAATACAAATTTTACCATGTGACAAAAATGTAAACAAAAGTATGAAGGTAATCCACGCCACGGACTAAGAGGGTTCAGGACAATCATCCAAGCATTGCGAAAGAACTAAATGAAATTTGCCCAAAAGGTAGCGCTGGGAGTCGTACTCATTAATTTATGGCGCATGCGTAGTCTGCTAGTAGCTGAAACGTAAACAAATATCAACGGAAGCACCCCGCGGGAGATACTTACGCCGTGTGTCGTCAGAGGGCGCCCGTGCCGTTAATTATTAAAAGGGGGTCGCATATTTTCCTTTCAGAGGCTGACGCAGTTTCGCCCGTCTGCCGCTTCCCGATGACCGTCCTAAAGCCTCTTAGTCCGTGTCCACGCTCAATGTTTTGGAAATTTTCAGAGGGAAATCTACTGCGCATAATATTGTACTTTAGTCTGTTGCATTGCGCGTAAATATTTCCCAACTGATTTCGTACCCCGAGAAGAAAAATTAAACGTACCAACCGTTAGAGAAGCAGTTTAACATTTTTGTGTTAGTTATATATATTTTTTTTATGTAAAAAAAAAAAAAAAAATTCACCCCCCCCTCCCGAAATTTCGGTTAAAACTTTTTGTTAACAAAATATTAATGATGAAGTCCTTTTGTGAAAAATTCTGCCTTCCTCACCGTTTGGACCCCTCCGAAAGGCAGTCAACTTAAAAGATTTGATATTCTTGTAAAACGTATAATTTATTCTTATTTTAACACATTTTAGATGATCAAATTAATTTAAGTGGTGTTCAGACTTCAGAGGGACGAATAAATAAATAATAAAAAAAAAAGCACATGGCCGAAGCACAGAAGAGTAGACATAACATTTCACCATGAAGCTCGGGAGGAGAAACATCGACTTGTTATCCAACTTGGACTATGCTTGGACCAACTACGCAGTATGAGAATTGCCGACGAAACTGCGGCTACCATTGATTGCGCCATCTATTGACGGTAGCGAAAAACAACATCGCGCCCGCGCGCTTTCCGATTTAATGCTTCTCTAATTGGGATTTATTCATTTATGCTGAAATTTCATGAAGTATACACTAACATTTGAATAAATAAATATGATAATTAATATGCATATATTATAATTTTGTTTCTATATTACTTAGTTACAACGATGTAACATCAGTTTGATAATTTAATAAATTAATTAATAATTTAAATAAATTCTCTTTAAAACTGCATGCGAACGATATAATATATCAGTTTTTGACAAATATTTTTGGTAGCAATTCGCTAAAAATTAAAAAATATTCCCTGCCTTCTTTCAGGCTATAAATTCCTCTTATATACCTGCTCTTCCACATTATATTTTATTTATTATTATTTTTTTTTTGTCGTTAGTCTTAAAGTTGGTTAGTTAAACCAAAAAAAAAAAAAAACAACAAACAAATATGGAAAGAGAAAAACATTTAACGCAGTTTTTCAGCACCACCAGAGCCTGATTATAACCAACAAGGGCCCCAGGAATTGATGAATTTGAGGGGGGGGGGGGCATCTATGAAATTTGTTTTAATTTTCATAAAATTTTGATATAAAGAAGGATGTTTCAGAACAAGATTTGAAATTGGGGGGCCCTGGGCAAAGTCCCGATTTGCCCGTGCGATAATAAGGACCTGAGTACCACAAAAATTACATAAAAATCAATGTCTTTTCAGTATCGGTATCATTTTTCAGTACTACAAAAAATTTCATAAAAAAGCATAAAGGAAAAAAAAATATTAATTCAATAAATACACGCATATTCAGTGATTGACTCTTTTGCAAGCTTTCACATATCAGAAAAAATATAATATTTCTTTAATTTTGAAAAATTTAGTATTTAAAAAAAACAGACTTTGAATTGAAAATATTTGTTTTTGTATAAGTTTTGCAGACTTATGCCAAAAATATCTATTCATTTGTGTATCTCTTATATATTATAAAATCCCCTCCCCCATCCTAATTAAATTAATAAACAGAAAAATATTATTCATAAAACTGTTATTATTTTTTTAAAAATGGGCAATTTCAAAGTATTATACTGCTGTTTCAATTTGATTATTGGGCCGTATTTTAAAGTGTTCATATTAGCATTATACTACTACTAACATGTACAAAAGGTTTTCTATTTACATAGTGTTACTTTTTATGTTATACATTTATAAGGGGCCATATTAAAGAAATATTATGGTGATGCTGTATTGATGCTGTTTGGAGCTTTAAATAACGTTGGATTTTCCTTCCGGAGCGATACATTTCTTTTTCTGGCTTCTGGATATCCACTGTCACATTCAGGTGCAAAGCAGTGACTCGCTCGACCCATATTCTATCAAAATAATTTATTTTATTAAAAAAATATAGCTCGTTCACAATCAAAACAACGCTAAATCCCTATTGAAGCGGTGCGCTGCGCCTCCTGCTGGTGAAAATGGATCCTGGTCCGTTTTCCCACCTGATCGCCCATTCCCGATGACTCTCCTTAGAGCTTCATGCATTTCACCCATAACATATGGTGGTGCCATCTTTTGATAATTTAAGAAATCTTTTGTTATTTAAGTTAGTATAATCCTACCTTCGGGACACTCTTTTTTAAATCTTTGTTTTTAATTAAAATGGGGTATAAAACTTAAATTCTAAATGCAAAGATAAATTTAGAATTTTAGTTTACATTTTAGAATTTTTACTTAGAATTAGTTTTAATTAAATTCATTGTGAACTTGAAATATTGGCAAATTTAAGTGAATTTTTTCTAAAAATTTGCATTTACGCCACATCTCTTGTAAACAATGCTATATTTTTTAAAAATAAAATTTATACAGTAGATAACTAACATATTTATCTGTGCTATAAACCGAAAGATTTGAAAGTTTTCAAATAATTATGGAAATATTTAAATTTTTATATGAGAACTCAGTATTTTTTTTAAGTAATAAAATCAGTAAATAAACACAGAAATCTTATATAATGCTTCATAACATACTTAAGAACAATCGAACTACCCTGGCATGGCAAAATCTCAAGTCAATATCTTAAACACATCTTGAGACATGATATTTATCGTAAAGAAAATTTATGAAAATCTCAGTTTTTCAGAAAACGCGTTTAAGGATTTTAATACTGAACAAAACACTATCCTTCTGGTTCTTTATTTCTTGTATAACTTAGCTTCTAGTTATCAAAGAAACAAAAGCAAAACGGTTTTGGAATCCTAATCGTGCGACCTGTAAAATAGGCAAATAAAAGAAATTTCGAAAATTTTGACAAAATAAGGCTTTTTTTTGGGTAGTCTCACACTTTAAAATTTGAAATATTCTATTAGCACGACCGCACTATTCGCTAAGTTCGAAGGTTTCGCGCGAAACATTAGAAATTAAAATAATGAGAAATAGTAATGGTGATGATTTTATACAATTACTATATTATATTTTCTAATTTTTATGTGCATTTGTGTTACATAAAAATATTTCATTGCTTGAGAACTTTTACTAATTTTAATGCTAATATATTAGAATGAATAGTTAGAATTAGTCTTCTGAAAATTGTACAATCTGGAAAAAAATGAATAGTTTTTACTATTTACTACATGATGCACTTTTTATAAAACGCAATACTTAATGTATGAAACCGACATGGAAAATTTTGCTGTGTACTCAGATACACTTTTGAAGAAGTGTACGAATGGATTAATGGATTGTTGAATAGTTGTGCAAAAGAATTGTTGGATAATGATCATTAAAGTTGTAGGGTAAAAAAAAACCCAAAAAACAATTGAGTCTGTTCGTCTAATATCTTTAATTTGTTTACAACAATATTAATGCTTAAAAATCTTAATTGATATAGGGCCGTATTCTCCAAACTTTAAACCCTGGAGTTAACCCAGCAAAGCGAGCTACTTCAAAGGTTAGTGAGAAAATGGTATTCACAACACCAAAATCAGGGGTTACCCCAAGACTTGACCCTGACTCCAGGTGCAGATTCTAACCCTGCAATATCAGAGGGTTGACTGCTCGTTTTCTGCATGGGCGCAGGCCCGGGGAACAGGGGGACGTGTCCCCCTGCTTGAGTATCCCTCTGCAAGTGCCTAGAATATATAATTCAATGCTTTATAGAAATAAACTGACCATATTTTTAATAATAACATATATTAATTAAAGCTTTTAAACACATTTAAAAAATATATATGAATGTAATTTACATATAAGTTACTTGAACAGGCGCCAGTCGATTTTGTTTATGCAGATCTGAATGCTTAGTTATGCTATTTTTTTTTTTTTTTTTAACATAATCATTATCAAAAATATCACGACATAAAGCACACTGTACTTTATATCTTGTGCTTTTGGCACCACCGATGCTCTTTTTAGGAAACATAAAGCCAAAAATGAAATTAAACTTTTATAAACTTCACAATGATATGCTATGCTGCCGTAACAAGAAAAAAAATGCTCATTATTCTAAACTCTGTCTAACTCTCTGGCACAGTGCACAATAACAAGTTGGAAAAGTGATGTACTATGGGTTTGCGAAGAGAAAGAGAGAGAGAGAGAAAATAAAAATACACTGGATATTTAGAGGAACCATTTCTTTCTCATCATTCTGTTATTGAGGACCAATAAAAATACAAAAACCGTATTTCTGGAAAAAAGAACATCCCCCATAGCCATACTTCCCTTCCCTCGAAATTTTTTATCTACCCGACTGGTCTAATTAACGGTCACTGTCTCCCCCATCCCGACCACCCACACCCATATTCTACTTTTCTATGGTGTCGGCGACAAAATGCAATTGTTTAAGCAATTAAAAGAGCCTCGAATAGAAAGTGGTCGCACATGTGGTCTCATAAATTTGTTGTTTGAAGAATAGACTGGCACTTTTGTTCCCTTAAGATTGATGTCTTGCTGCAAATCCAGTAAAATGCCTCCTGAGAGTGGGATCACAGATTTCAACAGGGTGGCTACACAAATTAAGAAAAAAAGTTCCCTGATTTCGCTGACTATCTTTATCAAATTTCCAGAACTAATTATATACATACCTTTCATGTAAATCACCATTGTGTATCATGCACAAACAGGTGAATGCTTCATATGGGGAAATAAATAAGAGAAAACCACAAAAACACTTAATATTAATAAAATTGTAGTTCAATTCCATAAATCCAAACATAAAATTTAGTTGAACACTAAAAGACAATATATAGCAGAAAGTTTCGTTTTATAAAGATAGTGTTCAATTTTAAGAGTAAGGATGATTGATCAAAATAAACTGGCCACCTAAAAACTTATTTTTCAATGTATCATTTCAAAATTCCAATGTATCGTTTCAAATTAAAAAAAATATGTAGAAAGGCTTCAAAATGAGCACTGTCTATAAAAAAAAGACGACATCTAGTCATCTGAATTTAAGGACTAGTTTGTGTGAAATCCGAAAACTTTATCATGTGTACCTTGTTTTTTCAAAAAGTTTTGGAGGAAAATTGTATAGCGTACATGAAATAAAAGTATATCTATAAAATAAAGTACCATTTTCCTCTAACAATTTTTAAAACTGAACCCTGAAAATATAGTTATTAAAAGGAATATAATTTGGTTGAAATAATTTTGAAAATTGTAAAATCTTATTCAAACCATTTAAACCATTAAATCTTATTCAATTTTTCAAAAACTTTTCTCAAAATAAAGTTAACAGTTAATTAGTCAACTTCATAAAGATCCTAAATAATATAAAAATTACTAACAACAGAAAGATTGAAAATTTAAAAATTGTAGTTTGCTTCTAGCCATATATAAAGATGAAAAGTAAATTAAAATCATTAAATCCAAAAGCTACACAGACTGGCAAAAATATCTCAAAACCATTTTTTTCTTAGACTTTGTTTAATGTACACGAGCAAATATAAATAAATAAAATGCTATTATCATACATATCGATTCAATTAAAGATGCAAACATTTTTTTAAAATCTGGAATAAGTTGACAAAATATAAAAACAAATCTGAATATTGTCTTTTAACTGCATGTAGTTATATATACAAAACTAAAATAAAATCAGAGTTTCTTTTGGAGAAGTTTAATATTTGCTATCTCTTCTTCGATTTTTAAGGTTTCTTTTTGAGCATCATCCAAAATTTTGGATTTTTTGGCTTGCAATTCTTTTATCGGAGTTTCAGACTCTCTTTTCCTTTTTAAATTGAACTTCATTTCCTTCTCCTCTTTACTCCTCCTTTCTTTTGCTTCCTCATATCTTGATCTGGAGTTTTTTACACTGTGAATCATTTGTTTTGTTATTTGAAAGTTATTTAGACCATTCTGTGCTTGTAAGGCATCATAAATAACTCTCCTAGCAATGACAGTTTCTTCTTTCATGTTCTCCCATAGGCAATCCTTATTAATGGAGAAACCTCTTTCAACATTGCTATTTCCATGAGAAAGTAGCATCATCATCTTAATAACAAGAATTGTATCATTGCAAGGTCTTGTTGCAGATGATAATATATTACACCAAAACTGATCAATCCTATCTGCTCTGGTATATGACTGCAATCGTGACAAATTATTCGGTTCAAAACAGGCTTCTTGAAACTGATCTTTGGCTCTGTCGGCTTGAATTGAACCTAGCCATTTTTTTTCACAAAGAATTAGCAATAATGTTGTAAGTCTATTTCCAAATAATGTTTGATTTAAAGTCACTTGGGGATTGAAACAGGACACTGCTCTTGTGATTTTGTACATTAACGGAGAACGTTCTTGTAATTTTTTGATACAAGATACTAGGAATTTTCTGCAGTCTTTATAAAACTTGCTTAGTTGTCCATCAGAAATTTTAGCTTTTTTGATGTGGCATAATGCCGAAATTCCTACATCAACTTCCTTGCATGGCAAATAATTAGATAGATTTTAAACATCAACCTGCAAGGGATTGTCTTCTGTTAAGGCTTCATGAATTTTTTCATTACTCTAAACATTAGGCTACTTAAATCGTCAAAAAGAAAAGGTATAAGTGGAATATCAGTTTGATATTTCCTTAAAAATGCTTCTAAATCATTTGCTACAGAGTGAAAAAATGACAATTTAGAAGGCAGCAATGGATCATTAATAAGTCTTTTGACAGTAAAATAGCTGTTGCTGCTAGGAGCATTTTTTTCTTTTTCTACTTTCTCTATAAATATTTTTACATTAGAGAGGATGTTTAGACACCTTTCAGCCACTTGCGAATTTTCTAGCCATCTAACAGAGCAAAACTTTTGGGGAAATTCACAGGAATTTGTATATAATGTGTATAAAGCTCTTCTTGCTGGCGAATCTTTAAAAATATAATATAAAGCTCGAAGGAAATCGATAATTTCCCAATCCACACACTTCGTCGCTGTTTGAATGCTAAATTAACAGAGTGCAATCCACAAGAGCCAATGTTAAGGAACTCAGGATCTTCATCAACTTCTTTAACGGCTGTTGACAACTCTTTGAAAAATTTCAAGTTTACACTGGGACCGCCCATTGATACCTGCAAGAGTTTCTTAAGATTCAGAGGTTGAGTTGCATCTTGAAATGCTGCCCCCCCCCCTTTAATCCGCTCTTGTCACCTTATTTATTCTTATTAAAAATGTTATTCAAATTTTTACTAATAACATAATTGGGGGTTCAATTCCCGATTTGGGCTTGGGTGTTGTCTCTTCACAGTCGCGTATTTAAGGTGGGTGCGAGGGGGCCCTGGCCCCCCAAAAATACAAAACAATTATTAAAAAACTGTTATTTTAAAACATTTATATTAACTCTAGTAAGAATAAGATTTAAAATAAACCAAGTTTAGAATGGCATGAGCCGTATTATTAAGATGCTTTATCTGATTATTCATTCAGCCATGTAGTTATTCCACGTAGTTAACTCCAGTAAAAATTTTTCACCACAGTGTTGAATTTTATCTACATATATTACAGTAGGGAACTCTAAATCCGGAATGCTCGGGTACGCGCCCCATTCCGGATTTCAGAATTTTCCGGATTATAGGATACCTGATGCGAACTCTGTCGATTTCTGGTAGTCTTCCGAAGAAGGGAGGAGGAGGGGGGGTGGGGGTGAATATTGGTCTTACCGTGATTTAGCGTCCATTATGACGTTAATATTAACTGAAGTAAAAGGTTCAAATATACATACAAGATTATATATATATATATATCCATGTTTAAGAAAAAATAAAATAATACAGTATGTAAAAAAAATGTGTGAAAGAGCTTTAAAAAAATTTGGAAACAAATTATTATTTTCGACGGATTTGACGATCGTTACAATTAAAATTTAGTGAAAATATGTAGCATGTTTATTTTTAAACTTTCATTTAATGTATTTTCATACTGTCCTACAGTTTCCGATCGACATAACCCGCTGCAAACCGCAATTTTGCGGGCCAAGGTAGGTCTGATACAGCAGTTGCGCCATTTTCCGATTCTCTCTCCCTACCCTTTCGATCTTCTGCCTAGCGATTTATTATGAAACCCAAACTTTCAACACAGGAACGAAGAAAGAAAAAAAAAAAGCATAAACAGACCAAATGACATTCTCTTTACATTTAACGGCCAGAGGAGCGCCAGCCGAGAATTAAGGAATCAGCACTTAAAGTAGTAGCAGTGCATGTGTGAGAAGAGGATACACGGATTCTTTTCCTCCTCTTTAAAACTTATATATATAGCATAGAATATTTTTACATAACGAGAAACCGAAAATTACCTCGCAAGATCTAATATTAATGTAATACTGAGATATAATAAAAGTGAAATAATTAAAAAAGCTGCCTTCTTTTTTAAATTAAAAAAAATAATAATAATAAATATTTACTTGGTAAATAGAAAATGTTCCGGATTTTGGGTCTTCCGGATTCGGGGTCCCCTACTGTACTATTAGTTTAAAAATAATTGAGTTCTTGTTTTCATTTCGAGCGCTTTATTTTTATTTTTCTGCACATTCTATCAGCTATTTGACACTTACACAGGCTAATTCAAGAGGAACTGTAAATAGTCTTATTTACCGAGAAAAAAAAAAAATTTTTTTCTTTTTTATTCAATTCTTAGAATTCCCCGTTCACCCGCATTCCTGTAATAAGCGCCAAAAAATATCTGGAAATGCAAACTAAAAATGGCAATTCGAAGTGCTGGTATTTAAAATTTTTGAAAATCATTAAAATAAACATATTATCACCCTATGACGCCCATTTAAAATGTAATGACCTTCAAAATAAATTTAAATGAGTGAAATCGGAACAATTACATAATAGACCGGAAAACATAAATGGACGGTGTAAGATTTCAAAAATTCGATGAATATTTTAAAAACATACACTTTAAATTAACAAAATAAATTTAAAATTAACTTGTTCTTTGTGGGAATGCTGTGCAGACGACTTCAGTTGGTGCAAAACAATAAGCAGAGACCGTCTTGCGGGGGAGCTTAGCAGGCATCACTCAAATGTCCCATCACTTTAAAAAACACAATGGTAGTCATCTTTCACCAATCATTTTACCTATGACTTAATTGAGGAAGCAATTCACATGCCGATATGATTCGCAGATCCGGTTTCTAGTATGATCCGTATCTTAGAACGAGTCCGAATGAAAGTGCTTCTTCGGATTTGTATAGTGATAGTACCTACATCACATGAGTCTCGGATTCATATTTCTATGTTCTCGTATGATCTGTATTCTGGTTTCGGATTCCTAAAATGTCTGCATCAGTTGAGTATCTTGTGATCCGGAACGGAGCTGCGAGTCAGACGCTGATTGGCAACTAAAAACAATCTAGTTCACTAGGCAAAAACGAAAGTTCCCCGATTTTTAAATATTTTTACAAAATTCCCTGATCGATAAAGTACCCTGATTTTTCCATGATTTCCCTGATCTGTCGACACCCTGTTCAACTATACACTATTCGAATTTAAGTCTCCCCCGCCGTTCGTCAACACATCACAGTATTGGAAGATGCAGGAAGTGGCTGTTTTTCGACATGAAAAGGATCGCAGAGATAAGAGATGAATGAAAACGGGAAGTAGTTTTAGCAATTATTCAGAAGTTCTGAGGAATTATCCCACTCCCCCAATGAGCTATCTCCCAGAAATGTAAACATTTCCGCTTCAATCCCCAATACTCATTTGCCTTTCATGTGTATTTAAAAAGTACAAAATTAATTTTTTTAAAATCGCAAAATCAAAACTAAAACTCAGCTAAAATATAGATTTCTTCTTATGAAAATTCCCCGACGAATTAATCAAATAGCCCCGATGGGGGGTCACAAGTTCCCCGACGGGGGGCACGTGCCCCCCCGGACCCACCCCTGCCACTAGTTAAACCTCTAGATGTGTGCATCAACAAAGTATTCAGAGGAATTTCAAAAACAACATTGAAATACACAATTACTAGGAGGTGAAAGAGCATTTACTAAAGGAGATCAGATGCCAGGTTAGAAACAGTCTGAGTGGAAACTGAAAACATTGAATGAAATCAAACCTGAAACAATTTGAAAGCATTCAAAAAATGTAGAATGACGAACAACCTAACGGAATATGTCTAATATTATTAATGGATCACAGTAACAGGAGTAATGAATATGAAACGTAATAGTGTTAAAATTCAGGGAAGACGAATATGACAATTTTTTCATACTGTCAAATAATGAGAAATTTTGAATTCATAAGATATGTCTTTTCTCTGGAACAAACAGCATTTTAGGCACATGTAGAAATCTAATTTTTTCATGCTCATTTTTAAAACTCATTTATTATAACTGCCATTTAACACGCACATGTAAATTTCTATCTTATTTTTTGTATCAAAAGTGTGCATTATACGCTGGGATGTACGGTAAATATCAATGAAAGGCTAGTGAATCAAAATCTATAAATATACAATACAAAATATATAACAGCTGTATATCACCTGTCTAATAATATAAATGGTTACATTAATTTGTCACTAAGTCAGAGCAACGCGAGAAAGAGGTGATATGGAATAGATGTTGTTCTCTACAAGAAGCTGCAAAGCAACTGGAGACTAATAATAATTACGCACAGTGAGATTCGATAACAAATAAACATTTTAATTATAAAACTTTCCAGCAAATAAGATCATAGTTCTCATAAAAATTTTCACTGATTTTCCAGAGCATTTTGAGATACAAGCACATCGCAGTCGACTTTACTAGATGCTACGTGTAATGCAGGCAAAACAAATGAATTACAGTCACATTTTGTGCCGCTCACAAAGTCAAATGATCCAAGTCTGCAATTACACTTCGGGCAATGAAGTTTTCCCTTTGTCCAATCGTAATTGTCCAACTGATTTTTTACCCACGATGGTACCATGTCTTCTTTCAGATACCAAACATTGGTAGGCGAACTGCAAGTTTGTTCAGGGTTTGCATGGGCTTTTACAGGGTTTCCATGGGCGTCGCAAGCTTCAATATTCGAAAATAAGAAGTGCCGACACTTTCCGCATTTAAGTCATCTTAAATGCAGTTTGCGTATAAATTTGAGCTTCTGCGTTAGCTAAATAAGAGATGAACTGCTAATATGAACGATAACAAATAAACATTTTAATTATAAAACTTTCCAGCAAATAAGATCACAGTTCTCATAAAATTTTTCACTGATTTTCCAGAGCATTTTGAGATACAAGCACATCGCAGTCGACTTTACTAGATGCTACGTGTAATGCAGGCAAAACAAATGAATTACAGTCACATTTTGTGCCACTCACAAAGTCAAATGATCCAAGTCTGCAATTACACTTCGGGCAATGAAGTTTTCCCTTTGTCCAATCGTAATTATCCAACTGATTTTTTACCCACGATGCTACCATGTCTTCTTTCAGATACCAAACATTGGTAGGCGAACTGCAAGTTTGTTCAGGGTTTGCATGGGCTTTTACAGGGTTTCCATGGGCGTCGCAAGCTTCGATATTCGAAAATAAGAAGTGCCGACACTTTTTGCATTTAAGTCATTTTAAATGCAGTTTGCGTATAAATTTGAGCTTCTGCGTTAGCTAAATAAGAGATGAACTGCTAATATGAACGATATACAATAATGAACGATAACAAATACACATTTTAATTATAAAACTTTCCAGCAAATAAGATCATAGTTCTCATAAAAATTTTCACAGATTTTCCAGAGCATTTTGAGATACAAGCACATCGCAGTCGACTTTACTAGATGCTACGTGTAATGCAGGCAAAACAAATGAATTACAGTCACATTTTGTGCCGCTCACAAAGTCAAATGATCCAAGTCTGCAATTACACTTCGGGCAATGAAGTTTTCCCTTTGTCCAATCGTAATTATCCAACTGATTTTTTACCCACGATGGTACCATGTCTTCTTTCAGATACCAAACATTGGTAGCCGAACTGCAAGTTTGTTGAGGGTTTGCATGGGCTTTTCCAGGGTTTCCATGGGCGTCGCAAGCTTCGATATTCGAAAATAAGAAGTGCCGACACTTTCTGCATTTAAAAGTCATTTTAAATGCAGTTTGCATATAAATTTGAGCTTCTGTGTTAGCTAAATAAGAGATGAACTGCTAATACAAATTTTACGGCCGTGTCTACGCTGCCGGCCGGCCGGAAACGGAGTACTTCGGGCTCTGCTGCCGGCTTGTGCAGAAGTCGTAATTTGGTTTACTGCACAGATATGGGCGTGATTTCAAAAGATGTAAATAA